>PVKU01000330.1:0-543402 GCA_004027475.1 Anoura caudifer | reverse complement strand
TGGGCATAGCCTGGGTGACGGTGATGTGGCGGGAAGCTCCTCTTTGCTATTCTTCTGCCACAGGGAGATGCTTAGCAGGAAGCAGACATGGTGGGGGTGGGGGTGGGATTGAGGGTCTATGAGTGGAGGGAGCACTATCCCCTCCTAGCATCCCCCTCCCCCCACCCCCACCCTGGCCCAAATGCTGCAGGAGGACCTCGGGGGGCGGCTCTTGCCAGCAGAGAGCCCAGAGCGTAGCCATGGAGCCTGCAAAAGCCGGAACCAGAGGTTGCTAACCTGACCATGGCAGGTCTGCGTACTCACTGCAGGTTGAGCCTGGTGGGAAGCAGGTAGGAATGAAGAGGTAGATAATGATCCTCTGTACCTGTAGACAGTGACGTGTAAGGTCCTGTCACCTCTTCTACCTAGTCAGAAGGCTCTAAATGGCATGGTTGGCCCATGCTAATATTTGGGCCCTCCTACCTGATTCATCACACGTCTGTGGGGTGCCCTCTCTCTGCTGAGTGCTGGGGCAGGTAGGAGCCTCAGAGATGAGTTAGGCAGGGCCTGAAAGTTGGTGTTAACTCCAGGTGAGGTCTGTGGGCCGGCAGCATCAGCATCACCTGGGAGCTTGCTGGAAATAGAGATTCTCAGGTCCTGGCCCAAACCTGCCAAATTAGAACCCCCAGGAGTGGGCGTTGGACCCGGGAGGCTTCGTTTGAGTAAGTCCTCCAGAGGCATCATATTTACGCTGGAGTTTGAAACTCAGCGCTAGGCCTTCGCTGTTTAACATGTGATGGCAAGACCATGAATGGTATGTGCTCTGACCAGGGATGGAGCCTGCAACCCAGGCATGCGCCCTGACCAGTAGTCCAACCTGCAATGCTTCAGTTACGGGATGGCACTCCAACCAACTGAGCCACACTGGCCAGGGCCCTCACCTTAGTCCTAATAAAATGATGCACGTAAAGCATTTGGCACACGGCAAGTACTCACTGAACACTGTCACTGTGGTTGCCCAAACCCTGCAGCGGACTCAGGCTTCCCAGCTCCACATTCAGGGCCCTTAAGTTGGCAGCTCGAACTAGGTCACTGAGTCTTCGCACCAGGGAACCTGGAAATCAGAAAACGCTACAGGTCAGCACCTATGTCTCTCTTCTCCTGAAGAGCGGCACCCCACTGCAGGGTGCGTACAGGCCAGGAAGGTACAGAGGAAATGACTGCAGCTCTTTACTCTTGAATTTTCAAGAGAAAAGGGAGCTGATCACAGAACAAATCTTGCATCTGGGTTTGCACAAATCTCTGGTTTGGACAGGAACTCACTTTTACTTAAACACCTGCCTGCCTTTTGCACAGCTAGCTGGGGCCCGACTCCCTAAGAGCAGGGGCATCCCTTACCTTCGAGACACCCCCAAACCCCCTTTCCCCACAGGACTGCCACAGCCCAGTTTTCTCCATGCAACAAGGCTGGCTTTACCCAACAGCCCCCTCGGGCGGACTCTGGTCAAGTCACACAAACAGAAGTTCAACCGAGAGTCTGGACCTTCCCTAGAGGCATCATGCATGCAGTTTCCACTTCCCTTTTCGGTCTCACTACTGCCTGTGGGTTTTGGGGAGGGAGTGAGCAGGGGATGGTGATATTTTGTTCTTTTTTCAGGACTTCATTTTTGGTGTTTACTCTCCCCCAAGCCCCACTTGGCAGTTTTCTTGTTCTTGGATCGAGTGTTCAAATTTATCATGTTCTTTTAGCCCTTGCGCACCAGACCTGCCCAAGGTCACCGGAGACACAGCAAGGGAGGGTCCCTGAAGGAGTGTGCCCTCTGGGATGGAGCTGGCTTCCGTTGTCCTGTGGTGACTTCTGCCAGCATTGCCTCCCCCAGGGTGCCCCCCTCCCTGCTCCCAGCCTCCCCTGCCCGGCCCCCGCAGCCTACGCCCCCCCTCCTCGCCCCAGCACACCCTCTTCATACTCTAGGCGTCCCCCATTTGTCCCCTTTCAGTGCGGCCCAGGCAGTGCTTTCTTTTCTTTCTTTTTTATTGTATTTATTGGGGTGACACTGATTCACAAAACCACACACATTTCAAGTGTACAACTCAACAAAACACCATCTGCACACTGCATTGTGCGCCCATCACCCCAAGCAAAGTCTCTTTCCGCCCCCGTTTATTTGCCCTTTTCCCACCTCCACCCACCCGACCCCCTTTCCCTCTGGCTGTCCCCGCACTGCTGTCGTCTGTGTCCGTGTGAGATTTTATATATATGTGTTGTTTTGCTTAATCCCTTCACCTTCCTTCATCCAGCCCCCCAGGCCCCTCCCCTCTGACAGCTCAGTGCTCTTTTCTTATCTTTAATTCCCGTTTCGAGCATCCTTTCCTGTTTACGATGCTTTTCTACAGGTCTGCTTCATGATGTCTCTGTAAAGGGGACCCAGAGCCCCAGCCAAGGCCTTTGAGAAGGTGCTCATTCAGGAGCCTCCACAGGTCAATCATTTGGGAAATGCACATTAAGACCACAGTGAGATAGCAGCACAGGCCACCAGAATGGCTGAAGTGAAAAAGAAAGAAAAAACAAAACTGAACCAACGACAGAGAATGTCAAGTGTTGATGAGAATGTGGATCAACTAGAACGCTCGTTCACTGCTGGAGGAGGTACAAATTAGTACAACCGCTCAGAAAACTGTTTCGCAGAAGGTAAAGTGATAACACACGCCTCCTCTAGGACCCTGCTGGCTGCATAAATCTTTCCATTAACTTCCTGGGAAAGGTTAAGCAAGGAGGTGCTGGCTTGTGCCCAGCCTTCCCGCTCCAGGCGGGTCCCAAGACTGCGACCCCCCCCCCAACCCCGCACACCAGCTGGGGACAGGACAGTCTAATTAAAGGAAGCTCTGCACTTCTGCCCACTGGTCCGGCAGTTACTTCCTTTTGCACAGTCAAGGCTGTTGTTGACTTGAGCTCTCGTGCGAGTCACTTCTGCCTCTTTCATAACTTCTCAGGTTCTTCGTTTGGTTGGTTGGTTTTCTGGTCACGTGCTCCTCTACACCTAACCTGTCTTCTGTTTATTTTGTTGCTGTTGTTTAGTTGTTTCCCCCTGAAATATTTCTGCTTTAGTTATCTGATGTTGAGAATCTGGAAGATAAGAGAGTACCAGCATTCTCAGTCAGGTTGTCCCACGCACCTTGTGTACGTGGGACCTGAGGGACCTGAGTACCTGGATAGCCCGAAAGGAGCACCAACAATCTCTGGCCCATCTTGGGCAGGGCCAGGACAGAACAAACCACTGTAGACCTCGGGTAAACTAGGACCTGGGGTCCTGCCTTCACATTTGGTCACGGTGCCATCCTCATCTTCAGTGGAAGGACAGCAGGCACCTGTCCTTCTGACGGCAGTACAGTGCAGGAAAAAGAGAGTACCCGATGGACCCGCCCAGCTCCGGGGCAGGGCCCAGTTCTGCCCATCCCTCTGTCCATGGCTTTGGCGAAGCCTTTGCTGAATCTGCATTTCCTCTGCAACATGGGGGAACAAGAGCACCCCCGCCCACCTCACAGGGCTGCTGTGGACACCCTGGCCAACATGAGAGAGCGCGTGAGCCAGGAAGCATTTGCAGCTGCGGCGTGCTGGCCCAGCATCAGACCGGCATTTCTGAGTCCTCCTAAGGATTCCTAGTCCTGAGGGACGTTAGCAGGTGTTATTTGAAAGAGAACTTTTTTCAACATTAAACATAGGTCTGGAAAGTCCTGGGTTAGCAAGTGTAAATCGGTTCTTTGCTGCGGGATTTCTCAGACTCTGAGTGTCCTCTGAGTCTCTATGAGTGATTCCCACACCGTGTGTGAGCGAATCACTGCGTAGAAAACTGGGAGGTCCCACACGCTGCCCTGGGTGAGAAACGGCAGGCTCAACCTCGTGGCTCAACGGCAGCGCTTCTGACTCCAGAAACGGCACATTGGGTGACACAACGGTCCTTCCGTGGAGGATGCTGGTGTGGAATTTCTTGCCAGCTTCCATGCTAATGCCCGGACCCTGAGACCTCGGGTACATTGGGTGGATTTGTTATTTTAATGAATCCAGTGGGTAGTGAAAGGGGAGCCCCAACCCGAAAGATGTGCAGACTTTGGACACCAAACACAGCTGAGGAGAGAGACTCGGGCCGCGTGTGAGGAACCTGAGTGAGATCTGCCAGAGACGCCCCACAGCCCCCAGAGTCTGCACGGACTCCTCAGTCCTATTTCTACCAACAAGCATGTGGGCTTGCGTTTCTCCTCGCATAAATAACCCCCGTTTTAACTTCTTCCAAAGCTTGATCTCTCAATTGGTGAGAAATCGTTGCCCTGACCGGAGCACCCACTTCAAGTGCTCCCATGATGCCTTGCTTCCACCTGGAGCACACAGTAGGGTCACCCCCACAAAGGTCTGAGTCACTGCTGAATTCAACACCCCCCGACCCATGAGTTCATTATCCCAAACCTCTGTTTTCTGCCCCAGAATGATCGCCTTTTTAGATCTCTTCCTTGACCACTGTCCCCAGCACTTAGCCCGTTGCATAAAGAAATGACATTCTTCGGTTGTTTCGATCACTTCAGGAGAATTCCAAGTTGGCCAGGGGCGGTGAAGACTGAGGTCAGAGGCAGCCGACTCTGACTCCCATCCACAGCCCTCATCCCCGCGACCCTCGCTCCTCATGCAGGGAACTCAGTGTGGGCACACCTGGCACCACCTTGGCCGGACGTGGCGTGGCTTTTTAATCGGTCAGCTTTGGAAAGACTGGGCTCGGCTCAGCTCTGTCCTTTTTCCTTCAATACGCATATCTGTCAAGGTCCAGTTGGCATTACAAGCTCATTCTTGGCCCTCCAATTTCTTCCTTTGCTCAGAACCCAGGCAGTAAAGGGGCCAGGGGAGAGGGGAGTCAGGACTGTTTGGGTGACGCTGAGCACTAGACAGCTGTGTAGACCACAGATGCTGTGGGACCTCAGAGGAGGAGGTGAGTACCCAGGGCCTGCCCCTTTAAGACACAGCTCACTGCGGTGGACATTGGTCGACCGTACCCTACAAGCCAGGCACTGTGCAAGCCAGGCCCTTTCCTGTATCATCCTGCCCACTGCCCACCTTGGCATAGGTGCTATCATGATCTTCATTTACAGGCCAGGAAGCCAAAGCACATCGCCAAGTAAGTGGGATGAAGGCCCATCTTTCTAAGCGGAAATGGATCTCTCCGTACGGAAGCTGGACCCTGATTGCAGGTAGGATTCAGGCCAGCAGAGAGAAGAGAAGGAAAAAGTTAAGTGATAGGACATGAGGTGGTGGGGCTGTCTGAGGCATGTCTGGGGGCCAGTGGGTACCCCCTGGGCTGGAGTGGGGGGTTGGGGGCAGAAAGGGAGTCCTGAGAAACGCAAGTGGAGTTGGGTGAGGACTCTGGAATTTTCTATTCAACCCCTCACCTATAAGATTTCCTTATTCTTACATAAAATTTTTATTACAAAAATGATAACCCTTCCTTCCTTCTTTCATTTGTTCGGCTAGTACCTTGTTCCCACACTGTGCAGGCAGAGGGGGAGGCGGTGGCTGGCAGGGCAGCCCTGGCCCCTGACCGGGAGCTGTCCTCACAGGTGTGAGTGGCCAGCACACGGAAGGGCACGCAGGCTGGGCTCCCCCAGCTCCATCAGTGGGCTCCAGGATGGCTCCCCTTCTGGGACACCTGCTGACACTGCTCTGGTTCAAGGGGCCAGAAATCTGCCTCCTGGTAACCTCTCCACCCGGGATGCCTCAAAAAAACCATGGCAGAGGCCCCTTCTCTGATACCTTCTTAACTTCTCTTTTCCAGCCCAGAAGCTTCCAGTTTCTCTACCTCTTCTCCAACAGGGATTCTGCTGACCCAGTGAGCTGCTGCTGACTGGAGAGCATCCTCAAGTGGGGGCCCTAGATGACCTTCCCTCGGAGTGTTTGTCCTTTCTTCTTACCTTTTCTGTGTCATTTGAAGCATAGAGCACAGCCCTACAGACATGGCAGATGTTAACAAACGGGGCACATTGCATCGACTCGTCCCCTTAGCCACTTTATCAAAGATCGCAGCAGACATGGTCAGAGCTCTCCCCACAAACATCGGGTGCGCTCCTGTTCTGTGCCCAGCCCCGGGCTGAGCCCTCTGAGCACATCAGCGCATCGAGCAGGCACTTGGCTCTGCCTTGTGTGGCTTGGGTTATGACGATACTCTGCTCACACCTTACGTCTGCTCAGCCCTTTTACCTATGTTTCCAGTTGGTTCCACACTGTAGCGTAGTTGTTATTTTTTGCACTTTACAGGTGAGAAAGTTGAGGTCCAGCAAGATTAGATGATCAACCCAAGGTCATGCAGCAGTAGGAGCTCCAACTGAAGCTCAAACTCAGGTTTTCTTGGGGTGCATAAACCTGGGCTACAGCCCGCCTCCTCGAAGTCTCCCACTGAGTTCGGTAGAACAGTTAAGTTACCCCCTTCTTCCTTCCCGGGGAAATTCCAATACTGTTTTGTTATCCCGCCTCCCCATGGATTAAAGCAATTTTATTCAAGAATTATCCCTCCCCCCTCCTCAAAAATGAGCCATTGCAAGCAAATACAGAACACCTGAAAGAAAAAACACTGCTGAATGCCAGCCACGCTCACGTCAAGGATTACTCAACTGGACATAGAGTGTGCGAAGACAGCTTCATATCTTTCTGAAAACTTGCAAAATCCAAGACACCAGCCTGTTCAGATAAGGAAGTTGTTTTTTTCTCATCCTTCTAATGTGTCTGAACAGATGGCATCTCCACTTCGTCAGTGGTAAGACCTAAGCTATCCTTGGATGCATCAAGGACTGTGTGAAATTATCAGGTACCACTTTTTTTTTTTATTCTTCTCTGGGGGAGAACTTATTAAATGCCGCAGAAGTTGTTTATTTAGAAGAGACTTCCAGGCAGACTGTCAGGTTTCTAGGAGAAAGGAGATAGAGCGAGGGGTCTAGGCAGGTGGAAGCAATACCTCCCAGGAGTGCCCTTGAATCAAGGAGGCGGAGGGGAGGGAGGCTCGCCGCAGTTTAGCAGGTAGCATGGGGAGGGTGTACTGTGAAATACTTCCATTGTCTTCTTGCTTTCTCCCATCTTCCCTGTCTTTCTCCCAACCACGCTGTTTGCCTCTTCACTCAGCCAGGGTCAGCCTGTTAAGCCTCTTCAGTCTACATGCCGATAGCTGTGCCCACAGGGCCCACGCTTTCAAGAATTCTCAACTATTGAGAAGATGGCCACTCCAAAGGGTCGCGCTGAATAGATTTGTGTTTATTCACACTGACTTGTAAGACACAGTGAAAATATAGTTGACATATATGTGTATGCATACATTTACATGTTTACATATATATTTCAAGTTTTCATTGGAAATCTACTCTGAGTCAGGCTATTAGATGAATCAGTTGACAGATTTTCAGTCTTTTTGTCTGGTTCTATAAGGTTGACTGCTTTCCCTGGACCTGTGTTGGAGGGCAGGGATAGAGAGCTTTTTAAAAGCTGAGCAACCTTGGATTGGCTAGAGATGGAAGCTAACTGTTGTTTGACAAGTGCTTTGGGTAGGAAGGTGGGAACATGGGGTCTTCGGCACATGGCAGCAAGAGGAGTTGGAACACACATGCAGCCCTTGTTAGAAGGTGCTGATAATGACCTTGAGCCATGCAGGCGGAGTTACTTCTGCTGGGGAAGAATTGCATGGCTCAGTAAGAAAAAAAGAGATACACCCAGCAAGATTAAATGGTAAAGGCATGCACAGATAATTACAGTAAAGAAAGAACATATGATTAATAGCTACAGTTTAAAAAGAAATTAAATAAATGTTAGTTACAACAATAATGACATCCCTTTCCCCGTATAATTGCCCAAGTAATTATTTTCTTTTAGATCTTCTCTGAGTTGACGGATGCACGCTGAGACAGGCATCATCACTCACCAGTGCCATGAGTGTGGTTGTGTGTGCATGTGCATGTGTGTGTTTACACACTTTCTGGAAGCAATTTCGCAAAATACATCAAGAGCCTTAGATGATTGCAAGTAGAAATGGTGCTTTGGGAAATCTACTTTAAGGAAATAAAAGCTGATGACAAATATGTTTACTGCAGCATTATTTATAAAAGTGAAAATTAGGAACAACTTCACTATTCATCAATAAGACAATGATTAAATAACCATGAATATCTATACAATGTGTTGGGATCATTACAAATTATATTTTCACTTATGTATGCATTTATTGGTTGATTCTTGTATGTGCCCTGACTGGGGATTGAACCCACAACCTTGGTATATCAGGATGAAGCTCTAGCTCTGACCAACTGAGCTATCCAGCCAAGGCTCCACATTATATTTTCTAATAATTTTTAGCCACACATCACTCCTTTCTGGCCATACTGGCCCTCTTTTCTTCTACAGTCATATCCAGGCGCTCTCCCGCCCCAGGCTATCTGCACCTGCTGTTCTCTGCCTGGCCAGTGGCGCGGTGTGTAAAGTGCACAGGCAGAATCAGGAACATTCGAGAATACATGGCAAAGGTGGTGTTTTATGCCCAAGGAGAAGAGGGCAAGTACTCAGCATATGGTGTCTTTAAATTGTCAACCACATAGACAGAAATAAAAGAGAAATGCATTTCATGCCATATATCAAAATATATTTAAAATGTGTTATAGATTTTTATGGATAAATGATACCATAAAGATATTAAAAATAGATAAACATTTAGATACTAAAATATAGATAAATATTTGTGTAATTTTGGGGTGTGGAGCTTCTTCCTAAATGTAACCCTATGGCAGTGATGGTACGGGCTTTGGAGATAAAGGACATAGGACAGAGTCCTAGCTCTGTCATGCACTAACAATGCCATAGGGACTGAGCCCCACCAAGCCTCTCTCTACTCATCTGTGAAATGGGGATATAAATACCTGCCTTGCAAAGTTGTGAGGACAAGCAAACATATGTAAAGTGCCTGACCTAAGCAAGACACAGTTATGGTAGACTCTTACCTTGCATTGGTTACGTGCAAAGAATGTCAGCTTCCTAAACTCAGAGACCATTTTCTTCTCAGTATTTTTCCCTTCCCAGGTGGTTGTTTACAATAAGGGGGGAAATACATCAAACAAGGTAAAGAAGTTGACCATTTTGCATGTTATTTGATCCATGCTGAAAAACGAATATTTCTTTCATTCAGAAGCACCGTGGGTGCCGATGCTCGAGACCAAGCAGGTGGGGTCCAGGGCACTGGTTTCCTTTGGGGCACCTGCAGTTGAACAAGCCTCTCCATGGCTGCTCTTTAGGAGGAGCTCTGGCTTGCACGAGGGGAGGTGTTTGAGGGTTTGGTGAAAGGGTCTCCTCTTCTTCAAAGACAGGGAGGTTTGAATTATCACGAACCCCTGAGGCACCCTTCCGATGTTCACTCCAGGACATCTAAGCGCAGTGCCCAGCCACACAAGCTGAAAGTCTGGGGCCCCCATCAGTGAGCCTCAGAGTTAAGGGCTGGTCCCAGCCCTGCAGCCGGTGAGAGGGGCGGCAGGACTGGCCGCTGTGCGCCCCACCTCCGCAGAACCCTGCCTGGGCGACGACCTTCAGGGGCTCAGAATTCGGTTAGGGGGCCAAGGCGGATCCTTGCCATTGGCTCCAATTATTGCATTTCTAGGACTTCCCTTGCGAAACACATACTGACTTATCCATTCATGTCCTTCTCCATCCTCCCCACAGGAAGGAGAAAGTCAGCAGGACCCCTGAAGGACGAAGTGCGGGGACGGACTGTCCTTCCTCGGGCTCCCTCCTTGTCTGTTTTCCTTCTGCTCCAGTGAGGTCTGCCATTGTAAGAAAAGCAGGCACTGACCCTAGGGATCCTGGTCTTAGAAATATCGAATCCAATAAGAAATCCCATTGGCCTCACCCTCCCGTGCAGCTCCCGTGTGAAGGAGCAACCAAGGGGTTTGTTCTCGATGACTGCCCAGGCTGTCTCAATATTACGAGGGGCAGAAAAGGAGTCAATTAACCTGGGCTGATACTGCTTATAATGCAACTGTTATAATAGTTAATCATAATTCCAATAGCCGTGTTATCAAAAGTTAACTTTAAAAATCACTGCATTTGAATGTTGTGAAGAGAATATTGGACATAGATACTGAAAATCTAGCCTGGACTTTTATATTTACCTGTTAGAGGCTTTGGGGAAAATCACTAAATTTCTTCAAGCTTCAATTTCCCTATTAGCTATGGTGAACAGCACCTTACAAGGGGGCCACGGAGAGGGGTAGTTATTTGTAATAATATTAATCATTATTATCATGAAAAGTATTTGGTTTTCAAATAGGTAAGATGATTTTGAAAGTCATATATACACAGTAAAATGCAAAATGCCTTAAAAGTTACGCTAATAATAGTAATTATTATATTATTATCATCCAGCCTGGGTTTTTTTTTTTTCCCTGTCTTACAGTTCTTCTTTCAACTACTGTCAGAAATCAACACCCCCATTCTTCACTGCCACCCACAGCTTTCCTGTCTCTTTCTCATGGCAGGTCGTGCCTACTTCCAAAACTTCCATCTTGCATTTCTGACTCCTCCCCCACCCCCCCACCCCCACCGCCATGGCAGCTCTGATATACCTTTAAATGTATAGGCAGTTTATCACACGCAGTTTTGTTGGGTAAATAATAAATCAACTAGGATTCAGAAAGAGTGGCCGTGCCTAACTGTGGGGTTGTTGTTTCTTCCTCTGTCGTAGGCACAAGAGAAATGGCAACCCCAGCAGCCGGGCCCGTGACTGAGCAAGTGTCCCTCGGGACCACAGTTTACGATTATATGTCCACAGAGCCGTGTGCCAAATACAATGTCCAGAAGCTGATGGCACAGCTGCTGCCCCCACTGTACGCCCTGGTGTTCGGGGTCGGGCTGCTGGGCAACGTGATGGTGGTGGTGATCCTCATAAAGTACCAGCGCCTCTCCATTCTGACCAACGTCTACCTGCTGAATCTGGCAATTTCCGACTTGCTCTTTCTAGTCACTCTGCCCTTCTGGATTCACTATGCGCAGCAGGGTCAGTGGGCTTTTGGGTATGACATGTGCAAGCTGCTGTCAGGGTTTTATAGCATGGGCTTGTACGGGGAGACCTTTTTCATCATCCTGCTGACCATAGACCGGTACCTGGCCATTGTCCACGCCATATTTGCCCTCCAAGCCCGGACCATGTCTTTTGGGATCATAAGCAGTTTCATCACGTGGGTCCTGATAGTGCTGATAGCGCTCCCTGAAATTATCTTCTCTAGGGCCCAGGATGAGCAGGGACAGTTCTCCTGCGTTTCCCTTTTCCCAGAGGGAGATGTTTCCACCTGGAAGCGCCTTTACGTTGCGAAAATTAACGCCCTGAGTCTGGTTCTGCCTCTGCTCGTTATGGTTGTCTGCTACTCGGGCATCATTAAAACGCTGGTGAGATGCCCCAACAGGATGAAGCACAAGGCCATCCGGCTCATTTTTGTCATCATGGTGGTCTTTTTCATCTTCTGGGCACCCTACAACCTGGCTCTCTTCCTCCACGCTTTTCAAACAACTTTCTTTGAGACCAGCTGTGAGCAGAGCAATCGGCTGGACGTGGCCATCATGGTGACAGAGGTGATCGCCTACACGCACAGCTGCATCAACCCCGTGATCTACGCCTTCGTCGGCGAGAGGTTCCAGAACCACCTCCACCACTTCTTCCACCGGCACGTGGCTGTGTGCCTGGGCAAATGCATCCAATTTCATCCTAGTGAGACACGAGAAAGAGTCAGCTCCGCATCTCCATCAACTTTGGAGCAAGAACTCACTTTTATATTTTAGGTTAGATGCTAAAAGTTGCCTTAAGAAAATGCTCTGGGCCCATGAAGTAAATGCATGAAGCCAATGACATTGACCCCTATACCAGACCTTCGAACTTCCAGGGCAACCCTAAAGAAGCTCTTGAAGACATTAAAATCCATTCACAGTGGTTGTGGTATATCTATGCACCCCAAACTCATGACCACAGGTCAATGGCTGGGCAGCGTACTTACTGCCAACCCTGAAAAGTAAAGCTTTGCTTGAGTCTCTGAAAAGTTCAATGCATTTCAATGCAGCTGAATGTTCAATAGTTGGTATATGCAGCTACAGACAGGTGAAACTTTGTATACTTGAAATCTTACCCTCAGCCACCTGTTGACCAAATGAAACATATTTCACAAACTACAATAAATCAATTACTTTGCTTCTTAATGTGCCTAGCTCTTTCCTTGCTTGATGAAAAGACTCGTTCTTAAAGTTTATGGATATGTATCCTCAAGCAATGTCCTGGTCTGTCACATCTGTTCTGAATTTTCTTAACATCGAATCCATTTTCTATTCCCCTGAATGACCGCATTTCCCATGAGGGACTCAGCGGAAGAAGAGCCATTTGGTATTTTCGGTATAGAGAATAAAGACCCTGCTCATAGACACTTCTTAGCCCTGAAATGTGTGAACACTGTCCTCTTAGACGCCCTTCTCCCTGCTCATCCGACAACTGAGTGTGAGGTGAAGTACGCAGGACGCACAAACGTTGCTTCTGGTTAAGGGAGAGATGCGGAAATGTCTAAGACAAACACAATGTTTGCTCTGTGAGACCTTCCATTGAGTCAGGGGTGTGGGATGGAAAAACTGAGAATTCCAGCACACAGAGGAACACACTCAGTGCTATGCTTGGTCCAGGAAGGAAGGAAGCATTTCCAGCAGGAATCTGGGAGAGGAAGACTTCATAGAGGAAGTGGCTTTTGAGCAGGCCTGTGAAGGAGGAACAGGATTGGAAAGGTGGGGAGGCACCTTAAGCCAACAACACACCCAACATGTATGTGAGAGGAGAGAGCATGAACATGTGTGGGTGGTAGGGTGGGGTGGCTGGGTGGGCCGGGAAAGGCCATGAATGTCAGGCAAGGCATCTTGGGCTTTGTTGCAGGGGGCGAGGGGAGCTGGTGAAGGGCTTCACGGAGGGGAGTAAAACAATCAACAGGATGCCTTAGGGAGGCAAGGCTGGTAACACACAGGGGATGGGGTGGAGGCCCCAGAACCATGCAGGGAGGGGAGCTAGGAGACAAGTGTGAGTGTGGAGGCAAGGAAGGACCAACAGCTGGTAAGAGAGGTGCCAGGGGCACCCGATGAAGAATTTGGCCAAGAGAGAGCATCAGGGGTCAAAGCACCAGGAGCAATATACTCATATGGTTGATTGAAAAAAATCAAAAGCCAAAAGAAGGTATATGTAAAAAAACAGAGAGAGAGAGAGAGAGAGAGAGAGAGAGAGACTTGCATTGTGAAGCAGTGTCTGCCCTAGGTAGCCACGGTGCAGGATATCAGTGCTTGTTTATGCTCCCCTGAGCCCTGAAAGCTGCCCACATCCAAGTCATGAATTCAGGGTGCTCCCTTGTGCTCCCCAGCCCAGCCCAGCCCAGCCCATCTGCACCGGCCAGTGCGGTCGCTACCAGCACGTGCAGCTCTGAGCGCTTGAAATATGGCTACCGTGACTGAAGAACTAGAATTTTAATTTTTATTCCACTTTAAGAGTCACAGGCGGCTCATGGCTCCTACGTGTGGTTAGTGGCGCAGCACCAGTCCCTACTCGACACGCTTCCTGGAGTCAGCAAACACAAGACCGGAACACTGTGCCACGGACTAGGGAAAATGCCCGTGATGCAAAGTGGGACGAGACCCATTTCCAGGAAACTCACTCATGGTTTAGCAGAAGAGACCCCTCTGACTCAAATGCCTGTAATGTAATGTGGTGGGGGTCCCGCAGACCCTGTTGCGGAAAGCAGAATGAAGCCATTTCAAAAAGGGCACAAAGTGACATCCTGCTTAGGCTGGGAGCCCCCCAAGAGCAGGGCCTGAGCAAGGGTGTGAGAGCAAAGGGTGTAGTTGAAAGCACAGAAAAGTCCAGTGGGGCGTGGGGAAGGGACACAG
Source organism: Anoura caudifer (assembly GCA_004027475.1). Taxonomy (NCBI): domain Eukaryota; kingdom Metazoa; phylum Chordata; class Mammalia; order Chiroptera; family Phyllostomidae; genus Anoura; species Anoura caudifer. Next base: position 529,466 of record PVKU01000330.1, on the reverse strand, counting down.
GAAAAGGAAGATGCCAGCCCAGGGTTCATTACCCAACTGCCTTCCCCCAGGGGTGCACAGAACGCAAAAGGGTGTAACTCACACCTCAGTTATCCACTCTAGGGGTAAGGCAGTGGGGGTATTTGCTTTGCACTGTCAGCCACTGGCTGATGGCTGCTCTCGGGGGACTCGGGGCCAGTGATTCCCCAGCACCCAGCTGCCTGGCTGTGGCAGGGAGGCTTCCTAGTTTGGGGAAAGCTGCCAGGAAAGTGGGTGTTGGAAGCCCTCTGGACACACTCAGTTAGGGTTGCTTATTTGAACTGCTGTGAGAACCACTTCTTCATGAAGCAAAGGGTGGAAGTGAGGATGGTGTCCAGGCAGGCAGGTCAATGTGCTGGAAGGCAAAGCTGCTGTGGGGGAAGCTGTAGCGTCGTTGACAGTGGCAGGTGGTCATGGACGCGCCTCACTGTGCACTTCCCTGTTCCTCCTCCTTTGTGCTGAGCATCGTACTCTGCTATTTTTCTCTTTTAAAAAAACTTTTATTGTATTTTTAATCACCACTTAGTCCCCTCATATCCCCTCCTCCCCCACAATCACCACACTGCTGTCTGTGTCTCTGAGCCCTTTTCCTTTTTGCTCGACCCCTCTACCCGCTAACCCTCACCCCCACCTCAGCCGTCAGCCTGCTCTCCATCTACGAGTCGGTCTTTATTTTGCTTGTTAGTTCAGTTTGTTCATTAGGTTCTACGTATGAATGAGGTCACATAGTACTTGTCTTTCTTTGACTGGCTTATTTCACTTAGCATAATGGTCTCTAGGTCCATCCATACTGTCACAAAGAGTAAAATTTTCCTTTTTATGGTCAAGTAGTATTCCATTGTGTAAATGTCCCGTGGTTGTTTTATCTACTCATCTACCGATGGACCCTTGGGCAGCTTCCCTAACTTGGCGATTGTAAATAATGCTGCAGTGAACACAGAGGCGCTTCTGTCCTTTCAAATCAGTGCTTTGGGTTCCTTTGGATATATCCCCAGAAGTGGGATCGCTGGGTCAAAAAGGCAGGTCCATTTTTAATTTTTTGAGGTATGTCCATACTGTTTTCCACAGTTGCTACACCAATCTGCTATTAAATAATAATAATAATAATAATAATAATAATAATATTAAAAAGGTGATCCTTTTCCAGCCTGAATTTGTAGGTTTTCTTCAAATTCCAGAGGTAAAATTTTCAAGTCTTTACATTTCCTGAACGAAGCAGTTTCTGATCCTTCACAGCCTGTGGGCGGTCAATCACTTTACTGGGGTTTCCCTCCATTTCTGCCCCTGGGTAAATCCGCAGTAGAGTTAGGCTCGCTGTTCTCTTTCTCCGTTCATGGATCTAATCCAGGGGCTGGTGAAACATGACCCAGGGGCCACATCCAGCCCACACCTGCTCTGTGCATCCCTGGGCAGCCACACTCAGTTGTTCACGAATTATCTGAAGTGGCTTCTGCCCCGCCACAGAGTTGAGTCATTGCGACACAGACTGTATGGCCCGCAAGCTCTAAAACATTTATTTTCTGGTCCTTTACAGAAGAAGCTCCCTGTCCCCAATAATCCACAACCCCCAGGCTAGGGCTCTGACGGTCATATCTTGATGAGGGAGACTGGACTGTGGGGAAAGCTCAGAATGTGAGGTCTGTAGACAAGCTGATGAAGTCCCCAGGGGAGTCCCCGGATGCTGGGTGCAGCTCCAACCCAGGTAAATAGGGTTAAATCGTGAAGCAGGCGAATGTTGCCCACTAATGCCAAACCTGGACAGCATGTACCAAATAACAAGTCGGACGTTCTCACTGATGAGGCAGGGCTGATAGATCTTCAATATGCAGAATTTACAAAGCAATCATAAAAACAGGCATCTCGATTCTTGAAACCCCTTAACAATACTGGGAACAAAGAGATTACAGTGGTGACAATTATGCAGGGTTTTGTTTTTTCTTTTCTTTTTCTTTCTCTCTCTCTCTCTCTCTTTTTTTTTTTTTTTTTTTTTTTTTTTTTTTTGGCTGAGGGCCGCTGGTGCCATCTACCCTGGATGGGAAGGGAGGAAGGCAGGGCAGGTGCTTGTCTCATGTCACCAATGACAGAGTTGTCATGCAAGCCCGGTGGTGGTCCCCAGGGTTAAAGAAGCACTGGGCACTGAGATCGACCTCACCGGAAGTCAGAGGGCAAGAGACAAGCCAGCCAGCTGCTTTGGGGGGAAGTAGAGGAAAATTGCCACTACTTTGGGGTGCATCTATACTTTCAGAGTTGATTTTGTGGGACCAGATGAGAGAGCATTGACCAGAGGATTTCTATTCTTGCCCAAGAAGACTGCCTGGTTGGGGGGGGTGGTCTGTGGGACCCCCCTGAGTAGGTGCATGCACAGGGCGCTGCCAAACAGCAGAGGCTAGTGAGAAGTCGTCAGCCAGGAAAAATGCGCTGCGTGTGGTCCCAGAGATTGTGTTAAGTATTACCAGGCATGTGTCTGGTGATGACAAAAGCAGGCCGCGAGAGAAAGAATCAACTTCTAAACTCCCGCCAGTCCCCAGGGGTGACATCATTTTTGACAGAGCCAGAAACTGTCCTAACTCCAACTTCCCACTCCATTTCCTCCCAGTACTCCCCTGGTTGAAGGACTGGGCCCCAGGCTCGGAGAGCTGGGGGAGGGAGGAAACGCTGGGGAGGGAGAGAGGTAAGTAGGGTGGTGCTTACCTGCCAGCGGGTCATCCCTTAGCCAAAACCTGGGGCGGTGGAGGCAGAAAGATTCGAACGTCAAATCAGGTTGAGATTTGATATTTGTGTGGGAATCAGCTCTTCCATCTCTGAATTAAAACTCGGTCCTTTTGTGACCTCAAGCGGCTAGGGGGTTTTCTGCACCTAAGTGGGACGACAAAGTCATGGGGCTGCCCAAGTTTTCACTGAGGCCAGGAGAACTTCGTCCTCTCGTGCAACTTCAAGGGCGGAGAGGCGCAACCGTAAAGATTCTTTCTATTTATGCTACACGGGCTCTGCGGGTTCAACATACTGGTGGCACATTCAAAGCCCCCAAATTTCAGCCCCGTCAGGTCCGCATAGAGCTTACATAAACTTTCAGAACAAAATTCTGCAGGAATTTAAAAAGATGTTAGAGATCCTGACTGAGAAACAAGGCAGAGGAGAAAAAAAAAAGCAATAATAGTAAATATACATGTAGATACGAACCTAGGCCATCAAAAGAAGGGCTGCCTCTTGAAATCCCAATGTTCAGATAGGACAAGATGCTTCCCGGCTCAGTCTGTGGTCCAGGCAGGTTGGCCCCAAACTGCAAATGGGCCTCACGTGCTGACACAGGCTTCAGCTACAGTTGCAGTGGGAAATGCGAACACTAGGGGGCCTGCGCCACTGCCAGAGCCCCGGCAGGCCCTGCACAGTCATTACATGACGCTGAGAAGATGCCCACTTGCTCGGAGGAACGCAATGTTTGCGTGGTATCACAGCAAGAATCTCAGGAATGTCCATGTCTGATCTTGTCCGGTTCAGTTGCAAAACTCTAGAAGATGCTATTTATATCCCTGGGGATTGTAATTTATCTAATGAGGTGTGTGGGACACTGTGTGATCCCTCCCAACCCAGACCCACACTCTGCCTTTCTCCCCCCTGCTGTGTGCCCGAGAAGCTGGGCTGTACAGACCATGTGGGTATTGTCTCTGCTCTCTGGATTAGGCCCATGGGGAGGACCTGCAGGAGGTGGGAAAAAGGAGGGAAGGGAGGTCACAGTGTTTTGTCCCCCAGCCTCCATATAGCCTCCTGTATGCAGCAGCATCGGGGTGTAGCTGAACCTACCCCCACCCCCTGACAGCTGTTCCCATAGCCTAGCTCAGGACCCCTCCACACCATGTCTCCCACCCCTCACCCCTCAGACCTAGGGCTGGTCATCCTGCTCTTACTTACCTCAGGGCACAGCATTCTCCCTTCACCCTGCAGTCACTCATGTAAATAGTCCCTTTATTAAGCTCTCCTCAAATTGCCCAATTTGAGTGTGTCATTTCCTGCTGGGACCCTGAGCGACACAAGGAGACAATATATAGCACAGGAAAACAAATTGGCAATAAAAGAAAATATCTGGAAAGTGTCAAGTAAGTGTTCAGGGAAGACTTCCTGAAGGAGGAGGCACTAGGCTGGATCCTAAAGGCAGGAAACTATACCTCTCAAGAAAGCTATGGGAAGGGGTTAAGGAAATGCAGAGCTGGGGACGAGCAGAGGAAGTTTGAGGCAGAGACAAGCAGTTGGTGTGGGAGGGAGACACCTGCAGGCCAGGAGAGAGAGGCCTGGAAGCAAGGGCACCAATGCCTGCATTAAGGACCGGAAATGCCAAGGGTTTGAATGTATCCTGTTGGCAACAGGGGTGACTCTGCTATAGACGCAAACCAGGGGGTTTGCTCGGCGCATGGTGATTCCTACAGTGACCCTCACCAGGCTTCTCCCAGGTCCCCTTTGACTCGTTTGACCCACGAGTGACTGATCCTTGCCTAACCAGAGCGAGGCCACTGGGAATTTGAAAACTGAAATGAAGACACCCAGAGATGGGTAGAACTGGTGGATCCTGTGGCTGTGGCCTTGAGAGAGACTCCATGAACCCCCAACCTGGGGTCCAAAGGTCCTTCCTCCTTCCATATTGTGAGCTGTCCTAACTGGGCCCATAGAGTCATTCCAGGCTGCAGCTGGGGCTGTTTATACATCAAGGAGGTTAACTGATGGGGGAACGGGGGCTGGAGAGCAGCTTGCAGACACTGGACTTCCAGGACGTGAGACATCACATCAAGAATAGGAAAATGGTGGCACATGTGACAGAGACCATCCATCCAGTTGTCGCCTCGGACCATGTGCCCACTGAGGACAGAGCCTGGCCAGGGGTTGGGGGGAGGGTGGCCGGAAGATGCTGCTACCCTCTGAGCTAATGAGGAAAGTGAGGAACGTCGGAAGCACAGGAGGGGTGTTTGCTTCTGAAGGCACTGAGCAATTTAAATCGAAACAAAACAGCAACAATGGAAACCTCAAATTTCTGCAGATACTGCAGATTTCATCTTCCAGTTAGATTGAAACTTACGGCCTTTCTGTGACCATGTTGGAAAAAAAACAAAAGCAAGCAAACAAAACACCTCCTATTATTTGAAGCTGCCAGGTTAAGACTTTTGGAAACAAATGTAGAGCCTGACTTGGCATGTATCTTAATTATCACGGAAGTTGAATTCACACATTTGCAGAAAACCAGATGAGAAGGCCTGGAAGGATGCTGGGGACCTGTGAAATCCTGACCCTCCTCCGCTCTCTGACACCCTGGCATCCACACCTCCCCTTCCCAAAGGAGCCATTTTCCTTAGCACACTAAAGCCAATGGTTCATCCCACATGCCACTCTTCAGGGTTGCTCACCTAGTACATAGGATTTGAGTTTGACGTGGCCCGGAAGGTAAAACGCACAATCACAGTAGGGAGCAAGACTCCTTAAGGAATTACAGAAATTGTTTCATATGTGGTTTCAAAACTCTGAGTTTGGACTTTGAGAGTGCTTAATAAAAGAGGGCAGAACAGCTTCCAGGCAAGATGGAGGCGTAGGTGGACCCACTGTCCTTCCTGGCAAAACTAAAAGAAAGACAACAACAAATTCAAAAACAAAAAACAACCTGAACTGACAGAAAAGCAAACTGTGTGGAAGTCTGACAACCAAGGAGTTAAAGAAGAAACATTCATCCAGACCAGTAGGAGGAGCAGAGATGGGCAGCCAGGCAGGACTCACATCAAGGCAGTGGCTGGCAGACTGGGCAGTCCCACATTCTCAGGCAGATAGACCAAGAGGAACAACTGGGGAGTGAGACAGACTGGGCAACCCAGGGTTCCAGCTCAGGGAAATAAAGCCTCAAACCTCTGTCTAAAAACACCTGTGGGGGTTGAGGTGGCAGTGGGAGCCTCACAGGAGAATTCCTTGGAGAGACCGACAGGGTCCTAGAACATACATAAACCCACCTACCCAGGAATCAGCACCAGAAGGGCCCAATTTGATTGTGGGTAGTGGGGGAAGTGACTGAAAATTGGTGGAGAGCAGAGCAAGCAACACTGTTCCCTCTAGGACCCCTCCCCCATGTACAGCATCACAACACAGCCACGTGGGTTGCCCTGCCCTGGTGAACATCTAAGGCTCCACCCCTTACTACCTAACAGGTGCACCAAGACAAAAAAAAGACCCAAATGAAAGAACAGATCAAAGCTCCAGAAAAAATACAACTAAGCGACAAAGACATAGCCAATCTATCAGATGCACAGTTCAAAACACCGGTGATCAGGATGCTCACAGAATTGGTTGAATATGGTTGCAAATTAGAGGAAAAAATGAAGGCTGTGCTAAGTGAAATAAAGGAAAATGTACAGAAAACCAACGGTTATGGGAAGGAAACTGGGACTCAAATTAACGGTTTGGACCAGAAGGAAGAAATAAAGTCAATCAGAACAGAATGAAGAAACAAGAATTCAAAAAAGTGAGGAGAGCCTTAGGAACCTCCAGGATATCTTTAAACATTCTAACATTTGAATCACAGGGATGCTAGAAGGAGAAGAGGAAGAGCAAGAAATTGAAAACTTATTTGAAGACAATAATGAAGGAGAACTTCCCCAATCTGACAAAGGAAATAGACTTCCAGGAAGACCAGGAAGCTCAGATCCCCAAGAAGTTGGAACCAAGGAGGAACACACCAAGGCACATCATTATTACATTACCCAAGATTGAAGAGAAGGAGAAAACCTTAGAAACAGCAAGAGAAAAGGAGACGGTTACCTATAAAGAAGTTCCCATCAGACTGTCAGCTGATTTCTCAAAAGAGACCTTGCAGGCAAGAAGTGGCTGGAAAGAAATATTTAAAGTCATGAAAGGCAAGGACCTACAACCAAGATTGCTCTATCCAGCAAAACTATCATTTAGAATGGAAGGGAAGATAAAGTGCTTCTCAGTTAAGGTCAAGTTAAAGGAGTTCATCATCACCAAGCCCTTATTATATGAAATGTTAAAGGGACTTATCTAAGAAAAAGAAGATCAAAACTATGAGCAGTAAAATGTCAACAAACTCATAACTATCAGCAACCAAACTTAAAGCAAAAACAAAAAACAAAAATGAACTAAGCAAACAAGTAGAACAGGAAGAGAATCACAGAAACAGAGATCACATGGAGGGTTATCAGCAGGGTAGTGGGATGGGGAGGGAGGGGGAAAAGTTACACAGAATAAGTAGCATAGACAGTGGGTAGAAAATAGACAGGGGGAGGTTAAGAATAGTATAGGAAATGTAGAAGCCAAAGAACTTATATGTATGACCCATGGACACGAACTAAAGGGGGGGAATGCAGGTGGGAGGGAGTGTGCAGGGCAGAGGTGAATAAAGGGGGAATGGGACAACTATAATAGTATAATCAATAATATATATTAAAAAATAAAAATAAAGTGTAAAAAAAGAGGGCAGAACAAAATTTTGGATTGGGCTGGATTTCTTGGTATGTGCAGTCATCGGAAATACTGAACTCCAAGGCTAAGGTTCTAAGAGTTTTCTGATGGGGCTATTACAGATGTGGACCAAATACTTGTCCACGCTAGGTGAGTGTCAAAGGCCAGGGATGCCTTGGGATAAACTAGAGGATGATCAGAACATTATATCACCCCTATCATGCATGTGGGTTCTGACCAGTCTACCCCACTCTCTTCTCTCCAGAGCAGGGAAGACCCTCCTCTCCTTTGTCAGGAAGACAAGGTCAGCAAGGAAGCTCACCCGGGACAGTGGTGGGAGGGGCTGTAATTGAAATACCATCCTGGCCTGGGTGAGTTGGAGAGCATACTACAGTGTGGGTGTTTTACCTGCCAGAAACGCCATGGGTGTGGCCGGTTACAAAAACCAGCTGAAAAAGGATAGCGGTCAGGCCGTGTGAAGTGATCTGACATCCAGGAACCCCTCCTGTGTTCACTCACCATGGGAACCCCAGGAGTTAGGTCATATCTTACTCAAAAAATTTTTACATATGGCAAAAAACCAGGCTTGTTTTGAGTTGCTTGAAAGAGAATGTAGCCTCTCTCCAACTTCTCAGAAGTGAGTCAATTCAGAGAACCAGGGCCTCCTGATGATGAGGAAACCACCCATCTTTGAGGAAGAGCTTTGCAATACTGCCATTCATGAGGCCCTTCACCCTAGCCATTCCCAAGTGGGCCTGCAGCCACTTTTGCTGGAATAGCATGTATTGGGGAAAGCAACACTCAAACTTGCTAGGTGTCATTGGGTGCCAGTTGTAAATTACAGTAATTCCAAAAAACCCAGGAAGTCATGGAGGTCAGCTGGCCTCAGGGTAGGTGCTCATGAGAGCCTGAATAGAGTTTCTTTTTCTTTTAAGGTATTATTTATTTATTTTTAGATAGGGGAAGGAGGGAGAGGAGAGGGAGAGACACATCAATGTGTGGCTACCTCTTGCGCACCCCCAACTGCAACCTGGCCCACAACCCAGGCATGTACCCTGACTGGGAATCAAACCGGCAACCCTTTGGTTTACAAGCCAGCACTCAATCCACTGAGCCATACCAGCCAGGGCATGTTTCAATGTGACTTTGTGTCACTGTGAGCTGAATAGGGCCCTGAGCCCACCTTGGGACTTTTTCCACCAGTTCCCAAATACGGTGAAGGGATAGATACACTCAGCAAAGACAGGGGCATGTGGCGGGGTCAGATTCCTGATTCGCACAGTGGGTTTCAGACAGTAGAGAAAGGTTACTGGGAAGGGAAGGGCCAAGTGGAGGCCATCTGCCCTGACAATGAAACCAACACACTATCCCCCAAGGCAAGTAGCAGAATTAGTGTCCCTGCACGGATAAGAGAGACGCAGACCTAGCAGTTCCCTTTAATCCTCCAGTTGGCCAACACAAAAAACTGTTGGGTCGTGGAGAGTAACAGTCGAGTGTTACAACTGAACCAGATAGTGACTTCAATTGTGTGTGATCTTCTACGATTGGTTCCCTTGCTGAAGCAAGTCATTACCGTCCTGTATTATTTCCAGGTCAGCAATCCAGTCAGGGCACAATGGGAACCGTCAGAAAGCAGGAAAACACTTTTGGAAATTAAAAATACAGGGTGCAGCCCTGGCTGGTGTGGCTTAGTGGATTGAGCACCAGCCTGTGAACCAAAGGGTCGCTGGTTTGATTCCCAGTCAGGGCACATGCCTGGGTTGTGGACCAGGTCAGGTCCCCAGCAGGGGGTGCATGAGAGGCCACCACGCCTTGATGTTTCTCTCCTTCTCTTCCTCCCTCCCTTCCACTCTGCCTAAAATAAATAAATAAAATCTTTTAAAAAAATAAAAATACAGAGTCCAGCAAAAGTAACACCTGCTTAAGTGTGATGGGTAAGGTAATAATATGGGGGTAATAAGTTGTAGTTTTAATTTGAACATTCCACCTAAAATCTCATATAGTGTGCTTGAGTATGATATTGTTATGCTACAGAATTACATGCTTATGATTTTGCAATAAAAGGTTTTGTAATAAAAACAGGGCATTGTTTGTGCCGGACCCTGTTATAAGATCTAAAATTTTTAAAGCAAAGTTAACGGAAGCTTTGAAAGGTAAAGATGAGTAGGAAACCAAGGGCGAGAAATCAACAGACAATGTCAAAAATGGATATACCGTGAGGCCGCAATGTAAGCGTATCACTTAACAACACAGAGGTCAGCACCAGGAGAAAGGGCCAATAGGAATGAAAGTGGTCACCTCGGAGGAGTGGGCAGGGGTAGAGCAGGAGACGCTACTTCTAATTTCTTACTATGCTCTGTTATAACTTTCATAAAGAGTAACTTTTAAAATGTGATGTTATTAGACGAGAAAAAAGGGCATAAAGACAATAAGGACAGCAGAGTAAGACAGAACCCTAAGCAGAGTTTTTTACCGCATACTCCGAGGCCCTGGCAATTGAAAGAAGGAAACACAAACTTGACCGTGTACTTCTGAGTAACCCCGACAAAGAGCAGACACTGTCCAATGGGACATGTCCAATACGTCACTACAGGTTAGTAGGTTAGTTGAACAATATCAGATTAGAAGCTAACCAGCCGCACGTGTGAGGTGAACGCTGCATGGTCCAGCGTCAGCTAAAATGTGGCACCTGGCTGCACCTTAGGCCAAAACTGATGGTCGCCATCACCGGAAAAAAAAATGCTGTTATTTAAGAACAATCTGAAATCTTACTTATATGTGTAATTCTAATTGCAACCGGATTATTAAAAGTGAGTGCTCTAATTCTTAAAGTGTGAGGTCATGACATCATGGTGCAGAGACAGTCACTTCTCAGCACTGTCAGCATTCGGTGGCTCCTGGGTCGCTGCCACCTAGTTCCTTTCCTCCAGCCCAGGCCGTGGAGGAGCAGTTTTGTGCTTACTGTGTCTGTATGGGAAAGTGCTCATGGTGAGGATGTTGTCACTGAGTCACTAAGCTTGCCTTTCTTTATCTCGCCTGGTAATCAAGGAAGGTGACAATTTATCTCCTCTTCAACTGGAATTAAAGATACCATCGCTGGTGACAACGCAATTTCATTGTGCGCTGCTCAAAGAAGGCACCTCAGGACTAGCGCTCTCAGAAGCTGACTCTCTTAGGAGCCACTTCCGATCCCCTCGGCCTTTTCTGCCATGGGCCCCCGTCCCCTCGCACAGGTGCAACCTGATGGCTCCTGGGCTGGGCTGGGGTCTGGCCTCTCACTTACTCCAGGACTCCGCCTTTGACACTCAGCACCCACACGCGCAAACCGAAAGTGCAGGGGACTTAATGTCCAGTGGGAGACTGGAGCTGGTGGAGAAAGCCGCCCACCTCTGTCCCCCACAGGGACAGTGCTGAGAAGCATCTCATAGCTGCCGGCACCTGTGGCAGTAGCTTCACCGTATCCTTGTCCCGGCCCTTTCTCCTTCCCTGCTTCCTGCCCTGTCCCTGACGTCTGCTGCCTGCGATCCCAGGCCCAGATGAAGTTCTGTCTGGCACATGAATCTTGACCTTGGACTCTGCCTCCTAAGGAATGCAAGCAACACACAGGGTTATGATTATTGCCTTCACTTTCATTGTTTTCCTTTCTCATATTTTTCCATGCCCTTGGGCTTCCATACCAGCACTTGAGAAGAGTTTGTTCTTAAACCTTGAATCTAGGAAGGTACTCTGGAGCAATATGAGCGGCAATACACGTTTTTAAAGACTGGCTCAGGCTGCATCTCAGCTCTCAGGCAGGCCCCGCTCTGGATGGCGGGACGGTGCTTTCAACACGACTTCCTCAGTGGATTCCAGTAAACTAGCTATTTTTTCTCATGACGATTGGTTGTTAGCCAGCTCCACCATGCCTGTCCCGTTATCTGCAAAGTGTTGTTACCCTTCTCTTCACCAGACAGCCTTTCGAACACATCACTCATGTCAGCCTTTGGGGTAACAGTGTATCACAGCAGTTTTGCTATCTCCTGTAAGCCATACAGATAACCTTTAGCTAAAGACCGAGCAGTACGCGTGATCTTCCACCTTTTTGCTTGTGACCGGCAATTCTGCTAGATTGTGCCCCGTGGCAGGTGCTTTCTGAAAGCCCCGCCGAAAGGTGAGAACAAAACATTGCCTGCCTGTGATCCCTGAATCACTCATCGCTCAACATGTGTTTTCCATCTTCAGCGACAATCGCAAACATTTTTGCTTTATTGATTTTCTGTTCAATGCATATTTTTTCCTTTAAGATTCACTCCGTGGCTACCTGTTTGAGACCCAGAAATCTTGACAAGCAAATAAGTAAGAGCCTAACATACTTAGGTGTGACTCCTCTGTGTTCTCAAAGGTTTAAAAATAGAGACTGCTGGTTGCATCTGCGTGTCCGAACACCAGGTGTGCCAGGCACAGGGGCAGCGCGTGCAGAGCCGGCAGGAACCCTCTTGTGCACGGAACCGCTGCGGTCCAGGGCTCCTCCGATGATCTTTGCATCAAGCCTTCACAGCCTGGACAAATCTCAAATGCCTTCAGCCCCTGAAAAGGGCTGGCAACCTCTAGCAATCGCTTTCGCAAGGTTTTTACTTAAATTTTAGCCTCGATGTTTTCCAGAGTCTTTTGAAAATGAAGACTGTCTTTGCAAAACATTCTTGCGACAGCGATTGTTTCCAAGATTGATTAGGGAAATGAAATATGTTTTGGGGTTTTCCTTTTCCTCAACATTTTTTCCTTCTTTCTGCCTTATATTCTTTGTTACATCTGGATCAAAGGAGGTTTGTCATGGATATTCTCGTACGTTCTTCTGGAGTCCTTTTGGCAAGTTTTGCAGTGGGGTTCTTATTCCGCTTTTGATTTGTTCTCACAAGGTGAGAAGAATTTTCAAATAGAAAACCTTCTGGAAAGATTCCTGGCTAAAATTGAATGGACTAAACTAAAAATTAATTACAGATCGTTTTTTAAATTGACTTTTAAACTTATATTTTATTGGTTATGCTATTACAGTGTCCTGATTTTTTCCCCTTTGTTTCCACCTCCACCCAGCACCCCCCACTCCCTCAGGCCATCCCCCCACCATTGTTCATGTCCATGGGTCATGAGTGTAAGTTCTTTGGCTGCTCCATTTCCTGTGCTGTACTTTACATCCCCATGGCTATTCTGTGACTACCTATCGGCACTTCTTAATCCCCTCACTCTTCACCCATTCCCAACACTCCCATCCCATCTGGCAACCATCAAAACGCTGTCTGTCTCCATGATTCTTTCTCTGGCCCTCTTGTTGGCTCAGTTTGTGTTTTAGAATCTATTGTTTATAGATTTGTATTTATTGCCATTCTACTGTTCATAGTCTTGACTTTCTTCTTTTTCTTAAATACATATTTTGCCATGGATAATGTGTAAGGTTATTAGTATTCCGCCGAGGAAATAATGCCAATCAGCCACAAGATGGGGCAATACAGAGCTTCACTGGGGGTTGCATCCCCCGGGCGAGGTTCTCCGGTCCACGGGTTGGGGGCCGAGGAAGTCACGCCCGAGCCTAAGAGGGGAAAGAATTTCATACATGCGGTCGATGTACCATTGCTCAGTCCTCTTTAGGCGAGAGTTGCCATGGTTTTTCCCCGCCGCTCCAGCCATCTTCATCTGACGTCAGCCAGTTTTTCTCGGGCTTCAGCCCCTGGTGGCCATCTTATCTCACCACTCCCGACCTAACATAATGCACACCCACATTTTTGACCCAAACTTTTAGAGAAACAAAATCTTCCACTTTAACTTTTTAAAATACTTTATTTATTTTTATTTTTTTATAGGGGAAAAGGGAGGGTAAAAGAGAGGGAGAGAAACATCAACGTGTGGTTTGCTTCTTGAGCACCCCCTACTGGCGACCTGGCCCACAACCCAGGCATGTGCCCTAACTGGGAATCGAACTGGCAACCCTTTGGTTTGTAGGCCAGTGTTCAACCCACTGAGTCACACCAGCCAAGGCTTTTTATAATTTTTAATTCAATTATTTATTTATTTATATTTAGATGAATAACCTTTGTGTGGGTTGAGTACACCCCCCTCTTATAGTTGAGCCTTGGTTGCTGTTGGCAGGTCAATGGTAGGGATTTATCCAGGCCAGTCAGCTGCAAGGACTGGCTGTGACCACCGACCACCAACTTCCACCCTCCGTGGAGGATCAGCTGTGCAGTGCTCTGATGTGGTCTGTAGCTGTCCACTGGGTGTCCCGGCTCTGGAGTTTCCCAGGTGATGCAGGCCAAGGTCAGCCCCCACCTGTGTTTTGCCCAGGGCCACCCTGCCTGAGCTATAAAACTATCTGAGATGGCTGCTACTTGTGCTGGGCTTGGAGATTCCCAGGTCAGCCAAGCTGTGACTCTAGGCTGGCTGCTGCTAGTGCCACATCTGGGGCTCAGAGGCCAGTTGTTGCTTGTTTGATAGGATTTAGGAAGTTGTGAAGCAAGAGCTAAAACCAGCCATTCATATGGAAAAGAAGTTGGGTGGGGCAGAGTGTCTGGGGATTTCCAAGGTGGGTCAAACTGTGTTAGCCAGGTTGATGGAGTCTCAGATATGGCACCAGCTTGCTGGCTCCGTTGGGGGAGGGTTTAGAAAAGGGACAATGGCCTCTGTTTGCCCTGATGCCAGACACGTCAGTTTTTTTCTGTACGCCACTGGTGCCTTTCAAGCTGCTACCCTTGTGCTGGAGCTCAGAGGGAGTGAGTCTGAGAAAATGAGTCTGTGTGTGAATTCTTTAAGAGGAATGGGTTGGGACTCCAGAAGTTTCTTCCACTGACTCAATCCCCCTGGTTTTGTAGCCAGAAGTTGTGGTCTTATCTTCCTGGCCCTGGAACCCTGGGCTGGGGGGCCTGGTGTAGGGCTGGGACTCCTTGGTCCTGAGATGTCCCTCCCGAATTTGTACCCACCACACGTGGATGTGGGATCAGCCCGTTCCGCATCTGCGCCCCTGGTACCAGTCTGGATGGACGTGGTTTCTTCAATTCCACAGTTGTCAGGCTTCCATTCAACTTGGTTTCTGACGTTCCTGAGTGATGGTTGTTCTATATTTAGTTGTAATTTTGATGTGGTTTTGTGAAGAGGTGAGCCATGTCTGCCTATGCAGCCATCTTGACCAGAAGTTCTAATTACAGTTCCTAAAGGTCATTTTGTTTAATTTTATAAATAAATCTAGTAAGTCAAACTATAAAGATGAAAATAATACAATTAAATCTCCATAATCTCTATTCTTTCTATTCTACCTTTTAATGTTATTTATATGTTTATAAACATCTCTTGGCCAACTCTGACATAATGTGCTTCCCATAGTATCCACATAACACCCACTTCTCTTATTACTTGTTGCAACTCCATTCTATTTTTTATTTATTTAGCCATTTGAAGCATCTTAATTTTTGTACATAAAATTGACAGCTGATACTATCACTAGTTGCAGCATTTTACTCTTGCAATATTTAATGTACATTTATGTTTCAACTGGTTGATAGAATTTCAACATGTAAAACACACAAGATTTCTTCCCTCTGAGTTACATCCCCATGTAAATAACTGAATGTTCAGTTATTTCCAATAAACTTGTACTTGTGTTACATACATTGAAATGATGGGGACACACCTGATCACATGACCATTGATCATGCGTATGTTCAGAAACCCCAGAAAAGATGTTGTTGCCAGAATCTAGCTTTTCTGACTTTCTGATGACTAAGGTCAAAGCTGAAGCCCAAAGTAGATTCTTTCACCCATATATTTTTTTACCTGTCTCCTATTACCTCAACCCCATTCTCTGAATAGCATTGAATTCTTACATAAATTTTACCTCTGTACTTGTTAAAAATCAACGTGCTATTTTTGTCTGATGACTCATAAGACTTAAAACTGAAAAGAAGAGACAGCATTCGTGTGGTTATTTCAAGAACTATAGATCTTTCAGGAAGTCTTAGAAGAAGCCTAAGGATGCACTGATGTCCTGCTTTGCTTTTTCTTACTGTGCCTGCAAGCCAATCGATTTTTTTAAGTTACATAAGCCTTCAGCTCAGCTGCTGGCTGAGACAACATCTGGAAGGCTGAGATGATCTGGCCCGTGAAGATGGTCTAGCCCAAGCGCCCAGCTGCAGCAGCCACAGGTGGCGGTGGTGGGGAGCGGCGGGAGGTGGCGAGCGGCGGGAGGTGGTGGCACAGCTCGAGCTCTTCCTCCTCACGTACATGTTACTTCCTGTCCTCACACCTCCAAGCTCCTCTGGTCTTGAGGTTGTAGTGCCCAAGGTACCCCCCAAAATGCTCCTTAATTGGAAACTGAGAATACCACCTGACTACACTGTCATTTCCTTACTCAAATAGAGAAATGGCAAAAAAAAAAAAATATATATATATATATATATATATCACAAGAATCTATATCATGTGTGTGAAATATGTAGGAAAACTTGTTAGGCACCTCCTTGCACTAGTGTACCCCAAAGTAGGAGTTAAACAGAAACTTCTGCCCTCCTATGCAGATAGGCCGATGACTGTGTCAGATGGCTAAGGAATGACAGATTGGGTCACCTCAGAGGACTCCACCCATGGAGGTGGTGGCTAAAAGAAAGGGCAGCATGAAACAGGAGTGGAGGATGGGTCTTAAATACCAGTTGCAAAGTAAGTGTTATTATTTCTGCCTGTAATTTTCTTTCATCTTTACTTCTCCTGTTACTATGTATCAGTTGTGCTGATTATAGTTAAATTTCTCATTGGTTCATAGGTTGCAGATTATCAGTATGGGCTCACAGTGAAAGTCCAATAGAAATTGACATCACTAGGCCCTGGCCAGGTAGCTTAGTTGGTTAGAGCTTCATCCAAGGTTGCAGGTTCAATCTCCTCTAGTCAGGGCACATACAAGAATCAACCAATAAATGCATAAATAAGTGAAACAGCAAACTGATATCTCTTTCTCCCTTCCTCTCTCTCAAATCAATAAAATATTTTTTTTAAATTGCCATTACTGGGAATGGTGGACAACAGTGAACTCGAGAACTCATTTCTAGGTGCAGCAGTGGGTGATGACTTCAAGCTGCTCCCCCCCACAACCCCCACGGAGGGGCTGAGTGCTTCCGCATTTCTCCTGCTATCCTGGGTCACCTTTGGATAATCAGGGTAAGAAGGTCAAGTGCGCGTTTACATGCAGCCAAGGGGTGGGCTGTGATAAACACCGAGAGAGCTGTCGATCGGCTCACAGAAACTCTCGCAGTAACCATGCTCCCCACTCTGCTTCCTGGCCTTGGGGCTGACCTACACTGCACAAGTAGATTTAAAATTTTCAAATAAAATGATTTTGAACCTTTCAATGAAAACAATCTGGAACCAAAGATGGGTAGAACTGAGTTATCTCAAAGCAGGTCTCTAGAGAGCAGGTCCACGAAGCCCCACTGCTGAGGTTCCCAGGGTCCCTGTTCTTCCCAGTGTCAGGCTGCCCTGCTTATCCTTCAGCCCAGAGCTTCCTGTGCACCCTTCCCACAAATCCATGCAAAGCATAAGCATCAGTGTTGGTACCTTTCTGAAGAAACTTAACTGATACAGACATAAACATAGGGCTGTTTTAGGAAGTTTGATTTGGGAGCAGGGGACACAGCAGATTGAACCAGCAACAGGAGATTCAGAGAAGCTAAGTAAGAACTGTTCTGAGATAGGTAACAAGGATTTGGCCAAGCATGCTGCTGAGATAAGAGTTGGTTCAAGATTAAAACCTCTCTAAGGAACAAGTGTTGAATGGTGTGTGTGTCTGAGTGTTGTGTTCCAGGGCACGTAACAAGCAATCCCCAAACTCAGTGAATCAAGACAATAAACTCTGTATTGTGTCTTGCAGTTTTGTGGGTCAGGCACTCAGAAAGGGCTTGGCCAAGCGATTCTTCTCCATGGGGCATTGACTGGGGTTTCAGCTGATGGCCGCCTGGTCTGGAGGATCCAAGACAGAGGCACTCACATACTCTGAGTGGGGATGGCTGAGAGGCCAGGGCTGGCTGGGCTTCTCTCTCTGCCCAGGTGGTCTCAGGCCCCCTGTACGTGGTGTCTCCATCAGGGTTGCCAGACTTCTTACCTAACTGCCCCCAGCTTTGAGAGCAAACCTTCCAACAGATAAGCCTCCAGTCTCTCAAGGCCTGGACCTGGCGATGGCACAGCATCACTTCCGCCACAGTCTTAAACTAGTCCAAGCAGTGACAGACCCACTCAGACTCAAGGGAGGAGACGTACATCTCATCTTCCAATGGGAGAAATGGCAGAGGATTTACAGCCTTCTCTAATCCACCACCATGCACGTGTGAGTGTGCGCGTGAAGACTAGACATTGAGTTTTGCTGCGGCAAGAATTTCTAACCAGCAGAGTCCTTAAAGTTATTATTGCAGTCAAATAATAGAGGAGAGGAAATGTCCCTTCATAGATGTAACCCAGCTAATAAATGAAGAAAACATGATAGAATGGTCACATCATCATTTTTAGCCCCAGTGGAGTAACACATCCCTGCGAAGCTCGCCACTGGCTGCCTGCATCGCAGGAAGAGGGACAACCAATCACTATCGATTAGTTTGTGAAAGGCTTTGATAGAAAGAAGACCCGAAGCGTGCATTTTTACATGTTAATAATAATTAACCGATTCATTTTGCTTTCTCCTTTCTGGTTTCCTTTTCCTTTTTTGATGGTTTTTGATTACAAAAATAATACATGTATAATTGCAGCAAGCAAACTCTTAGTGGATAAAGGTACGTAAAAGCAAAGGTAAGCATCTTGCCTCCCCCGCCCCACTCTGCTCATGCAAAAAGAAGTCCAAGCAGATCCATGCAAACGGAGATTTCTTAGCTCACTTTCATCGATGTATCATTGCATGGTACCTATTTCACTTCAACTTGCTCATTTTTTTGCTTTATTGTAAATTATAGACATCCCTCCATTCAATACACAACTCTCCATCTTTCTTCTCGGTTTCCTTATGCAAAAATACATATTTGCATGTGTAATTTTACATTTATAGGGTCAAATTATACATGCACACCTGAGGGTAAATTTTTCTTTTCAGTAGAGTTTTTGTTTCTCTCTTTTTTTCCACCAGTCTGTCCACCTGCTCTTGTCCCTCTATATCAGATAACCCCAAAGGTCACAACTGACCCATGTCCCTGTCCGAACGCACCATATGCAGACAGAGAGTTTTGGAGGGTTTTGGCCATTGTTCAAAATACATAATACACAGTTCCATGCATCTTACTTTTTCATCCGACAATACTTTGCGGAAATCCTTTCAAATCAGCTGGTTTAGCACTCATTCCTTCTTTAATATTATTTTAAGCAAAATAATATTGTAGGGTGTGGATGGGCCATAAATTACCAAACCTTTCCAGTATTTAAGATAAGTCCCTTTCCAAGGTTTTTTTTTAAAACATCAATGCCAGTCACTGGTACTTTTATTCCATGGTATTGATTCTCAGGAGTGGGATCGGTGGGACACAGGTATAGACTTTAAGTTTGAAAGACCCTGCCAGGCTGGCTTCTGAAACAATACTGACCAATCATTTCTTTTTCTCAGAAGACGGATGAGGGCAATTCTCAGTTCTCCCTGCCCTTCACCAGCTCCTTGCACCAGAAACTTTCACTCTTCCAATGTGTTCGTATAATGGGTGCAGGGTGACACCTCACTGCTCATGGAATTTGCCTGTTTGCACACATTTGTGTGTTTTTTAACCATTTGGATTTGTTCTCCTGTGAACTGCGCATTCGTCAGGGATAAGAGGGGAAAAATGTGCACGCAGAAGGGTGAGCAAGTGTGGATGAATTCTGCATCCGGCCCTGGGGCGACACGTTGGAAAACCTTGTGGAAATGGGAGATCGCCTAGGAAATTTTAAATTATCAAAATGCACCCAAGAAGAAGTGGAACTATGAAGAGACTAATTAATAGAGCAAAATTAGAAAGGTAAACTAATAACTACTTTTTAAAAACATACAGAACCAAATGTTTTCATCCCTAAGTTCTACCTTGCCTTTAAAGAATAGGCAATTTCAACGGCATTTCAATCAATGCAGCTCATAGAAAAAGATGAAAAATGTACCATTGAATTTTGTGAGGGCAGTCTATTTTAAAGATAGAATTGAGCTATAAGTCAATCTTACTGATGAATTCATAACTAAAAGTCAAAACATCAGGGAATAAAATCCAAGTACAGCACGATAATAATACACAATGGTCAAGTTACATTATCCAGACCCAAAAAGGTGGTCCACGTTAGGAGCTTTTTTCTCTTAATGCATTAGATCAGCAGTTTTCAACCAGTGTGCTGCAAAAATGTTTTAAACATGCACTACCTGACTGTTTAGTCAGAGGCACTGACCACTTTTCCCTTAGATAGTCAAATTTTAAAAATGACAACAGCCAACACAACAATAGACATCCTGTATGAATGAGTCAAAATTATACCTATTTTTTGTCAGATCAGCTACTGAAAAATTATTTGATAAAATAGCAGCAATTCCTTCTAAAACAGGAGAAATTGTAGAACAACTTGTAATGAAATGTGTTGCCAAAATCCTCTAAAAATGTTACCCCAAT
This sequence comes from Anoura caudifer, assembly GCA_004027475.1. NCBI lineage: Eukaryota > Metazoa > Chordata > Mammalia > Chiroptera > Phyllostomidae > Anoura > Anoura caudifer. The sequence continues at coordinate 509,394 of PVKU01000330.1, read as the reverse complement.
TATAAAATATTAAAACTAAGCCAATTAATCTCAGGAGCCATATGTAGATGCCTGCCACCACCATTGTGACTTAACATCACCTTAACAAGGGTCTAAAAGCCCAGCGGGTGTGGTGGACACAACCAGAAAAGACTGGTGAGACTTTACATGTTCATATGCCTTGAAAACCCAAGAGGAAACACAACTTCTGCAACACAAATATCAATAGCTTTTGCTTATACTAACAACAATGACACAAGAATCCAGAAGCTATAAGAGATTAGCATACTTGCTTGCATGGATTTTTCAAACTGTTGCAGAACAAAATAGACCGAAAACAAACCCAACACAGCGAGCTGCAAGTCACACCTCGATGAGATAAGGAGCCAGGCTTCACGCCACAAACAGCAGGTTTCCCCTCAAAATGGCTGCTTCTAGCGAAGCCAGCTGTTCTAGATTAACAGCCAGATTACAAGGCCGCTTTGAGCGCACTTTGAAAAGTAAAAATATAAAGGCGAAAGCGTAGGTACCTCCTTCCAAGCCCTACCACCTAAAAGAGCACATCCCAAGAGTCTGGCTTGTACTTCGCCCCAGGCTGCCTCTTTGGGGAGGAAAGAGGGACCCCGTACCCTCTCAGCTCTGAGCAGTGATTTCTGACCCTGACTTGAGAGTACCCCCTGCACATTCTAGTTCACTTATGTGGGGCTCTGGCATCCTGCCCAGCTGCAGAAGAGGCTGTCCCCTTGCCCTGGATCCTCAGCCTCCCCAACCTGCAGTGCGGCCCCTAGAGGACAGAGCAGCTGGATTCTGCACTTCAGGTGACATCTGTCCTCTTACCACCAGGCCCTACCCAATGGACTGCACCATTTGAATGGAAATGGGACCCTGGGCCAGGGCCCTACGTAAGATGCTATATATGACACCCACTCCTTCAGGTGCAATTCTGCAGCCCAGCCACCTCCCTGCCCCGGTCCAGGCCAGTCCCAGTTTCTCCCGTTCCCAAGCTGGTCTGCATGTGTCAGTTATGATGACTTGGGCATTGCCTGGTGACCTGGGGTGAGGTGACCAGGCATAAAACAATGAGTCCACCAGTGTCTGAGCTTTGTCGTGGCCCCAGCCCATGCGTGTGTGTGTAGCCTTCATGACCCATGAGTCATGCCCTTTCTCATGGAGGGTGTGTGGGTCTCCAGCAAGAAGCCTGACTCAGGAGCGATTGCAGAGACCCTGCCTGGAAACAACCGACAAGAACCTGGGAAGGTGTGGATGGGGGAGGCTTCAGCCAGTGTCTCTGCCCCGGAAAGGAGGTCGATCCGACAGAGCAGGGGGGGAGTCTCCCAGGGACACTGCCAAAGCAGCTCTGACACATCGCAGGAGTGAGTGGGCTTGGAGGTGAGGCAGGGAGCCGGGAAACGCAGACTTTCAAAAAGCAGGGGCAAGATGACTCATGCTGATAATTCAAAACCTGCAAAAAGGGAATTACTCTAAGGACTTAAACTCAAAGGTTGTTAGTTTCGGTCCTTCTGCAGCAGCTATGACAAAAAGGCGAAAGAACAGGTGAGGAGAGGGGACTTCAACACGGGAATCGAAACCAAGGGGGCGGGGGGGCTGAGAGAGGGGTGAAGGCATGTTCTTCCCTTGAATTACCCATGATCCTGGCTCCAACCCATGAAGCTCTGAGGAATCAGGTTGGTTTTGTGGCTCTCTGATAGCTCCCATGGTGCCCACCTCACAGTTAGAAAGTTGTGCCCACGGAGGCCATACTGAGGAGAGAAAGCACTATGGGATATACTTGGGGAAATGTAAGACCGAGTCTCCGCAGGAAGCAGCAGCGCTAACCGGTCTGCCGTGCAGCCTCGCTGGCCGACGTGGGGTTGGTGGACCAGCAACATCCACATCACCCGGTTGGCTATCAGAAAGGCCAAATATCAAGCCCCACGCCAGACCCACTGAACCCAAATCTGTCCTTGTATCAAGGTCCCCAGGTAACACGACGGCACTAAAGTGAAAAGGAACAGGGCAGAAGGTAGCCACTGCCTGGAGGTGGGTCGCTGCCGAAAGCTTCATGGACACGCAGGGGCTTGGACAAATCTTGGGTATGGATGCCGAGTAGATTTAGGAGAAGTGCTGGGATGGAAGACCAGGCGGAAGCTGCCGAGGCCCAGTCCGAATGCTTCCCACACAGGAAGTCAGGAGGACACAGCCATCTGCCTGCCCTCTGCCCAGCGAACTTGCCTGGAAGGCTCAAGCCAGGACGTGGCTCTGGTGACCAGGCACAAAGCTACCACGGGGAGCTTCTTCACAGCAGAGACAAGGAGCCAGATATCAAGCCTTGAGGCCTGCTCAGTCGTAAGACTCGCCTGGGACTTGTTAAAATACAGAGTCCCAGGCTCTGCCCCCGAAAATTCAGATTTAGAGAGTCTTGGGGTGCAGCCTGGATATCCGGGTTTTAACGAAGGACCCCAGGAGTTTCATACCTTCAGGCAACACTGTTCTAGGTCTTGGATGAGAGTGGGCATCCCACCTCCCACTTCTCTCCTCCCCAAGAGCCAGGTAACTTCCACCCCCTCCTCACGCTCCAAAGATTGAAGAAGAATCGTATCACAGGCCCTGAAGGACAGTGGCTTAGTGAGCGGAAGTGACTTCGAGAGGCAGCCTTTTGTTCTATAGAAGTTACAACACTGATCCACTCAAAGAAACTGGCCTGGAAGGCCAAGCTCAAGGCTTCAGACTACCATTCCTCTGGCTTCACTCCAGAAGTGAGCCCCGGGTTCCTGCCAAAGGCCGCAGGAATGACCTGGCCACACCAGGCCTTTCTTGTTCTTACCCACGTGATCCTCCTCTTGGGGAAAATGCGCTTAGTTCCTTGTAACACACTTCCCCTCCAGGGAAGTTAAGGTGTCCGGGACTGTTACCATTGCTTTTTAGAAACCCATAAAAGGGAAACTTGAGCTCACGTAATCCATGAAGAAAGGAATAACTCAGGCACTAAAGAGTGGCCCTAATTCTTTAGCAAGGGACTGTGTTCTGGGTCCAGAGATCTGGAAAGGTTAACCTACGCACACTTATTTTCTTTTAATTTTACTTTTTGATTACAGTCTGCATTCAACACCTTTTTGCACTAGTTTCGGGTGTACCCTGTGCACACTTATGGAACGCCCAGTGAGAAGCTGACTCTCCCTCCACTCCCCACCTCCCCCCCACTGGGAACACCTCTTCCCGAATTGTGCTTCGACGTATCATTGCCGACCCACAAGGAGGGGTGTTTTGTTTTAAAATGACTGCCAAGCACACTGCCGTCTCTGCTGCATAGATCTTGTTGAGGACATTGATGGCACAGCCCCGTCGTGTGCTCCAGGATATGCCGGTTAGCAGCTGCTGCAGAGAAACAGGAACAAGAGGAGGAAGAAGCTGAAGGTACTCTTCTGTGCTCCAGAAGCTCTGGATGCTAGTTTGCTTACTGGGAGCCTCACGGGGCCTTTACATCGCTGGAGGACTCTCCAAGAAGAAGTCTGGTCAATGGGGCTTTCCAACTGACTTAACCCCTTTCTCAAGATGGTCTTGCACAAAATACTTCAGCACAGGCTTCACACATCTATGTCTCTCCTTGAATCCATTCTCCACTGAGAATGGCAATGGGTCCAGTGGGGAGCTATGTTGCCTCATTTTGTGAGTCCTGAGAATCCAGAACTACGTGAGTTTTGCCCTTTTTATTGGCTGCTGGGCTGGGAGCCGAATCGCTGGAGGGCCCCCAACGGGGGCATGCAAAATGGTGGCGCGCACCCTCTGTGGCCCGGCCCACTGGTTTTCCTCCATTTCATCATCAACTTATTTGGCACTTTTCTTGGTCTATCTCTATTTGTAAGTCACAATACATCTTTTCCCAAAGAAAATCTCAGAGAGGCCAAGTGACTTACCCAAGGTCACAGAGCTTATCAGTGAGGAATCCAAGACTCAGACCCAGTCCTGCCCATCTTTGAGGCCTAGACTCTCCCAGGCCACTGCCCTAGTCCTGTGTGGGGCACATAAAGGACTTGGGTGTGGGGGTGACACTGGGGGGTGGCAGGAAATGACCATTGTCAAACAACAGTGGTCCGACTTAATCCTCCCTCTCCCCGTGCTTGCATCTTGCTGCCTTGCCTCCATCACACCCGCCCTCCAGAACCCCTTTCCTATTTCCCAAGACTCTTTATCAGCTCCCCAAGCCCAAGACCCACAATCTATGACTCGCAACTCCAGCCCATGTATTTCCGGACCACCACGGTGCCCTGAGCAGCCCGCACAGACACCAGCTGGAGTAACAGGGCAGTCATCCCACCGTCTTCCGGCTGAGTCTCCCCCCACCTGCACACACAGAAACTCAGCCCCAGGGGGGGCTTGACTAATTATGGCCATGTCTTACCCACACCAGTACCCAGCTGCTGCATCCGGCTCTGCCGTCCTGAGGTGAAGTTTTTGTCCCCCTTGCTGCCACACGAGCCCCAGATGACTGGTCCACTGCCAGCTTCTCATTTGCATTCTTTCTAAACAGGAAAAAAAAAAAAGGGAGAAATCAACTAAGAGGAGGAAGGGGCAGCAACAATATGAGGAAAGAAAAGTCTCCCAGGAATCCCCAGCAGACATTCACATTTGTCTCGCTGGCCGGAATGGTGCCTCATGGCCTCCTCTAGCTGCAAGAGAGGCTGTCCTCAACATAATCACAATTAGTGAGGAAGGAGGGGAGATGGGTGTGGGCGGGTGGCTGATGGGATCTGCCAGGCAGGACCACCCCGAATGCCTGGGTTGAGCACAAGATGCAGAAAGCAGGCAGCAGGGACTGGAAGGGGAGCCCAGGACTGAGAGGAAGGGCAGAAGCTTCGAAGGGGCCGCAGTGGTCACCGCAATGCATATTAGTGTCCCCATCAGAGCGGAAGTTTCCATTCCACCTGGTGCAGGAAGTGCTGCCCATGCAGCCTCAGCTGTCAGCCTTTTTGGGGAATCACTTCAGCTAAGAAGAGTCACCTCACCCGAAGTCACACCCCCTTTCCAGGGCAGCCTTCGTCAGTGCCTCATCTCCTTAGAAATCTGCCTTCCCAGCTCAGAGCTCCCTGCGGCCTTTGCTGAGACGACACAGTGGCCCAGCTGCTGCCTCTTCCTGGTCCTATTTGCCATCTATCTGTGCCAGGAACATTCTCCCTAGTCGCTCTCAAAGAGCACCATGTGCCCAATTCCCAGGCACACAGCCTGCACCAAGTTTAACCCAACAGACTTCTGCTGAAGGCTTGTGTGCCTGAGCTCTGGGCCCGTGCTGGGTGGAGGGGCAGGTGATAAAAACACGAACAAGCATCAGTCCCGACCTTTGAGCAGTTCACAGGCTCATGTAGCGGAGGTGGGGAAATGAGCGACTAAGATACAAATACAAAGTGCCACGAATGCTCTAAGGGGAAGGTGTGACCAGCAGTCTGGACTCGGCATAGGGAGATGGCAACAGGGAATCCAGAGGGGCTTCATGGAAGAGGGAGCCTTTGAAATGGCCTCTGAGGGTGACAGAGCAGAGGCCACGGCAGAGGAGCACCCCAGACAGGGCCAGCATAAGCAAAGGTGCAGAAGGCTCGACTGCGGGCCCTGGCCAGAGGGTGGCAACAGATTGGTCTGGCCAGAACGGGAAGTGAAATTACAGTACTAGTTAAGAACATGTGCTTCCAAGTCAAACAGCCTGGGCTCGACTCCCAGCTGTGCCCACTCTGAGAGAGGGACATCAGGCATGTCATTCACCTCTCGCAACCACGGCTTTCTCTGCTATAAACTAGTAACCACACATCCCTTTCCCCAAAGGGCCGCGCAGGGATCAAGGAGTTTAACTATGCAGACCACTGCAGAGACACCTGGAAGAGCATGAGCCTGAACCGAGACTCCAGCTGTTAGCACGCAAGCAGAAACATGGAGGAGGCTGCTGGGTGGGCCAGTGGTTCTCAAAGTTAGGCTCCCAGCAGCCCCCAATTAGCTGGGAACTGGTTAAGAATGCAGATTTTCGGGGCCCCACCCCAGACCTGCCAAATCAGAAATTCTGAATGATACCCAGCAATGCACCTTAGCAAGCCCTCCAGGGGAAGCCAAGTCCATTAAAACTGGAGAACTGCTGATCTAAGCCAACACAGGAATTTGTTTTAGGGATCCAAAGGCTTTTCAGGAAATCTGAAGACAGAGGTGCAGCAGGGCCTGGGAAATGGGCAGCAGATAGAGATGGCTGCGGGAGGGCAGGGTGGGGGAATGGGAGTCTCCGCTCTCCTTCACTCCTCTTCCCTTCTCTCTTCCCTCTGCCTTTGTCTTCCTGTGGCTGCAAACGAGCTTCCTCTGTTTCTACTTCCACAGGCAGAGGTTTGCTGCGTAGACAGCTGCCAGACCCGGAGGCTGACGCCTCTTAGTCTCAGGTTCTCCGGGAAGCAGCTCATTGGCCCAGCTGGAGTCAGGTGCCCACACCGGGACGATTAATTGTGCTTTGGGGCTGAGGCTCCTCGTCTGAGCACAGGTGTCCTCCCTCTCCCCCAAATGCATGGAGGTGAGGTGCTGATTCAATGGGGCCTCCTAGGCTTGGAATGCCAGCCAGGCACATGAGAAAGAGGTCAAGGTGAGAGTATGACATTTAGGAGCTGCACGCTTTGAGCCGGTCTCATGAAGCTGTGGTTCTCAAAGCGTGATCCCCAGGCCATCAGTACTGGCAACATGTGGATACAAAAGCCATCTTGGGCCCCACTCAACGCCACCCACCCTCACCCACCCAGACCTCCTGAACCAGGAACTCTCTGGGAGGGCTTGTCGATCTGCCTTAGCCAGGGCGAGTTGGAGAACCACCCTCAGGGAGGGCTCAGAGACAGTGCAAAACCCCACTTAATGAGAGAGACGATTGTTTCCATGACCTCGTCTGCCTTTCCTCCACTTCCGTAGAGTCATAATGAAATAGGCAGAAGAGGCACCAGAAGAAAACACACTCAGGGGGGTGGCTACCCGCCTCCTTTTCTGTCTTTAACGCAGTGTACGTAGCAAGAGACAACTTCCCACTTCCACGACGGTCGGAGCTGGAATAGAGCCCCAGCCTCCCGCTTTACTTTGGGGAAACTGAGGCCCTGAGGGGGTAACGAGCCACAAGCAGTGTCTCCCATTCATTGAAAGAGTTAGGACGAAAGCGGAGGCCTCCTGGCTTCAAGCTATCATGATAAAAAATGGAACTTTTCTAGGTCCAGTAAAAACGCAACTGAGAAAGCAGAGCAACACGAAGCCCTAGGAGAGCCGTGCGAAGAATGGAGACAAGCTCAGAACCAGCCAGCGGAGTGAGGTGACGGAAGGGTTGCATCTACGGTGTCTTTTTGTGGAGTCACCAATCAAAATCATCGAACCCGACACTCATTGTCAAGCTTCAAATTCCACCATTGTCATTACTCAGAGCTGTTCAGCACCACAAACCAGGCAAGGCCAAACCCACTGCCACTCACAATTAGAATATTCATAAGGCTTTAATAAGAATGGGAAGGAGGAGCAGGAGAGGACAAGACCAGACGTTTTATAGAGCCACAGCAAAGCGAAACTACAGCTCCGGCGTTTTTATGTTTAAATGGATTTGGGAAGTATCCAATGGGGGGGAAATAGCTGAGACGCTGCACAGGGAGTTGTGAAAATTATGCACAGCAGGGTCTGAACCTTGTGTAACTACCAAAAGCAAGATGCTTTCGGCAGTTAATGTGCCCGTCTTAGGAAAAGGAAGTGGCAAGTCCAGCCTGAACCGGGGTGGAGAAATGCGGTCGGTGTGGGATGCAGAAAAAGGTGAACAGACAAAAAAAAAGTCAGCAAGGACTTGTAAAAAGAGGAACCAGGGTGAGCCAAAACAAAGAAATCTTTGATGGCTCTTAGCTCTGGGTTTTACCAACATGTGCCTTGGAGGCAAGGAGGGCAGGGGCAGCTATGCAGGTCGTGCCCTGAACAAGGGCGCTGCTCCCGCCCACGAGACAGGGGGTGACCGAAACCCGCCTGGCGTGCCGGGGGTGCCTTTTCCTAAGCTCGCAAAGCCAAGTGACAGCGCTGTGCAGGCGGGCTGCCTCTTTCAGAGTTGCCATGGGATGCACGTGCATTTGAAATAACTGCTGGGCAACCCACACGTTTCAAAGAATGACTTGGGTTCTTTTCAAATAGCTCCTTCATTTTCTCTGTAGAGTCCCAGACTCTACAGAGATCCGACCAGCTGTTAGAGCCAGCACCTTGGTATCTGCACAGAGCAAAGTTAGAAGAGCTTAAGTAAGGAGACACCCCCCCCCCCACCCTTATGAAGAGGCACCAAGGACAGCGCAGGCCTGCTCTACCTCTGGGCCAGTCTAACTCCCCTTATTAGTATTTTTTAAGTTTCATTTTGTTTGTGTCTGCAAATACCTTTCTCAAGATCTTCGGGATTTTGATGATGCTTATTTGGGGATTTGCTTTCTGACTCCCTCCTATGACATCTCCCTGCTCTAGGTGGCCAGAAATGGTCACAGCTCTTCACTTTCAGAAGTCCTGCCCAAGTCTCAGCTCTTCACATGGTCGCCGTGACACCAACAGAAGCGGCAGCGGCCTCCTCGCTTCCGCAGGAACAGGAAAGAAGCGCTGCCCAGAGGACAGGCACCTGACTCGAACCAGGACAAACTGAAAGGAGTTGAGCTGAGGGCTCTTGGACGATTTCTAACCCGCACTGCCGGATGGCGTGTGGCAGCAAGGACCGTGCTGTGTGTGTTTAGCATCAGTCCTGTGGCCCAGGCTCCATCCAGGATCTGACCACTCATCCTCACCTCCCCACTGCCGTCCTTGCCAAGGCCCTGCTGTGGGTGGGGCTTTTGCCTTCCTTCTTTCTCTGCTTCTATCTGCCTTAACACTTACGTTCATTGTGGCTGCCAGAGGGATCCCATTAAAACATCAGTCCTGCCCCTCCAGAGCGCTCCAATAGTTCCCTGGTGCGTGCGCCCAGTAAAGGGCAAAGCCCCGCCGAAGGCCTGCCAGGCCCCACAGGACAAGGCTCCCCACTTGCCCCCCACTGTGGGTCCTGGCACACTCCCCCTCACTCCCTCTGTTCCTGTGCCCCTACCCACCTTGCTGTTCCTTTGTACACAAGTACTGAAATTTCTCCAGGCCACACGGATACCTGAAAGCAGAACTGCTAAATCAGAGCATCTGTCCATTTTCTATATATGGCCAAATGGCTCTACAAATGGGATTCCCGATTTCTGTCCCTACCCAGGTTGTGGGAAGGGGCTGGTTTCTCACCTCCATGGCAACGCTTGACGTTGCCAAGGCTTTTTCATCTTTAGTAATCGGATCATGGGAAACATTAGCCCATTGCTGCTTCCATTTACATTTTCCTGAATGTGATGAAAATTTAGCATATTTTGTGTTTATCGGCCATTTGTATTTCTTATTCTGGAAATATGCTGGGGAGAGAGTATATTTTAATAATTCAATTTCTTAACAACTTTATCATTTTTCCTTTTTTAGGAGTTAATTTTGGTAATGTATAATTTTCTAGAAAATTGTCCATTTTATTCAAATTTCCAAATGTGCAATTATCCTCTGTACTATCTAGTTAGTTTTTTTCCTGTTGCTGGTGCTGTTCTTGCTTATTAGTGCCTTTTTAATTTTTCCTTCATCCATCTGACTAGAGGCAAAATAATTAAGACTATAAGGAGCCTCTCACCAGGCTTTGCCACCAAATGAATTAGAAACAAAATTTTTCACTTTCAGAGTCTTCTGGATTTCAAAATGTGGACACTGTATGATGGATTTATTACTTTGTTTTCATCCAGATCTAATTGCTTTGTAATTTTTGTTCTGCTTTCATTTTTAACTCAGGCATTTACCAATCTATTTTTCAGTTTCAAAAACTTTTTTTCTAAGGCATATAAAAATCATATTCAATTTGATACATTATGGTCAGAGAATGTGGTCTGTATGATACCATTTCTTTTGTTTTGCTAATTACTCTATTATGAATTTGGACACAGTCAGCTTTTTTTTTCCTATACAATATAGTAGTTTATTTCTTTTTATTTTCATTTCATTTTATTTTTATTGTTGTTTGGTTACAATTGCCCCACCTTCCCCCCTCCCCGCCACTGCCACCGTTGCTCTCCCTTGCCCTACCCCAGTCAATTCCCACCCCCTCCCCCCATCCTCAGCTTTTAGCAAAGTTCCCTCTCTAGTCTCAGTTTTAGAACTTCTTGCCGGGTGACCCACCCCCAAACGGGCTTGGGTGTGTTGTAACATATTGATCTGCTCAGCCCTCAGGACAGCTGGGCAGGGCCTTATCATGAGCAATGACATGAACTTCCTAGAGGGCAGCCCCTCGTTCAGGAAGCTCACCTGGTAGCCCCCAGTGGGCAGCAGCTTACATCCAGCCCTGTGTCTGCGCTAATGCCCTACGGGGGAGCTGCGGAGCATCTCTTGAACTCCGACATCACCAGCCAGCTGCAGAGCTCCCGGCTGCCCCTCAGGGCGAGGGGTCTGTGGCAATGGAGAAGGAGTTTGTTCAGGTTCCAGGTGCCCACAGAATGGAGCAAGGCCAAGGCCTCTGGTAGAGGTTGGGGGCCAGGGAGGCTCAGCTGGGGCTTCTGGCAGACGGAGCGCTGGGCAGCTGCACCTGCTCTCCACTTCACAGAGTTTGGTCCCTTCTGCCCATTGTGGCTGATGTGGCTTTTTGGCAGCATTCAAACCACCTGCAGGGGTGACTATTCTAACAATGTGGGTGATTTGTAAAGTACAGCTGCGTCATTTTTTAAACTTAATATAAAACATTTGATTGCCTTGGATATTCCTTTGTGTTTTGATATGACAAGAAATGTCAATATGTATTTGTTAATGAAAGAGAAAGAAGAGCTACTAGATTCTTCAAATGTAATTTCAAGTGTTGCAAGATTTTGTATGTCTGTATACATTTTGCTTTAATTTTTATCGCCTATGACTGTGACTAAAGTTTCTTATTGGTGCCAATTATCAAGAATTTGGAATTATTCCCATTAAAAATCTTGATCGGAAATGTGTCCAGCAATTTCCAGTATTACCTATGATAAAAGTTGATGTCTATGGTTGCAACCTCATTTCTCATTTTAAAATGGGAAAATATTTTATTTGTAAAATGTATTATAAAGTCAGTATGTGATATTTTATAGCAATTTGAATTTTACCTTTCTTATTATAACTATATTAACAAAATGAAAATTACTTTCCTAATAGATCATTCCTTTAATATTATATAGCTTTTCTAATTCCCAAGTTAAGGGTTTTGCCTTAAAGTCTATTTTGACATTATACCTCAGTATTCTTTCAGTTAATTTTTTCCCAGCATATCTCTTTCCATCTCTATTTTCAATCCATGTGGCTTTCTTATAAAAGTTCTTGTGTAAGCAGCACACAACACTTTGTCTTTTAGCAAATGATATCAATTGTTACATTTTACCTTTTTTGTGATTGTTGATATAATCAGACTGACTTGAGTCCTCCTGGTTTTTCCTTTTTCCTCCTTAAATCTCTTTCCCTGTCTTTAGCTCTGCTCCCCACCCTCTCCCCCACCCCCACCCAGCCGCTATTTTGGAAGTTATAAATTGCAGTCAGTTCTCTTGGCATTTACTCTTTCTTTTTTAGCATGCATACTGAAAAGCAGATTTTCTAACAGATTCTGAAGTTATTTACTATTTGTATTTTCCTCCTAAACACGCCCTGGATTTTTGCACACTTTTCCTATCAAATATCACCTCCCTACCATCCAGTCATTACTGCCTTGTGGTTTGTTTTGGTTTTGTTTTTACATTTTCAGCAACAACAACAAAGTTTTCTTCCATCATCAGTTAAATTTACCAAGGTATTTTATCAGTTTTTATGTTTCCAGCTTTTTTTTTTTTTTTTTTTTAAATTCCATTGTGACAGGACAGTAGGAAGCTAGGAAAAGTCCTGGGCAAGTGAAATGGGGAAACTGAGACAAGAAAATTAAACAAGGACCAACACTTTGAACAATTTACAGCCGGCTAGGGAACCACGAGGCCCATCTCCCCTAACCAAGGACACAGGAGCAAATGCTGTACACCTCTGCTCCCTAACCAGATAATCGGTAGCTTAAATCTCCCTGGGCTGCCTAGAGAGAGAACAGAGACCCAGGAATGCCATTTGTGCCTGCTAACCCCGAGGACTGATGAAGTCAGGGGAACAAATCACGAAAGCCCCATTGGAGCCAGGCAGGCCCAAGATAAAAGCAAAACAGTACAGGAGACCAAAAAACAATTCCAAATTCCCCTATATGCTCATTTTGATGCATCAGCCTATCAAATTCACAACTGCAAACCTACTTTGGCCCCACCCTGCATTGAGTGAGTCGTAGTAGTTTGTGCTTTTGAAGGAATCAGTCCTTTTTACCTAAGTTGCGAAACGGAAGTTTGTAGTATTGTCCGAGCTATTTTTTCTCTTTGTGAGTCCTGGTAAGTAAAGCTTTTGAACTTTTAGGAGAACTAGCTTTTGTTACAATGATTTCTTCTTGTTTTTCTCTTTTCAGTTTCATTGATTTCTGCTCTTGTTTTCTTTTATTATCACTATTTTCTTATATCTTCTATCTTCTTCCTTTGGGTTCATTTAGTTTTTTTTTTTTCTAGCTTCCTGCAGCAAGAGCTTAGATCATCTTAGATATGACATCTTCCTCTTTTCTAACCTGAGCATTTGCTGCTACAAACTTCGTTGGAGGCCCTACTCTAGCTGTGTCCCTACACTGATGTGGCATTTTCTCTTTCATTGAGTTCAGCGTATTTTTTTTTTTTTTTAATCTCCCTTGAGACTTAACTTTTAATGTACGGACTTAAGGGTATATTGCTTCTTGCTTAATTTCCAATTTTCAAAAAATATTCCTGTTATCTTCACATAATCATTTTCTGTTTTGATTCCACTGTGGTCTGTGAACACACACCGTATTTTCAACTCTTTTAAATTTGTTGCCTGATTGACGAGCAATAGCCATCACTGATTTTCCAAACTCATTGTTCTTAGTCACTTTTAATTTGCTCCCAGGCCTCTTCTCAGCAACACAGGCAGTAGGTTTTGTGGGTTGGTGAGGAACGAAACAGCAGGAGACTGGATCGAGCGCTGCAGAGAGTGATGCGGCCAGGAGACGCCGTTGGCGCATGTATGAGATGCATGGGGCGGGGCCTTCCTAACACGCATGGCTCCCTGCTCTGCAGCACACCTTTTTCATAGGTGGGAAGTACGCTCTAAAACAACATTAAATGTTGTAGTATAGCAAGTATACAACGCAACACCCAGTCATTTCTTATCATTACCAAGTATTAGGCACCGTGCATAGTGTTTTGCTATGGTTTTATGCAACTGGCAGAGCAGAAGGTTTGTCTGCACCAGCCTCGCTGCAGACGCGTGAGGGATGCATCGCTTCCTGACTTTAGGGTGGCTACGGTTCGCTAGGGGCTGGGAGTTCTTCAGCTCCACGATGATCTTCTGGGACCGCCATCTGTCACTGACCGAAGCATCCTTATGTGGTGCGTGACTGTGTTGACATTTCACCAGTTCGAATGACATGTACAAACCTTACCTCCTTTTATTTCTCTTTATCCTTCCCCGTGTATGTCTGAGTTGTATTCAATATTTCCCCTACATTTATTTTAAACTGCATCAAACGATGTTACAATTTCCGCTTCAAGAAGCAAATGTCATTGAGGAAACTCAAGATAAAAAAGAAAATGGATTGTTCTTACCCATATTTTTACTCTTTCTATTGTTCTTGCCCTCGTTGCTGTTGTCCTCAGATTTCTTATTTTATCTTTTTGTTTGTTTGTTTGTTTAGGGAATAGCCTTTAACTGTTCTATTTGGTGGTCTGCTGGTGACAGATTCTCTCTATTTGATCTGATAACGTCTGGCTTTTTCCTTCACTCGGAATAATATTTTCAATAGATGCAGGATCCTGGATTAGTCGTTGTTTTTTTCAGCACTTGAAATGTTGTTCTACTGCCTTTGCGTCCTTGAAGTTCCTGATGAGAAATTCACTGTCATTCTAACTGCCCCTGATAGATAATGTTTCAAAACAAAGGGTGTTTTGTGTGTGTGGGGGGGGGGGGGTTGTCTTTAGTTTTCAGAAGCTTGACAATAGTGTGCCTTGGTGTGGATTTCTTTGAGTTTATCTTTATGGGAGTTTTCTGTTTTTTCAAGTTGTAGGTTTATATCTTTTGCCAAGTTTGTAAAGCTTTTACTTATTATTGAGTGATTTTTTTAGCCTCATTCTCTTCCTCCTTGCCTTCTGGAACTCATAACGTGAATGTTAGATTTTTTTGTTAGTCCCAGAGGTTCTTTCTGTTTCCAGTTTTTTTCTCTCTGCTGCTAAGTAGAGGTCATTTCCATGTTCTTCAAGCTCACTGATTTTCTCCTCTGTCCATTCCACAACTGAGCTCATCCAGCAATTTTTTTAGTTTTGTATTTTCCAGTTCTATCATTTTCATGTGGTTCTTCTTTATATCTTCTATTTCTTTGCTGAGACTATTTTGCTGTTCAATTCCCTCATATGTTTCAAGTGTGCTCATAATTGCTCATGAAACCCTTTATACATTGGCTGCTTTAAACTATTTGTAATTGTAATATCTCTGTCATCTTGGTGTTAGAAGCTATTGATTATCTTCATTCATGATAAGATGTTACTGGTTCTTCACATGACAAGTGACTCTCTACTGAAACCTGGACATTTTGAGGAGCATGATATAAAACCCCAGATTTTTTAGCTGGTTCACCTTGTTAAATCCAGGTTGGGGTAGAAGTCCAGACTTTCTGCTTGGCCTCCATGGACACCCAAGGTGGAGCAGGGGCTCTTGTTGCTGCTGGGTGAAAGTGGGCATCCTCACCAGCTTTCTGCTAATACCGCTCTGGACAGGAGGGATGGGAGTGCCCCATCACTGTTCCCCTATGTGGCTTCCACGGATACCGACCACGTTACCACTGAACCCAGTTCTCACAGGCAGTACTGAAAGTACTCCATTACCACCAGCTTTCCTCTCACCCCACCCCAGTGGGGAGGGGGAGGGGTACTTTTTACTGCTGGGTGGCAGGTGAAGTCCAGGCTTCTCACATTGTCTCTGACCCCACAGGGAGCTGAGGACAAACCTCATCACCACCTGGTGGGATGAGAGCTCTGGCTCTCACCTGGGCTTCTCAGAAACCTTACTACCATGGAGGTGGGGGAGGAGTGTGGGCCCTCTCTCCCAGATCATTGAGGGTGAAACTCTATGCTTCCCACTTTGATAGCCCCGGGGAGGGGGAAGGGGGGGCCATAGTTCTCGCTGAGGGGTTCAACTGGAGTAGACCATTTCACATCTGAAAGTTTTCTGTCCTTGTCCTTCAACTGGGGAGAACAGGCTTTTGTTGGAGCTATTTGTTGTCTGTGCCTGTTGTCATTTCCAGGCTCCTGGCTTCTCCAGCACCCAGTCTGGGGTATGGGAGGCACAAAGAAACTCCAGGGGACTCACTACCCTGCTGCTCCTCAGCTCCCGGGGTCTCTGGCTGGTCTGCCTTCTTCTCTCCACCTTCCATAGTTGTCTGGTGTTTATTTTACATGTGATGCTCAGGGGATTTGATCATACTAATGGGAGGAATAAAAAATAGTACTTTTACTCCATCTTCCTGGAAGCTTCTCTTTGTTTATTTTCATGTCCTTTCCTCACAACCAGAGTGTAAGAGTCGTGTCTGTTTTGTCTCCCAGAGTGATTCCAGGAACTGGTACAGTGCCCGCTGATTGAGGCCATTCAGTAATAAATGCACAAAGAGAAAAACACTGAAAGGAAATACAACTAAATCTCTACAGTGTAGATAGGCTTTTGGTGGTAGAACTACAGATTTCCCCTCCTTGCTCCCGTCTATACATTAATCAGTTTTTCCAAAATGAGGATGTATCACCTTTATAATAAAAGAAACTTTTTAATAGAAACAATGAAAGCCCAAGAAAGATGAACATATATTGAAAGCAGCCATTGTTTCCAAAAGAGGTTTATTCTTTAGACTCAAACAAACCGCATTAGAGGTCACGGAAGCATTTGCAGGTGTGATGGGAAGATTGTTGTCCATGATATTTGGAGAAGAAGACCGGAATTGAGGAAGTATTCTTGCTTCAGTTATATAAAAAGGGAAATTCTGGAGAATTAGCTTAGTGAAATTGTCACTGAACCCTCACAATGCTGGACAGAACACAAAATGCTAGTTGGCGAATGTTAAAAGGCATCATCATGAGGGACAAGCCCTGCCAAGGGGCAGGTGGTCAGGTGGTCAGCCCCAGACATGGGGATTTATGAAACAAATATTTGCACACTAACTCTGAGAAACTCAATGCCCAAAGTTCATGAACTTCTTGAATATCACTCTATTATTTCCAACCCCCCCTCTGACCTAAATTTCCCTGTAATTGGTTCACCACGCTTAGAACTTCTGGTTAATCCCATTTCGTGTTGCTTAAGCAACGACTTCTCAGTTCCACCTCACTTGCCCACTCCTAGTTTTGTTGTTGCCTAACCCTTTGGCCTTGTGCCACCCAATCCCCTGACGGAGCCACCGAGCCCTCCACTATAGGAAGACTAAGTCCACTCAACAATTTAGGCCACATGGACCACATTTCCCTTTTTTAACAAAGTTACTCAGTTGGTAAATCCAGAGACGCCTGAGGAAGCTCATTAAAATCAAGAAATTTGGCACCTTCTCTGCTGCCCAGTATATATCTTAGCATTTGGAACTCAGATAAATGTCATTGGATCAGATTGGATTGGATTGGATTGGATTGGATTGAATGGAGATCCATGGGACATTTTGTGAAAGGAGAAATGAAGACCATTTCAATGACGGTAACTAACAGTAACTGATTAACAACTGATTCATATTGGGGAATGCTAAAATGCATCACATTGAGCCCTTTTCTAGTCAGTGGCTTGTCAGTTATTTGAATAGGGACACTAAAGCTATGCCTTACTGGAATGAGAATTGGCACAAAATTGAGTGATAGCTAATGAGTTATATAACAAAATCAGATTTCAAAAACATCTTGACAACCTAAAATAAGTAGTTAAAACTAAGAAATAAGAATCTAGGTTCCAGCCAAGATGGAGGCGTAAGTAGAAATGCTTCACTTCCTTGCACATCCAAAAGAAGGATAACAACAAATCTAAAAACAATAAATGACCAGAAGTGCCAGAAAATCAAACTGCATGGAACTCTGACAACCAAGGAGTTAAAGACACATTCCCCAAGATTGGTAGGTGGGACGCAGATGGGCAGCCGAGCGGAAAGGACACACGGCAAGGCAGGGCTGGCTGAACAGAAAACTACAGACTCAAACCTAGCTGTGAACTACTGCGGGGTTTGCCACGGTGGGAGAAACTCCCAGTTTCACACAAGAGAGTTTGTTGGAAAGTGTGGCTAAACTAGAGCAAGTAAGCTGCATTGTTCCCTCTCTGACCCCTCCCCCACAGTCAGCACCACAACACAGCAATGTGGGTTGCCCCACCCTGGTGAATACCTAAATAAAGCCCTGTCCCCTTACAACATAACAGGCCCACCAAGACAAAGAAATATGGCCCAAATGAAAGAACAGATCAAAACTCCAGAAAAAGACCCAAGTGATGCAGAGATAGCCAATCTATGTGATGCAGAGTACAAAATGCTGGTAATCAGGATGCTCAGAGAACTAATTGAGTATGGTCACAGAATAAAGGAACAAATTAAGGCTACTCAAAGTGAAATAAAGCAAAATATACAGGGAACCAATAGTGAAGAGAAGGAAACCAGGACTCATATCAAAGATTTGGAACAAAAGGAAAAAACAAACATCCAACCAGAACAGAATGAAGAAACAAGAATTCAAAAAAGTGAGGAGAGGTTTAGGAACCTCTGGGACAACTTTAAACACTCTAACATCAGAATTATAGGAGTGCCAGAAGGAGAAGAACAAGAGTAAGAAGTTAAAAACTTATTTGAACAAATAATGAAGGAAAACTTCCCCAATCTGGCAAAGGAAATAGACTTCCAGGAAGTTCAGGAAGCTCAGAGAGTTCCAAAGAAATTGGACCCAAAGAGGAACACAACAAGGCACATCATCATTAAGTTACCCAAGATTAAAGATAAAGAGAGAATCTTAAAAGCAGAAAGAGAAAAAGGAGACACTTTCCTACAAGGAGTTCCCATAAGACTATCAGCTGATTTCTCAAAAGAAACCTTACAGGCCAGAAGGGGCTGGAAGGAAGTGTTTGAAGTCATAAAAGGCAAGAACCTACATCCAAGATTGCTCTATCGAGCAAAGCTATCATTTAGAATGGAAGGGCAGATAAAGTGCTTGCCAGATAAGGTCAAGTTAAAGAAGTTCATCATCACCAACCCTTATTATATGAAATGTTGAAGGGACTTATCTAAGAAAAAGAAGATCAAAACTATGAACAGTAAAATGACAACAAACTCATGACTATCAACAACTGAACCTAAAATAATGAAAACAAAAGCTAAGGAAACAACAGGAACAGAATCAGAGAAATGGAGATCACATGGAGAGTTTTCAGTGGGGAGTGGGAGGGGAAGAATGAAGGGGAAAGGTACAGGGAAGAAGAAGCACAATTGGTAGGCATAAAATAGATGAGTAGAGATAAAGAATAGTATAGGAAACAAAGAAGTCAAAGAACTTATATGTATAACCCATGGACATGAATTAAGGGGAGGAAAATGCTGGAGGGTTGGGGGTGCAGGGTGGAGCGGGGATAAAGGGGAAAAAATTGGGACAATTGTAATAGCATAATGAATAAAATATACTTAAAAAACTAAGAAATAAAATTTAATAGAAATAAATAGTAAGTCATACTTTTAGATGCATAAAAACTATATCTCAAAAATGCTAAATGATGATAATAGCTAACATTTGTAAGTTTATAGTGAAGGGATCCATTACTATTTTATAAATCATCATAATATTGTCGAGTAATTGGCCAATTGTTTCAATGGTCATAAACTTTTTTTTTTTTTCTATTTGACATAGTAACTCCATTCCTGGGGATTTGTTCTGAACTGGATGTACTTTGGAAAGAAATAAAGTTAAACTCTTCATACCATATATAAAAAATAAATTCCAGATGGGTTAAACATATAAATGTTAAAAAATAAAACTCTATAAATAGTCGAAGAATATTTTTATTCCTTTGGGATAAGGGAGGCTTTACTAAGTAAAAACAGAAAATCGCAGCAATAAAGGAAGACAATCAGACACAATAAACCAAGTTAAAAGACAGGCAACAAAGCAGAAGAAAGTATTTACCACACTTAAGAGCCCAACGATAATTACCCAGCATCATATGAAAACACACCTTTTTATTTTGTCCCACAAGCTCCTCAAAGCAAGCCAACTGCTCCATCTGAAGCCAAACCATAGAGTGGTGATCTGTTCTAACAGTGAGGGGAAACACTGCCAGAGCAGCTATAGGGCACCTTCAGGCAGATTGGAAAAATGTGTCCCTTCTAAGGAGCCACAGCTGGCACACAGCTGGATGAGCAGGGGTCCGGCTGCATCTCAGCCTCCAGGAGCACCCCAACCACACAAACATTCTCAAGGTCCTGAATGACTGTTATGTTCACCAGCAGATTTCCATCTGTGTGTTGGTCTTCTGTGCTATCGTGATATAATAAGAATAAATATATTTGGTCTTCTCCCCAGCTTCTGGCCAGAGATCCTAAAACCCTTCTAATTTCCCAACTGATAAGAGTAAAGGGAGCATCATTTGTTACAATATTTTTTTCTGTCTGCAATTCTTGAAATAGCTCAAGAGCAATAAAGGAAGAAGGAGCATGTTTCATTATTTATAACAAGTGCCTTTCAACCACACCTGAGTTTGTGTTGATGAGGTGATTTGGGGAAGCTTCTAAGGTTGGGGTGATGTTTGTCAAGAAACCAACATGGTTCCCTGGATTAGAAGGTTGGAACTGTCCGTCCCACCCCTCCACATACCTCCTTTCTGCCCTCCCCATGCACCACTAGGAAAGGGAGGGGGACTGGACGTGGAGTGCACCAGCGGCCAATGATTTAACCAATTGTGCCTACATAACAAGCCTCCAAAACACCCCTCACCTAAGGGGCTCAGAGAACTTACAGATTGGTGACTGCCCTAAGGTGCTGGGAGGGTGGCACAACCAGAGAGGGCATGGAATTGCCACACCCCTCCCCCATACCTTGCCCTCTGCATCTCTTTTATCTGGCTGCTGTATCTTTTAAAATTAACTGGTAATCTAGTAAGTGATCTGTTTTTCAACTTAGAAGGAAATTGATAACACTAAATTCCTGCATCAGAAAAAAAAGTTCTCAAATCAATCATCTTAGTCTACACCTTAAGAAACTAGAAAAGTGTGGACAAACTAAACCCAAAGGAAATAGAAGAAAGAAAATAAATATAAAAGCATAAATTGATGCAATTTAAAAAAACCCAAAATATAAAGATCGAGGAAAATCCAGTTCTGTGAGAAAATTTTTAAAAATTAGTAATACTCTAGCCCAACTGATCAAGAAAAAGAGAAGACACAAATTATCAATATCAAGAATGAGAGGGACTTCCGGCCAAGATGGAGGTGTAGGTGGACACACTGTGCCTCCTCGCA
Source organism: Anoura caudifer (assembly GCA_004027475.1). Classification (NCBI taxonomy): domain Eukaryota; kingdom Metazoa; phylum Chordata; class Mammalia; order Chiroptera; family Phyllostomidae; genus Anoura; species Anoura caudifer. Next base: position 488,780 of record PVKU01000330.1, on the reverse strand, counting down.
CAACCAAAATTAAGGACAACAAATATTTAGAAACAAGAAAACAACCAGAACTGATAGAAAATTGAACTGTACAGAAGTCCAACGACCATTCATCCAGACCGGCAAGAAGGGCGGAGTCTCAGCAGGAAAAAGTGGAGGTTGGTTGACCCAGGTGCACACGCACGCAACAGCAGCTGGAAGACCCCAGGCACACAGGAGGTGGCTAGCAGACCGTGGGCACAGGGTGGCAACGGTGCAGACCCAATGAGGCCACTCAAGGTGGCTGGCTGACCAGGTGGTCCCACATTTGCATGCAGATAATTCAGGTGAAGGGGAAGCAGCAGAAGGGACTGGAATCTGATAGAGAGCAGAGCAAGTGCTATTGTTGCCTCTTGGACACCACCCCCACATACAGCATCACTACCCAGAGACTGGGCTGCCCCACCCTGGGGAACACCTAAGGCTCTGCCCCTCACTACATAACAGCCACGACCAGACCAAAAAAAATCCCAAAATGGCTCAAATGGGAGAACAAATCAAAGCCCCAGAGCCAATTCATCTAAGTGACCAAGAGATAGCCAACCTATCAGATGCACAGTTCAAAGCCCTGGTGATCAGGATGCTCACAGAATTGGTTGATTTGGCTCACAAATTAGATGAACAAATGAAGGCTACAATAAGTGAAATGAAGAAAAACGCACAGGGAACCAATAGTGATAGGAGGAAAAGTGGGACTCAAATCAGTGGAGTGGACCAGAAGGAAGAAAGAAACAAACAAACAAACAGAAAACAAGGAAGAAACAAGAATTCAAAAAAAATGAGTAGAGGCTTAAGAACCTCCAGGACGTCTTTAAACGTCCCAACATCCGAATTATAGTGGTACCAGAAGGAGAAGAAGAAGAGCAACAAGTGGAAAACTTATTTGAACAAATAATAAAGGAGAACTTCCCCAATCTGGCAAAGGAAATAGACTTCCAGGAAGTCCAGGAAGCTCAGAGAGTCCCAAAGAAGTTGGACCCAAGGAGGAACACACCAAGGCACATCATAATTACATTAGCCAAGATTAAAATGAAGGAGAGAATTCTAGAAGCAGTAAGGGATGAGGGCACAGTCACCTATAAAGGAGTTCCCATCAGACTGTCAGCTGATTTCTCAAAAGAGACCTTCCAGGCAAGAAGGGGCTGGAAAGAAATATTCCAAGTCATGAAAATTAAGGACCTCCATCCAAGATTGCTCTATCCAGCAAAGCTGTCATTTAGAATGGAAGGGAAGATAAAGTGCTTCTCAGATAAGGTCAAGTTCAAGGAGTTCATCATCACCAAGCCCTTATTGTATGAAATGTTAAAGGGACTTATCTAAGAAAAAGAAAATAAAAAATATGACAGTAAAAAGATAGCAAACTCACAGATATTAACAACCACACCTAAAACAAAAGCAAACTAAGCAAACAGCTAGAACAGGAGCAGAAACACAGAAATGGAGATCACATGGAGGATTAGCAACAGGCAAGTGGGAGGAGGGGGGGAGGTGCAGAAAATAAGTAGCATAGACAGTGGGTAGAAAATAGACAGGGGGAGGGCAAGAATAGTGTGGGAAATGTAGAAGCTAAAGAACTTATGACACGTGGACATGAACTAAAGGGGGAAATGTGCGTGGGAGGGGGTGTGCAGGGTGGAGGGGAATGATGGGGGAGAAATGGGACAACTGTAATAGCATAAACAATAAAATATATTTTAAAAAAAGAATGAGAGAGGTAGCATCACTACATATCCTACAGATAGTATGGAAGTACCATGAACAATTTTATACCAATAAATTAAATAACTTAAATAAAACAAATTACTTGAAAGATGAAAATAAACCAACACTCACCCCAAAAGAAATAAACTGAATAGCCCTATAGCTAATAAAGGAATTTAAATTGTAAGGGAAACAAAAACTCTTCCACAAAGAAAACTCTAGACCCAGATGGTTTCAATTCTACTAAACATTTGAAGAAGAAATAATACCGGTTCTTAATAAACTCTTCCATAAAATTGAGGGGATACTTCCCAATTCATTCTACCATCCTCTGATACCAAAATCATGCAAAGACAGTATAAGAAAATAATAGATCGATATCATTCATGAACACAAATAAAATCCAATTCAATGCCATGCACAAACTGGGACTTCATTTCCAGAAAATAAGCAACATTTTGGCTGCCCTTGCATGTTTGTTAAATCTTGCCTCTTTCATCAGAAAGCATCCTTCTTGAGGACAGGTAACATCAATATTTCCCTCCTCACAGCACCTCCCTCAGACCTCAGCACTTGCTGACCCATCACCAAAACAGTGAATAGTTTCATGAATTATTTGAGAGAAAAAGCAGGAGGAGAAATGGGGGGGTTTGTATGGGAGAAGACAGAGAAAGTCCTTGTGGGTTTTGCACAGATAGAGCCAAGGGGAAGTTAGGAATGCGAAAATGGCATGAAACAGCGTCCTTGGCACTGACCAATGCAATGGTCTCATTCTGTTTTGAAAATGACATCGATCCCAGTGCTTGGTGGCAATGCTTTATTGCCGTTGTAATAGACACTGGTTCCTCATTCCTGAGGTTGAGAGATGACAATTTCCTCTTTTGACTTAATTATATTTAGTGAAGGAATGCAAAGAGATTTAAACACAGTCTACTTTAGGTGCATGACGTTACTACTGGGCTGGGGACAACAGCAATTGCGGCTGCGGACACCTGAGCCTACCAGCCAAACTTTTCTCGCGATCCTGACTTTGGCCATGTAGTTCTGGACCTTAACATCAAACCAGAGGAAGTGACCCATTTCTGCTCAACGGGAGTTGCAAGATGCGAATGAGGAAAAGCAAGATGCACATCTCCCGTCTCTGGTGTGTGAAGTCTATGTCTCCCACATGGATCTGAAATATCAGGCATTGGAGCTGGGGTGGTTGCAGGCAGAACTGGTGATGCCGTGGGCCATGGAAGTGTCAAAAGAAGGTGAAACCCTGTTAAACATCAAAACGCTACTGTCCTCCAGTTTCCTCCGGGATATGGATTAAGATCGTGGATGGGGCGTAACTGGGATGGAGAAGGAGAAAATATGATCAATTAGGCACATAAAAATATTTGTGAAAGCTAGCTTCTTTGAATGAGAACCCATCAATTTCCATGCTGACCCACTAGGTATCAATTTCAAGAACCCATGAGTCAGAAGAGTCTTCTCTGAGTGATGATCCAGGATTCCAAGGAATTCCACTGCACTGACATTTTCAGATTCCTTTTTTGCCACCAGCCTAGGAGTTTCTAGGGGACAGGATTCTGTTTCATTCATCTTTGTAACCTAGCAACTGACCCAGAATAGCTGTTTCATGAGGATTTGTTGAATTATAAATGCATATCTTATTCTACTTTTTCCAGAGCACGAGCTCTAGGTGCTGATGACGGTATTCTGGTGATCTGGTTAGCACACGTCTCCCCACTCACCTGTAAACTTCTTGAGGGGAGAATTCGTGTCTGACTTATCTCTGTGCTCCCATGGTCCCTATGTTCAAAACCATGGCTAACTCAATATATTTGTTGAGTGACCAAATGCATAACGGAATGAATGAGCAAAAATGAGTCTCCCTAATGTTTATTTGTCGGTCATTCCTCAATAAAGCTTGGGGAAAGCGAGTCTCCCTACTTCTGACCGGTAGCTCAGTTGCTGTGCTCTTTTCCTGCTGTCTAGACCTCATCATCCCAGGGAATCTGAAGTTATCTACTAATGCGGTGGTCGTCCAACTTTGGTGTGCATCAGAATCATCTCGAAGACCAGGTTCTTAGATGTAAGAGAGGGGATGGGCCTTTGTAGATTTGCCACGTTCCCCAAACACCTACCCAAACTGGAGAATCAATACTTTTGTGCGGTGCATCTCAACGTTTTTCATGCTGTACCACCGCAGAAAATGATACTAATCTAGTAAACGGGAATAAACAAGTGAAGCTCCTGACAGCCTGGGGACTCAGCCTCTTGTCCCACCTGAGAGCTTTCATTCACTGGCAACCCCACTTAGAAAGCGCTGCAGAACTTGATGCTCACACAGTGTTTTGGGGACCGGCACTTTCAGCATCAACCGAGAGCTGGTTATAAAGGCAAATCTCAGGCCCTCGCCAGAGCCACAGAAGCAGAGTCAGCTAACAGAGGATCCATGGGCACACTGAAGATGAGGAGCACTGGTCCCAACGCCGCCAACCTTGAATCTCCAACTCCCCTCTGACCTACAGAAAATGTATGTATGTCCAGGAAAAGGCAAGTCTCCTCGCCCCTAGAGCTGACTCAGACAAGTAGGGGAAGTGAGGCAGAAATGTGCTGAGCTCAGCTGCAATCGTTATTCACACTGGGGTGTGTGGGTGTGTGTGTGCGCACGTGTCTCATTCCTGTCGGCACCACAGAGCCAGAGTGTAACGCGCACGGTCTTCCGTGTGAGCGGGGAACATGTCAGAATGCTAAAAGATGCCAGGGAAAATTTTGCACTGACTCTCGAGCCCACTGCATGCAGTGGGGGTTAAATCCAGGACCAGGTTTTCCACTCCATTTCTGCTGCCGTGACCCTCGTTCATCCATTCACTCATTCACTTCTTGAGCGTCTATTTCATACCAGGCACCACAATGGCACCAGAAACACCGATACAAAACAACAGTTACGATCCTGCCTCCACCCTCTGCCCACAGCCTCTTCTCCTGCCAGTCCATGCCCCATACCGCACCGACTCCCCCTAGATCGCGCATTTCCTGTGGCACTCCTCGGACCAGCTCCTCCCATCGTGCCCACCTTCTTCCTTTTCGGGCCAATCTCCCATTGTCCTGTACAAAACTACCAATCCCTGCAGTCGGTCATTCACCGTCCGCCAAACGTGCCACTCACTTTGCTGCTGGAATCTGATGCAGCAGGTCTAGGGAGAGGCCTGAGCACCTGCACTGTTGTAAAGTTCCCTGACCCAGGGCTGGGGCACAGCCATAACAGAGAACTGCTTGTTTACAAGATCAGAGAACTGAGCCATGTCTTCTGGACACTCATGGTCCAGCAGTGCAGGCTACAAAGGCAATGACAGTGGGCGGAGGGCGGAGTGTTATTCAGTACGGTGTTGCCATGGATGGTTCTGATCCTGGACAGAGCATCTGAGAGGCTGCCTGGAGGAGAGGACACTTGACACGGTGTCTTGTAGGGCTGAGGGAAGGAAAGGCACCCAGGCAGGAGACACTGTGTGAAGTGGGGCGATGCGTTCAGAGAGCTAGAATGAGATCGCTTGGGCTGGAGTTCAGGGGGGTGGGGGTGCATGCGGTAGCAGGAAGAGAGGGTGGGGAGGCAGAAGGCCAGATCTCAGAAGACAGGTTGTGCCACACTAGAGAATTTTATCTTAACTCATCAGAGGGCTCAGGGTTGTGGTATGAAAGATATTAATCAGGGGAAATACGCATCTGAACTTGAATCTCAAATGAGCAGCCTGGAGGTTTTGCAGGGGATATATAATAAGATGGGGGCGGGACAGGGGACAGGAGAGTCAAGTGCAAGATGGCTAGTTGGAGCTGCCCCACGGGAGTCAAGTGCAGTGCAACGGAAAGAAGGCCGTCATAACGTGACTACACAGCCTCGATCAAATCATGCCGTGTCTCAGGGCCTCCATCTCTTCAACTGTGACTGGGGGGGGGGGGGAGATGTTGCCCTGATAACCAGATAGGTCACTCCCAGCTCTACAAGCCCATGATGTGATGAAATTCAGTCCAAAAGATTTTTTATTATGGTAAATATACATAACGTAAAGTGTATCGTTTTGACCATTTTTAAGTACAGTTCAGTGGCATTAAGTGCATGCACTTTGTCGTGCAGCCAGCACCACCATTCGCCCCCAGAACTTTTTGATCTCCCCCAGCTGAAACTCCAACCCGGGGAACACTGACTCCCCCACCCCCTCCCCCCGCTCCCTGGCGGCTCTTACGCTGCTTTCTCCACCTATGAATTTGACCCACTCCAGGAACCTCATAAACGTGGAATCACATACATGTCCTTTTGTGACTGGCTTGTTTCACTTAGCATGTCCTCAGGGTTTATCCATGTTGTTGCCTGTATCAGAATTTCCTTCCTTTCTAATCTGAATAATATTCCATTGTTTGGATACATCACATTTCGCTTATCCGTGCATCTGTTGGTGGACACTTGGGTTGCTCGTACCTTTGACTGTGTGAATCATGCTGCTACTAACGTGAATGCACAAACATCTGTTGGGGGGGTGGTGTTCTGCTTTCAATTCTTGAAATGAAATTGCTGGATCACACGGTAATTTCTACTTAACTTTTTGAGGAACTATCGTACTGTTTTCCACAATGGCTGCAGCGTTTTACATTCCCACCAGCAAAGCAAAGATTCCAATTTCTTCAAATCTTCATCGACACTCGTTATTTTTTAAAAATTTATAATATCATTCAAATGGGTGGATGGGATGGTATCTGCATCTTCATTTTTGTTTCCCTAGAGATTGGTGATGGAGAACAGCTCTTCATTGGCTTACTGGCCATTTCTTTCTTTCTTTTTTGGAGCTATATCTACTCAAGTCATTTGCCCATTTTCAAATCAGGGTGTTTGGGTTTTTGTTGCTGAGTTGTAGGGGTTTATTATATATTTTGGATACTAGTTTCTTATCAGATATATGATTTATAGTTTTTTTTTTCCATTCAGTGGATTGCCTTTTCATTTTGTTGATAGTGTCCTTTGGTGACATTTATTCTGAAGTCCAGTTTGTCTATTTTTTTCTTTTGTTGCCTTTGCCTTGGTGTCAGATCCAAAACGTCATTCCCCAAATCCAATCATCATAAAGCTTTTCTCCTATCTTTTCTTCTTCTAAGAGTTTTAGGGCATTAGCTCTTGCATTTGGGTCTTTAATCCATTTTGAATTAATTTTTTACATGATATGAGGTAATGGTTCAATTTTATTACTTTGCATGTGGATATTCAGTTTTTCCAACGCCATGTTAGAAATGCTGTCCTTTCCCTATCGAATGGTCTTGTTGCCCTCGTCAAAAGTTGTTTGACCACACGTGCAAGGGTTTGTTCTATCCCATTAATCTATATGTCCATCTTTATGTCAGAACCACTGTTTTGATTTTTGTAGCTTTGTATAAGTTGGAAATTAGGAAATGTGAGACCTCCAACTTTGTCCTCTTTCAAGATTATTTTGGCCATTTAGGGTCCTTTGAAAGTCCACATAAATTTTAGGGTGGGTTTTTCTATTTTTGCAAAAAAAAATTTATTGGAACTTTTGATGAGGATTGAATTGAATCTGTAAATCGTTTTAGATAGTATTAACATCTTTATACAATGTTAAGTCTTTCAATCCATGAATACAGAATGCCTTTCTATTTATTTTTGCCTTCTTTAAGTGTTTTGAAGTTACAGTGTACAAGTCTCACCTCCTTGGTGAGTATATTTCTAAGTATCTTACTCTTTTTTTATGCTATTATAGATAAAAATGTTTTTTTAATTTTCTTTTTTGATTTTCTCATTTACTGTACAGAAATGCAATTAATCTTTGTGTGTTAACTTTGTATCCTGCCACCTCACTGACCTTACTTATTAGTTCTAACAGGCTTTTTTGGTGAAATCTTTAGGGTTTTCTACATACCATGCCATGTCATTTGCCTCAGAGATAATTTTGCTTCTTTCTATCCAATTTTAATGTCTTATTTCTTTTCCTTGCTTAATTGCTCTGGTGACCACTTCCAGTACTATGTTAAACAGAGTGGTGAAATCAGTCACCCTTATCTTTTCCTAACCTTAGAGTAAAAACTTTCAGACTTTCATGGTCTGAAATACTTTTTAGTCTATTCTTGGAGTTAAAGAACTTCAGGTGGTGCACCAGCTGGTGTGGCTCAGTGAATTGAGCACCAGCCTGTGGACTGAAAGGTTTCTGGTTCAATTCCTGGTCAGAGGACATATCTGGCTTGTGGGCCAGGGCTCCAATTGGGGGCATGCAGGAATGCAGGAAGCAACCAATCGATATTTCTCTGAACACATTGATGTTTCTCGCCCTCTTTTTCTCCCCCCTTTCCCCTCTCTCTAAAATTTTTCCCCTTTCTCTAAAAAAAAAAAAACAAACTTAAATGTGTGCTAAGAGTCTATTTTATTAACCTAATTAGCAATAATACTGTGAGCTCAGAAAAGAGAGAGAGAGAAGTGTCTAGTGAGCATAATGTATTATGCTGCATATATTTCTATTTTTCCATCGGTTTTCAACAGATCACAAAAGAGTAAAAAAATGAAGCAAGTTACTAGGAGAGGCAAAAAGTCTTAATCAGTCTTAATCAGACTTAATCAGTGCCCAAGCATCGCTGAATGAAATATTGCCTTTACTCCCATGAGTGACTTCTCAGGAAGATTCTAGCCCTCCAGCTTCGAGTGCAAACTAAAAACAAACAAACAAAACACTTAAAACCAGAAACCTTGAAGAAATGAAGGGAGGACTTTGGGGACCCACTTCATGCCTATTCCAGAAAGGGTCTTCCTGTAGAGTCCTTGCCCCTAGAGAGCTATGCAAAAATGTCCCCTTGCGCATTTGCTAAAAGATGGGAGGTTGGTCTAAAAATACAACAGAGGGAACTGAAACATTTCAGAACAGGCAAGGCTCAGGACCAAGAAACAAAAAGAGGAAGATAAAATTTTAGTTAGGAAAAAAGAGGAATGGAAATTGATTTTTTTTTTTTTTTACAAACAAAGTCCAGAAGCTTCCTCCTCTTCCCTGACTACTCCATCAAAAAAAAAAAAAAAAAAAAAAAAAAAAAAAAAAAGAAGGAAAGAAAAGAAAAGAAAAGAAAGAAAGAAAGAAAGAAAGAAAGAAAGAAAGAAAGAAAAGAAAAGAAAAGAAAGAAAGAAAAAAGAAAAACAATAGTCGATGGGAAACAGCTCTGAGAAAAACAAGTCTCTACACTGTTGCAGTTGAGAATTCTAACAATCTAAACTAAAAAGTTTGGCAATTTCTTGACTAAAGGCATGTTAGAGCAGAAGGAACTTCTTTTAGAAATGCCTATCCCTCCCATCTCAGGAGGAAAACTGAGGCTAAGAGGCCTCTGGAGCTCTCTCAGGGTCACAGAGTTAACTAGGGTCAGAGACAGGCTGGAAAATCATTTTCTGACATCTGTCCTGTGCTCTTTTCAGTGGACACCCATGTCAACACGATGTATTCATTGCATTGAATTGGCATCTCTCCTTTGAGGTGCCCTAGTACCAGGATTACATCCAAGTCTGTGGTTCTCAGAGCAAAGTCCCCAGGCAGCAGCATCACCTGGGAACTTCTGAGAAATGCACATTCTCTGCCCCACCCCAGACCTGCAGAATCAGACACTCTAGGAGTAGACGCCAGTCTTAACAAGCTCAACAGAGAATGTGCTGATGCACTACGGTTTGACATTCACGAGTGCAAGAGGCAATATCCTTTTTCACTCATTATAAGAGTGGAATAATAATTAACATGTACATCATGATTTACAAAAGAGCTTTTAACCTGCATTCTTTTTAATTGGTGGAAGAAGGCGGGAGTTCTCCCAAGGTCTCTGTGAGAGTAGAAAGTCAGGTGCTGATACACCTATTTTATGACCTCCAAGATGAGGTTCGAGGAAGGTAACCGATTGCTGGGATGGCAAGTCTAGAAAGAAAAGGGCCAAAGCTACAACTGAGTCTTCTGTCTTGAAAATTAGCGTAGTTACCCCTAGATAAAACTTAGCACCAAGCACGTCTAGACAAAATGGCGTCAACCAGGGCAGCCTTTAAGAGCATCTCCAGAAGCATAGAGTGCTAGGTCCAGGGTGTCACTGTACAGATGAGGAAATAATACGAGGAGCTCCCATGTTCTGGGCCTTCCGCACGATCTCGCCAGCAGGCCTGGAAGGGCTGCTGGAATCAGAATGTGTGCTGTCTCCAGAGCCTACCTGCCTAGGAAAGCTGCAGGGATGGTACTTGGTCATCCAGATCATTAGGGGGCAGCACTGGACCTGTACGCTGTGTTCTCCACTGCATACCTACTGCCCTTTCTGCTACAGAAAACCCCTCTCTAGATCAACGGTTTTCCAACAAGCTCCAAGGGGACGTCGATGCTGTCGGGCTGTGGACCCCACTTTGAGTAGCAAGGTTCTGAACAACCCTACTTTGAAGATGGATCAAGCTGATGTGGCAAATGAGTAAGAACCCAAGTTCTGAACTAATGTCTTCATGCCACTCCCAACTAGTCTCACACACACACACACACACACACACACACACACACACACACACACACTTTCCCTTTAGCACTCCCATCCACATCCACCCCTCCTTTGCCCTCCATTGCCAGCCCTTCGGTTACCTCACAGCAGGCAACTCTCATAATGGCCTCCCAGCAGCTCATCCACGCACTAGGGTCTCTTTGGTCCCAGCCAGTCCCTCCCTGTTCCATCACATTTACCTTATCAAAGCACCAGTTCATTTAAGGCAGGTTTGGGACTAAAAATCTTCTTTTCCCTTCATTGCCTGCAACTCCTGAACTTAGCACCCAAGGTCGCCCCTGACTTCCACAAACCAACCTAGCATTTGTGCCTGATCCCCGCTGACTACAATGGCATTGCTAGGCAGACAGCCTAGAGAAACTCTGCTACACATCTAAAGAGGGTTTGTTGTTGCATTGTCTAAACAGTGAAAAACTGGGATCGATTAATACACCCATCCGCAGGAGAAAGATTTTTAAACCGTGGTTTATTCACACAGTGGAACTCTGCGTGAAGTAATTGGTGTTTCATTTCACCAGATGGAAGCCTCTAGCGCCGGCGATCCTTACAACCGTGGTCTGATCACTGGGCTGTGCTGTTATGCGTGAGAAGCGAAGGGGGACCTATTCTTTGATGCAGTTCTCCTACTTTTAGCGGTTTGCCCCAAAGAGGCAACAATACTGATGAGATAAATCTTAAACTTGTAAAGTTACAGAAAATACAAGCAGTGTATCACTTTTTATTTGAAAACACATGAAGCAATGTATATACATAGTCAAAATAAATAAACCATGCATGAAAATGATACACATTCAATTCAGAACAGTGTTGATGCTGGGAAGGAAAAGATTAAGGAAGATAAATGGGGGCCAGGGGAAGGTACACAGGTCATTTCTGTTGTAGCTCTAAATTTTTGCTTCTTAAAAATAGAGTGAATACATCAAAATAAGATTGTTAAAGCTGGGCAGTAGGTACACAAGCATTCTGTCTTCAGTCTTTGAAGACTTCCGTATATTTAAATAGCCCATTTGAAAAATTAAAAGCACACATGCATAATTTTTCTAACCAGTGCATTTCGCCACCCTGGCCGTCACCCGTGCAGCTCCCTCGGCCTGGTGTTGCTGGTGTTGGTTACGCCGTGGTAAGAGTGGAGCCGTACAGCCTGGTTGGCTGGGCACTGAGTTGACCTCAGGAGAGATTCTGACCTCTTAGTGCTTTGGTTTCTCTTTCAAAAATCGGGTACAATAATAGTGCTGAGCTCACAGAGGTGTTGTAAGGATCACAGGTGGCCACTGCATGAAAGACTAGCCCAGTGCCTGTAAGCATTTGATAAAATGTCTGTCATTACCGTCATCGCCTTCATCAGTGTCATCGTCCGTCCAGCGGTCCCCAACCTTTCGGCACCAGGGACCGGTTTTATGCAAGACAATTTTTCCGCAGACTGGGGTGGGGGGCAGGGATGGCTTCCGGATGACTCAAGTGCATCGCATTCAAGCTCACCTCCTGCTGTGCGGCCAGTCCCTAACAGGCCCAGACCGGAGGTTGGGGACCCCTGATTCTACCTTCACTATCTCCACCATCACCACCACCATTGTTAAATCTCTTTGTCTAGTCACCTCGTATTTGGCCTTCATATTTCAAAGAAGTTTACCCTGAATCTTCAATGTAAGTTAGCATTATAGGATCCTGTCCTTTTTTGTCCATGTGTGTATTAAAATTGGTACTTATATGTTAATGTGTGTTTTTATTTGTTTAATATCCCTCTACTACACTTGAATGTGGAATTTTGTTGAGGGCCAAGGCTGGCTATGTTTTATTTAACTTTTTATACCCTTTGTTCCACCTAAACTGGTACAGACTCTGGGTATTCATTTGTAGAATGAATAAATAAATACATAGCCCTGGCTGATATAGCTCAGTGGCTTGAGCGTGGGCCTGCAAACCAAAGGATCGCGGTTCAATTCCTAGTCAGGGCACATGCCTGGGTTGCAGGCCAGTTCCCAGCAGGGGACCCACGGGAGGCAACCACACATTGATATTTCTCTCCCTCTCTCCTTCCCTTCCCCTCTAAAGATAAAATAAATAAAATCTTTTTAAAAACTGCTTAAAAAATAAATAAATACATACATAAACCATTTTATCATTTAACTGGTAGGCAGCTGTTAAAGTTATGTTTATCAAGAATTTGCTGCCCTGTCTGGTGTAGTTCAGTGGATTGAGTGTGGGCTGTGAACCAAAGGGTTGTGGTTCGATTCCCAGTCAGGGCACATGCCTGGGTTGTGGGCCAGGTCCCCAGTGGGGGCCATGTGAGAGGCAACCACACACTGATGTTTCTCTCCCTCTCTTTCTCCTTCCCTTCCCCTCTCTCTAAAAATAAAGAAATAAAATATTTAAAAAAAATTTTGCAACATGGGAAAAATTGTCTTGTTTGGTGGAAAGAATATAAGGTACAAAATTATATGTACACGTACGATACGACTTCAACGCCATATAAACAATAATAACAGAGAACAAACCTACAGACTGAGGGAAAATAGGGGAGCGGCACCTTCGTATTGTTGTGCAACCTCCACCTCCATCAACTTTCAAAACGTTTTCACCACCCACAGTAAAACGCCCTCCCCAGTGGGCTGTTCCTCCCCAGCACCCCCTCCGCCACCGCAGCAGCCACCAGGTTGCTTTCTGAGCGTGCGGATCCACCTGCCCTGGATATTCCCTGCACAGAGTCAGTCCACGTGCGGCTGTGTACGTCCAGTTGCCTCCACTCAGCACGCTGCTGTTGAGGCCGACCCTCACCGCACCGTGTATCGGTTCTCCATTTCTTTTTACGGATAATTATATGCATAGACCAAAATTTGTTTATCCACTCGTACTGATGAACACATGGGTTGCTCCCACCTTTTGGCTGTTGCCAATAGTACTGTGATAAACATTAGTGTAGCAGTATTTGATTATCTGCTCTCAGGTTTGGGGGGAGGGGTGGGTACATGTCTGGGACTGGACCTGCAAGGCCATAGGATGAGTCTATGTTTCTATTTTTGAAGGAGCTGTAAAACAGGTTTTCAAATCTGATGCACCCTTATACATTCCCACCAGCAACATGAGAGTTCCAATTTCTTTAATCAATGGAACAAACAAGCAAGCAAAATAGAACCAGAGACGTGGAAATAAAGAACATGCTGACAGTAACCAGAGGAGATGGGGAAGGGGGATGACGGGGGGAAGAAGGGGAAGGGTCAAGTCAAGGAACATGTACAAAGGACCCATGGACAAAGGACTGAATGTGGGGGGTGGGGTAGGGCAGGGGAGAGTAATGGGGAAAAAATGGGGACAACTGTAACTGAACAACAATAAAAACAATTTTAAATAAGAGAGTTCCAATTTCTCCACATCCTCGTCAACACATGTTACTTCCTTTAAAAAAAAAAAAATTCTAGCCATCCTGGTGGGTACAAAGTAGTCCCTCAGTGCGGTTTTGATTTGCGTTTCCCCGAATGACTAAGGATGTTGAGCACTTTTCAGGCGCTGGCTGGTCATTTGTGCATCATTTGTGGGGAGAGGTGTCTTCAGGTGCTTCGCCCCTTTTTCAAACTTTCTGAGTCATTTGCCTTTCTGTTGTTGAGATACAGGCATTCTTTACATTGTCGGGATACTAGACCCTTAGCAGTTACACGAGTTAAAAGATTTTCTTTTCACTTTACTGGTCGTGTCTTTGGATGCACGTAGGTTTTTCATTTTGATGAAGTCCAATTTGTCTCTTTTTTTCTTGTGCCTTTGGTGTCATATCTAAGAATGCATTTCAAATCAAAGGTCTTAAAGTTTCACCTCTAATTTTTTCTTAGAATTTTGTTGCTTTAGCATCCATCTGTATATACGAGCCTGAGTTGAATCACAAATTTTCTCCTTAACTTGTCCTTTCCTCACCACCAAACAGTCACGGTTTCTGCGAAGCCAACCGCAGCCCCGCACCCTCCATCCAGCCGCACTTGGCTCACTCAGTGAGATCTCTCCCACCATCTTGCACCACCCACGGCTCACTCAGGCATGTCCTCCAAGTAAAACCTCTGCCACATCCAACTTTGTGGGTTTCTTCTCGTGCCACCTGTACCTGAACAGAGACCACTCCTTGGGTGGCCTGCTGTTGGCTACAGCATTGTGCCTCTCCCTGGGATACCTCGGAAGCCACACTCGAATGGTAAGTGATGTCAGAGGTGGGAGAGGACTTTTTATGGCCCTGGGCCCCATATGAAACCGCATCCGGCAGGCACTCACCCCCTCCTCCTCCTCCTCACCACGCCTCGGGTGGGGAAATGGGAGGGGACGGCAGGTGATGGTGGTAGTGAATTCTAGCTTCTCATTCCCCAGAACAGCCCCAGCCCATGGCTGCCATGCCCTAGAGGTATCTAAAAATATCTTGTAAGTCCTGACCTATCCCAGGCAAGCATCCCATCCCAGAGCAGACCGCCTCTGAGACAGTCAAACAAAATCTAAGTCCAGTCACGGAGTGGTTTAAAGCAGCTAGGCTACTGAAGAACACAAGAGTGTCTTCCTACTGCAGGGTTCAAAGGGCATCCCCTAAGTCACTTGAGAGACCTTTCTGGCAAGTGGATGTATCGAAGAATCTGGCTTCACCTCTATTTCCCCAAAGTTTAGTAGGCCTGAAGTTGTAAAAACATTCAATCTGCTGCCTCTACACTTTAACACACGTATAAATTGCCATCGTCGATGACATTTTTATTTCTATGTTCCATTACATATTCTGGTCTGCTCTTTGTGCACTTGGAGATGGTGGTGAACTTGGAGGATGAGGGAGATGCTCATACCTGACTTCCGTTGCTTGACACTTCCTTTTCAAAAAATCATTTGCTGTTTCTAAGCTTTCATGACTCTATGCCCTACTGTGTTATGCTGTCACATGCAACAAAACCTGTGGTAATAGTTTGCATTATTTTTATTAGGAAGGCATGCTTTTCCACAACTGTGCTTTTTCTATGGGCATCTTGGTCCAGAGCATTGTCTTTAACCTGAGGAGATAAAATCCTAGAACTCACTCATCTATTTTAGTAGGTCACAGGAAGCTTGCAAGCCATAGAAACCACTGTCACCAAACATGTCTGCATTGAAAAAAAGCAAGAATTTACCTCCTCAAGTGTCATCTGAACAAACCCATCACGGAAAAGTAAAGAAGCCACAAGGGACATTGAGGCAGCCCCAGGCTGTCGGTAAACCGTGCCATGCTCCTGCCTGGGCAGCGGTTCCCCCCAGCTATGCTCTGGCCCGTGTTTTCAGCTGGGTGAGGATTGCCATCCATGGAGGGGCTGAGAGGTTCTTAGAGCAAGCCTCACCTTCAGCTGCAATGGTCTGACCCCCAACTCCGCTGCTAGCCTTCCGAGTACAAACAACCCAGAGTCTAAACTTCCCCTGGCCAGCACGTGAACGCCTCGGTCTAGGGAAGAACTCAGCGTTTCCTCACCACTGTGCCCAGTCATCTTGAGTTGACCGCTGCTGTGTTTACGTGATGCTGCGTGGGCAGCGGGCACACCAGAGATAGGGCTTGGGGACCTGCTTTCCCCCGAGTCTGCTCCCAGGGCTATCCTCCTCTTGCAGACTGATTTCCAGAAACCATAAGCCCAGTGCCGTAGCTGGATATGGGGGGTCTCAAGCTTCAGGAAAAGCACCTTTCCTAACTCTTTCAATGTGTATAAAGAATCCTTAGGTGTATTCACCCTGGTTCCCAATGTTCAGACTATCTACATGCAACACATGAGAACAAATTTAAAAAAAAAAAAAAAAGGTTGGCCCAATAGCTGTGTGGTTACTTGGCCTTCTCCCCCAGATCCACTCTGAGCCCCAGGAAGTGACATCAACAGGGTACATCACCTAGACTCCACGCTGCTCCTCTGCCCATTGGGTTCAGTCACTTGCAGGCAGGAGATCAAAGTGGGAGCTGAAAGTTAGGGTCCTGTCTGCTCCTGCTGTGCTCATTCATCTGCTGTTCCAGGAGTGGCTGCATCCTACGACCTTCACCTCTCAACTGCAGCTCTCGACAGGGCACAGGTGTATTGTGGATTCTGTAACCCTTCAAGCGTAGGGCTAAACGCTCCCACTGCTGCACTCACTGGGCACCTCACTGCCTGGAGAATGTTTTTCTGGGCAGGTTTAGTGGTGAGAAGTTTCCTCAGCCTTTGTTTACCTGGGGATGTCTTAATTTCTCCCTCACTCTTGGACAGGTTTGCCAGATTTAGGATTCTCATCTGACAATTTATTTCTTTTAGCACTTTAAGTGTATCAGCCTATTGCCTTCCGGCAACCAAAGTTTCTGATGGGAAATCTGACGCTGATCGTAGTGAGGACCCCCTGTGTGTGATGAGTTGTTTCTCCTTTGCAACTTCGAGATTATCAGTGTGTCTCGCCAATATTTGATTACAATGTGTTTTGGTATGAGTCTCTTTAAATTTATCTCATTTGGAGTTCATTATACTTCTTGAATATTTATATTTATGTCTTTCTTCAAGTTTGAAAAGTGTTCAGCCATTATTCCTCCAAATATTCTTTTTGCCCTTTTCCCTCTCTCTTTGCTCCTGGGACTCTCGAAGGTCCCTCAGGCTCTGATGACTTTTCTCCAACCTATGTATCTGTTCCTCAAACTCAGTAATTCCCGTTGTCCTGCGTAGAAGCTGCTTGATTCTTCTACCTGCTCAAATTTGCTTTTGAGTCCCTGCAGTAAATTTTTATTTGTTATTACTTTTTCAGCTCCAGAATTTCTTTCTTGCTTCTTTTTAAGTTTTCTATCTCTTTACTGATATTTCCATTTTTCCACACAGTTTTTTTGACTTACTCCACCTCTTCCTTTAGTTTTTCGAACATCTTTAGGGCATTTCTTTTAAAGTCTGTGTCTGGTAAATTTGCCATCAGATCTTTTTCAGGAATGGTTTCTGTTGCTTTGTTTGTTTTCCTTTGAATGGGCCATACTTTCCTGTTTCTTTGTATGCCTCGGGATGTTGTTGTTGTTGTTGTTGAAAACTGGATATTTGAATCTAACAATGTGATAACTCTGGAAATCGGATGCTCCCTCCTCTCCAGGGTCGGATGGGTTCTGTCATGTTTTTTATTGTCCTAAGTTATGTCTGTGCCAAGGGTCAGCCTCAGGTGTGAAATTAAGGTCTTCTTGGGTCTTTTCTGAGCCTGTGCCTTTCCCTGGGTATGTGTGCTCATACTTTCTAAGTTCACCCAGAAATGCAGTTGCTTTTCAATGCCCTAGTCTTTAATGTCTGGCTGCCAAAAGTGGAGGAAAGAGAAAATGGAGAGAAAAAGAAAGGGCGCTGGCCCTTTAAGTCTCCTGAAAGTCATTGCAGCCACAGGAGGAGGGGCTGGCAGCAATGGGGGGGAAATGCGACAACATGGCTCTCTGCCTCTTTGTCTGTGCCTCTGAGATCAGAAGCAGGACCTGGTGATCAGAGCACACCCTGGTATTTGCCCACCCTGGCTCCTG
Source organism: Anoura caudifer (assembly GCA_004027475.1). NCBI lineage: Eukaryota > Metazoa > Chordata > Mammalia > Chiroptera > Phyllostomidae > Anoura > Anoura caudifer. The sequence continues at coordinate 471,046 of PVKU01000330.1, read as the reverse complement.
CAAGCTGTGGGCCAGCGGCTCCAGGAACCTGCCCCAGGTTGCCTGAGGGCGGGGTGTGGGAGATGGGCAGCTGCTATTGTATTAAAAGCTGAATTGACCAAAGTTAACTGCAATTAATTATGCAAACCTACCCCTGAAAGGTACAGGGCTTCGATAGACTCAAGAGTTACAAAACAGTTAAATCAAACTGATTCTCCCAGTAAAATTGTTGGTTTAGGCGGGGAGAGAGATTCCTGGTGATTCCCACGCCCCCATTATTTCAATGGTGTTTTCTTTTAAGAAAGCATCTTTCTTAGAAATAGGACCTGTAATGACTGAGGCCCTTCTTACCAAGGACACCTGTGACCCAAAAGACCATTTAGCATTCCCTTTCATTAAAATGCTCTCTTTAATGACATTTCTAACCTGACCCTAAATCCATGATGCCCCTGAGACCAGGGCACACTGTCACATAAAAATCTTATCATGTTTCCTCCCCATCACCAACAGCCTCCCTTAGCATTTATCCCCTAGGAAATGAAGTTCTCTTGTGCTACTTTCATGCAAATTATCATGAGCTGAGCTGAGGAGAGTAGATTTCTAGATATAGAGACCCACAAGGTAAAAAAGCCCAGAGCCGTTAGACTCAGGAGCAGATTACAGGGTGTGCCTGGCTGACTCTTAAGGTTGCATAAGCAAGATTTCAAAATGAATCCTACTCTGGAGACCTCGACCTAGTGTACAAAGTTCCTGGCTGGAAAAGAAGAACTGTATCATTCTTTTTTTCTTCTTCTTCTTCTTCAAACCTTTACCCTTACTCTTGTATCCCCGCCTTCTCCTTCTGCAGGAAACTTTATTTCCTATTTCTGCACACCCAGTTCCTACCTCCAAATCTGCTCGGTTCTGTTGCTGAGAAGCCTGACAAACCAGTGCCACTTGGAAGAAGCCATCCACTGGTGAGTTGCGGGTGCTTTTCCCATCACTTTAGGAATCATAGGCTCAGAGCATCTCAACTATGGGCATGCAGAGACTGGGAGCACCCTGGGGGTCTGCATAGCCCAGGAACCTGGGGATGAAAAGGTGGGAGAAAGGGCTGGAGGATGGTGTCTTCAGCAGAATTGTTAAGAGAGACCCTGACAAGAATGAGGAAGTGCAAAGCAGGGTGAGACCACCCTTCAGGGCTCAGATGATAGGAGAGAGCCTGCAAAAATAGAAGAATCAAGAAAGTGAGGGCAGCCAGGTATGGCAACAACTGCTCCTCTCACTCTGTCCCTCCCAGCCCCCAACGGCTTTGAAGGGCTGGAACTTTCTCCCCAGAATTTTCTCCCCCTCTAGTCCTTATTATACGTGACAGTTCAAGCTCCCAACCAAGATGTGCCTCTTGCCTCGATTCGAGAGGTCCACAGAGGCTGAAGGGAGGGATCTATTTTTCTGAGAGGCAGCGTTTAATTGATTCTGGATGAAATGTCCTGACACCTGAAAGTGACACCCAGACTGGTGCATTTCAGCCCCTGTGCTAAGTGCCTGGAGCGACAGAGGTAGTGAAGAGGAGGTGGCTGGCGTCTCGGAGGCCCGTGCAGGTCAGTGACAAAGCACAGAGAGCACCCCGTGGGAGGCTCTGGGGCACTTTGCCCCGTCGTACCAGTCAGCCCCCATCTGAACCATCAGATCGAGGTGCGGGGCTGTGTATTTCTAACTGACAGACTTCCTGTGTGATGCTGAAGCCCAGCATCGAGTACCACTGCTGCAGTCCACACTCGCCGTACAAAGAGGGAGACTAAGCCCTGACTAAATATGGCCCAAGGGCTTGCTGCAGTTAAGGGGCTGTGTGCTAGGAGCCCCAGGACATTCCTGTGTATGAGGTCTCCCACTGGGTTACCTGTGACTCTAGTCCCCAGCGGGGCATCCTGTTGGTCAGCCGCTTGCAGCCTGCTAGTGCTCTGTTATCCAGCTATTCAGTGGGTGTTTCCTTAGTAGCCACCATGTGCTGGGTTGGGTTCTGGGGCACTGTGGTACCTCATTGCAAAGTCAAAGATCTCTGCCTCACGGAGCTTATGTTCTGGTGCAAGTGTTGTATGTGTGTGCATGCATGTGCACATACACACGTGCACTTGTACATGCATGGGCGGAGTGTGCTCACGTGGATGAGTGTGGATTTTTAGGCATGGAAGTGTACCTAGAAAATCTGCTACCTGTTCTTCTGCACGCATCTCTGCTCTCGGATCCGGAGATGGAAGCCCCTGGGGGCTTTCGAACATGAATAGCCCAGGGTTCCATTCCAGCTCAGCCATTATTTCCTTTGTGAATTCGGGAGTCATTTGATCCATCCATGTTTGCATTTCTTCACTTGTAAAATGCATAGTTATCTCGCAAATTTGTTGCAAAGATAAAATGAATTAATGCACGCAAAGTATGCAGCATAGCACCTGAAGCCTAAGGAGAGGTCAGTTAATAATTATAGTTGTAATTCTTCAGGTGGATGCATTTGTTTTCCAAGCCTGATCAGAGGTCTTGTTCAGAACTACAGATCTCAAGAACTCTGGCTCAGTGAAATGAAACGCAAGCTCTGGGAAACGTATTAATCACAGGCGAAACAGAAGAATGTATACATATATAAAAAGATAAGATGTGTACGTAGATGGAAACAAATTCATAGCCACCACCAGGAAAAAATGACTGGTCTTGAGAATCAGGCCGAATGATGTTAGCTGCCGTATTTTCATTGGTGCCTCTGTTAGCCAGGCACCATCATAAGAGCTGGAGACAGAATTGTGACCTAGTTCTCGACTTCAGGGAGCACACAGGGTGTAGCAGATACGGTGATAAGTGCTGATTAAGGGGTTTGCACTGTGTCATGAGATGATACCAGTGACCTGTTAGAGGAGGCTCCACAGAGAAGGGGGATTTGAGCTTGAGGTGGTGGGGGGAGGGGGAGGAGGAGGAGGAACTCCCTGGCCATTCTAGGCAGAGGGGTGAACACATGCAAAACCATCGATGCACAAAGGAAATGGCCAGTTTGGGGGGAACGGAGAGAAGATGGCTATATCTGGAGCCCAGGGTCTGGGATTTGAGAAGTGATTAGACATGAAGCTGACGAGACGAGAGCTTAGAAAAGGCGTGATGAGTCATCTGGGCTTTACCTTTGAAGTCCCATCGCATACACATCATGGAGCCCCTGGAGGTTTTCGACAAAGAAGTGCTCAGTCCGATTTCAGCTGCAGAGAGAACGACGGGGTGAAAGGGAGCACGGCCAGGAATAAGCTCTGAGCAAAGGAGAGACCACAACAAAGCCAGAAGTGAAAGGCAGACGAGGCAAGGAAGTGGCAGTTGAAAGACTTTCAGAGGGGATCAGTCTCAGAGGTGCTCATGAACTGGAAGTCAGGTGACGTCACAATAACAACACAGAGCATCTCCACACCCGGTGCTGGTGTAAACCTTTGTCTCCAGCAATCTTCCTGGCAGCTCAGCATAGTCAATCTCTCACATACAAAGAAACTGATAGATGAAGAAGTAATTAGCCCCAAATGACGCAACTTGTAAATTGGAGGCAGGATTCTAATCTAGATCTGTTTGGCTCCCAGGGCCTGGTTTCTAATCTAAAGAGGAGGGGACCAGGATAATGCTAAGTTCCGCTTCTTGGGTGATGGAGTAAAAGACAATAGCCAAGATTGGGAATCCACAGGTTGAAGCGAGTCTCTGGGGCTGTTCCCGTGGGGCAAGTTGAATTGGAGGCACCCGTATAACACCCGCTTTGCTCACCGTTGTAGTGCTAGTGCCCAAAACAGAGCATGGCTCCTAGTCGGTGCTCAATACATATTGATTAAGTGAGCACATCCAAGGGGAGATATGCAGGAGGCAATGGAAAATTCCACTCTGAGGTGCAGAAGTCGAAAGATGGGACCAGAAGACAGAGCTTCGGAAAGCATTAGTATTCAGGGGACTTAGAACCCTGAGCTTAGGTGACAAGCCTCAGGAAGAACTCAGGAGCGAGAATGAAGAGGACAAAGGTGAAGAGGTGGGAGGCAAGGATGGTGCCTGGGCAAGGGAAGAAGGCACCAATGAAGAAAATTCATAGGAAGCGGCAAGGCAGGAGCTAACCTCCTGGAAAGCAAGAGTTTTATATGGAAGAAGTTATCAGAAGGCTCAAAGACTCAATGAGGATGAATCTGAAATGAAGCCAGGGCATTTATGACTGGGGTTGTGGCTCTGGCTGCTGTGGCTCAGTGGTTTGAGTGCTGGCCTGGGAACTGAAAGGTCACTGGTTTGATTCCCACTCAGAGCACATGCCTGGGTTGTGGGCTGGGTCCCCGGTTGGGTGATCAATGTTACACATCGATGTTTCTCTCCCTCTCTTTCTCTCTCCCTTCCTCTCTCTCTAAAAAATAAATAAAATCTTTTTTTAATAAAAATTGGGTTGTCATTGCAACCTTGGCAAGAGAATAAGAGAATTTTGACAAAATGATGAAGGCAGAAAGTTGAGAGGAGCATCAGAAGGCTTTCAGCTGCAAGTCACAGAAAACGCACCTCATCTTGGCTTAACTGCAGGGGCTGACTTTTCTCAGACAACAAGGGTGGGCGTGGGACTGGGTGATATTCGGACTCTGCTTAGATTTGCTCCACATCTCTGGTCCCTCAGTCATGGTCCCAGGCGCCAGGTCCTCACAACATAAGCTGCAAGAGGGGAAGGGTCTGGCATCTCCCTTGTCAGGGAAGAGTGCTCCCAGAAGCCCCGTGACCAGAGTCTCCTTCCGGTTACCATCCAGGAATGGGTCACGTGCAGAGGAGGTGGCGAAAGCAAGCGTCCCGCCTGTTCGCCCATAATGAGAGTCGGGCTCTGGGGAAGGTCAAGGGCGTTGGCAAATGGTGGCTGGGGGATGACGGGCTTCTGCTACGAGGAATAAAGGGAAGTGATGAACCAACACGCCTGTTTTCAAGGGGGTGGCTGGGAGGCAAAGACAAAGACAAAGACAGGGCTCCACTTAAGGGGGACGAGAATAGTTTTGGGACCCGGCACCACGGCAGTTGTGTCAAATGTTTCCATCTCGCTCTCTGTTTGCAGGACGCAGGGAGATGGGTGACGATAAAGGCACGCTGACCGGGTTCGGCCACCACGCGCTGTCCACAGCTCATTCTCTGCTCATAACGAACATCAAGGGGTACGACGAGGACACCACCTCCCCTTTTGACTATGGGGAAAGTGAGCCCTGCAAAAAAGTTGACGTGAAACGTATCTCAGCCTGGCTGCTGCCTCTGCTGTACTCGATGGTGTTCGTCGTTGGTTTTGTGGGCAACCTGCTGGTCGTCCTCACCCTGATAAACTGCAAGAAGCTGAAGAGCATGACTGACATCTACCTGCTCAACCTGGCCGTGTCTGACCTGCTTCTCCTTCTGACTTTGCCAGTGTGGATCCACTCTGTCACCAATGAGTGGGTCTTGGGGGGCGTGATGTGTAAAGTAATCACAGGGATTTATCAGATTGGTTATTTTGGGGGAATCTTCTTCATCATCCTCCTGACAATTGACAGGTACCTGGCGATTGTCCATGCTGTGTTTGCTTTAAAAGCCAGAACGGTCACGTTTGGGGTGGCGACAAGTGGGGTCACGTGGGTGGTGGCCGTGTTTGCCTCTCTCCCAGGAATCATCTTCACCGAAGCCAAACTTGAAGATGGTGCTTACTTCTGCGGCCCTTATTTTCCAGTAGAATGGAAGAATTTCTATTCAATAATGAGGACCATCCTGGGCCTGGTCCTGCCCCTCCTCGTCATGGTCATCTGCTACTCAGGGATCCTAAAGACCCTGCTTCGGTGTCGAAACGAGAAGAAGAGGCACAAGGCGGTGAGGCTCATCTTCGTGATCATGATCGGTTACTTTCTCTTCTGGACCCCCTACAACATCACTCTTATCCTGGACACCTTCCAGGTATTCTTTGACGTGAGTAACTGTAAGACCGCCAGCCAGCTGGACAAAGCCATCCATGTGACGGAGACCCTGGGGATGACGCACTGCTGTATCAACCCCATCATCTACGCCTTCGTGGGCGAGAAGTTCAGACGGTACGTCTCTGTGTTTGTCCGAAAGCATATCGCCAAGCACCTCTGCAAACAATGCCCTATTTTCTATCGGGAGACGGTGGATCGAGTGAGTTCAGGATACACCCCTTCCACTGGGGAGCAGGAAGTCTCGGCTGGGTTGTAAACGTGCAGCAGTTGGCTTGTTATTTTTAAAGGGACATAGCAATCTCTATGTGGTGGTACGCCTTAAGGGTTTGTTGAGGTAGACAGGTCTGCAAGTCTCTAAAGCAAGTACCCAGGAACGCTGGCATTGCATGCACCGAGACAGACTCACGCCGCCCCTTGTGCAGCCGGCGTGTCCCCAGGGAGTATTCCAGAACAACTGTGGGCAGAGACTTGGACCCTGCAGCAAGCTTATCTCAGTTCCCGGACAGTGCCGCAATAGCCTGTGTTTCGTTCTTCCGCCAGTCTTCACCATGCCTTCGCTCGCTCGCTCTGATTCTAGCAGTCTCTTTAATCAAGTGTCCAGTAAGACCACTGTGGGTGAAGGAAGTGAGGGTGAGTGGGGTCGGCCGCGTGCAGAGAAGAGGGGGGCGTGAGCACGGCTGAGCCTGGATGAGCGTGAAAGTCAGGGGGTTGCTCATTCGGCCCAGCAAGTCCTGGTCCTTAGCCCCATCTCCCGCCCGCGTTTGACTTTGGAGGCTTCCCCAGGCCCTGGAGAGCTCAGGAGCTATAATCGCTTTCTGACAGCTTTGCTTCAGCCCCATGGTCCTCGTCTCCATAACTTCGTTTTCGATTTGTTCTGCTTTGTCTATACAACCACACACCCTACCTTTGCAGTCTAGTAGATTCCCACTGTCCCCATGTTTCTGTGGCCAGTCCCCCTGTATAAAAATGTGTACAAATGTTTGTTTATGAAATAGGCATAATCTATAGTCAGATGAAAAAAAAAGCCCTTGTTTTGTTTTTCCAGGAAAAGGGGAGGGTTGGAGGTAACGATTAGGAGAAAGCTTGGAGACGACGAGTCCCCCCATCAGGGGTGTAGGGCTGTAGCAAGAGTGAGAGCAGCCCTGGCTCAGCGGGGTGGGCGTCGTTCCTCCAACTGAAAGGCTGTGGGTTCGATTCCCTGTCAGGGCACATGCCTGGGCTGGGCCAGGTCCCTGTCTGGGAGCTTGCAAGGGGCAACTGATTGATATTCTCTCTCTCTCTTTGTCTCCCTCCTTTCCCCTCTCTCTAAAAAGAAATAAATAAAATCTTTTTTTAAAAAGAAAAGAGTGAGACCACTCCAGGCCCCAGGAATGTTTCCAGAATCAGCTAAGGGACAGGCCAGGTCCCAGGTCTGATGGCTTCCTGGTCACCTTCCTGCTGCCCTTGCCCATGTGCTGCACAAAGCCTTTACCTCACAACCCCTGCCCGTAGGATTAACCGACTTCCAATCCGGTTTGCGGAGGTCCGCGAGGGTGAGCCTGGGGAGGATGTGAAGGACACTGTGCAGCAGGACCCCTCAGTGGGCCTGGAAGAGGGAAAACAACGGGTGGAGCCCTGGGGCGCGTCCTCGGGACGGAGAAGGGCCCGGGCCCTGACGCAGGCCTGCGCTGCACCGCCTGCCCTGGCGGTGTGTCTGCGTGCCCAGGTCACCAGGCAGGGTGAGCCGAGAGGCAGAAGACTAGGGGAGGTTGGATAAAAATGTTTTCCCAACTGCTTTCCAGAGTTTCATTTTTGGATACAGAAGTAGACTTCAGATATTAAAATTTAAAAAAGGGGGGAAAACTAAAACTAATGTTAAGCTAAAAACTGTAACATGTGAGTGTGCTAATGTATCATTTTAAAAGTTATTACTGTGCCAAGCATTTTGAAAGTACTGCATCAGTCATAAAGACAATTCTCGTTCTGACCTTAAAATTTTGGAGCATGTTTGGGAGACGGCCAGCTCAACACAAATACTCGTTGGCCAGGGAGCTGGAGGTCTGCCACCTCTGGGCTTGCAAGCTTAGGGTGACACAGAGTCTAAATAATATCATTTGGGTCGCAGCACCCACCCATCGTCTCAACTGTGTCTTTATTCTCTCAGACCTGCTGCCAGAAATCTTTTTTTCTTTTTTGCATCTTTAACTCTATGAACTTGTAGACATAGTCATATTTGAATGCTCAGTGTTTTGTGGATACCCTTACTGATGCTGAATTGCCCCATTCGGCCAGTGGGAGCGCCCAAACCAAGCTGACCCCCAATCAAAGCTTTTAGATCCCGTTATCAAGAGTGGGATTCAGTTGACCTCAGTAAGCCAAGACTTCCACCCCGGGTGAGCCAAGTTAAGAACGTTCATTTGTGTTCCCCGGTACGTGTGTGATCCGGTGCAAGTGAGAAGCACGGGGCTTTTGGTTCCTGGTGCTCGGGAGGGAGATGTTACTATGGTTTTACTTTCGTGCTTTGTGGCCAAACAAGGTTTCATAAAGAAGCGTACGTGTTGGGAGCGGAGGAGGGCATGCTTCACCTTCTGCTATTTGTATTATCCTAACGCATGCATTAGATTTTGTTTTAATGATTGTTATGAGTTGCAAAATGCATCAGTGCTCTCTGTTTGCTTGTTTTTAACCCTGTTAATAAAAAACTCCTCGTTTCCTCCCCCCAACTCTGGCAACCACCGTTCCATCCTTCCCACCTACGCATCCGACTGTTTTGAATATCTCATGGCAGTGGAATCAGGAGGTGCTGGTCCTTCCGTGACTGATGTATTTCGCTTAGTAGAATGTCCTCCAGGTTCATCCATGTGGTCACATGTTACAGGATTTCTTCCTTTCTGAGGCTAAATAATACTCCATCCTGTGTTTATATCACATTATCTGTATCCATTTATCAATACGCGTAGTATCTCAGCTAGACAAGATGCATAAGTTCTAAATCTCTGCTTTACCACATTGTACATTATGCCTGTACATAACAGTACCGCGTTGTACATGCCAAAATCTGTTAAGAGTGTATTTCTCGTGTTGTGTTCTTACCAAAATAAAATTGAAATAAAGCTGCCTGTTTTGTCACACCGATTGGTGATAGACTACCGCACCTTCTCACCCCTTGCCCTGTGTGATTTGACACAGTCCTGTCCTTGCTCTGTGATTTCCACGTGCCCTATAGGCGGGACACCCCCACCCCATCCACAGGTGGCTGGGCCAATGGAAAGTGAGCAGAAGGGATCCCACTATTAAAATTTCCCTCACAAGTTGCAATGGCCTCAGGTGCCATTAACCAGAGGCAAAGGTCGCCTAGGGCCCCCAAGGGGAGACGAGCTGTGAGAGAAGAGTCACCTGGGTGCACAAGCTTACCCCTGCAGGGCAGCAAGTGACTTTAGGGGAGGCCTGGCCCTGGGTGTGGTAAGTGACTGAGGTTGGAAACTTCTTCAGACTTTGCTGCTTTAGCAGCATGTTTGACCTTGACCCTGGGTGCTCTCACCTCCTTGGAACATCCTTGCTGCCTCGGTGCCAGGTCCCTGTGTTCACTTTCCCCTCTCTCTAATGCCCTCTTCCCCTGCTCAGCTGGTCTGCTGCCTAGTGGATGCCCCACCCAGGGACATAGCATTGGCCTCCCCTTCCACCAAGTCCCCATCCCTCACGCATGTCTCTCAGAGCCCCTTCCTCGGCACCCCCACATTCCTCCCCATCAATCTCACCCACTCCTACAAGCTTTCTCTGCCCCCAGTTGTCTCCTTACGGGACAGGGCCACACACCTTCCCAGGGCAGACAGGGGTGGGAGGGGTTGAGTGGGGACTGCAGGCACAGGTTGATCCTGCCACTCTCGGTGAGCCGTGGGGACGGCTTGTGGCCCCGGTGTCAGCGGTTTCCTTTAGAAACGCGGGGTGTTTAACACCTCTTTGCCCTCTGCCTCAGGTTATGGTTGCCAGCTCTCAGGCAACAGGAAAAGTCCCACATAATATCCTGTTATGCGCGCAGCTGACTATAGAGCAGCAGGTGTGACCTGACCCCCCAGAGAGCACAGGGAGCCTACTACACACTTTGATCGGCCCCTTAGACTTCTGTTACTGAACCTCAGGTTGCATCGGCCCGTGTCTGGGCAGTGATTGGGGAAAAAATACACAAAATGCAAAGAGCAGATTTTCCAGGGAGTTAAGGGTTTCCCACCAAGGGATGAGGTGGATGGTCTACAAGCGTCTACTTGGCTGATGATTTAACAGGGCATGAGCACCTGGTGCGTGGGCTGGGGGACGAGCTGTCGTGGGAAGGGTCTAGAGGATATGAGGGATGGAGAGGACAGCACCGTGACCTCCCAACTCTTGCTCGTCATGACAGGTGTCTGAGGCAGAAGGTGAGGGGTGACGGGAGACACAGGGCCTCAGCATCATTGCTGGTACACGGGTGACAAAGTGTGGCCCTGGCTGGGAAGTGGGGGGAGGTTTCCTTCCTTTTTCTTCAAGGACCTCGGGGACTCTGGCTCTCCTGGTGGAGGTGGCTTTGGGGACACTGGGAGCTTCTTCCTTGATGGCACCATCAGAGCACTGACAGCAAGATTCAAAACATGCCGCCTGCATTAGTGCGCCGCATCTACGATAGCGAGCGGTGTCCGCGTAGCGAGCGGTGTCCGTGGCAGCAGGCCCCGGGAGAAGCCCAGCAGTCTCACAGGGCTCTGTCACACACAGGACGGCATTCCATTGAACAGAAGGAGCCAGGCGTAAAGCAGGCAGAGTCTGGCCTGTGACGCCACTTATATGAAGTTAAAGACAGGCACATCGAATCCCCAACGATGGAAGTCAGAGTGGCCCTGGCCGCTGGGTGGGCCCAAGGGCGTCTTCCAGGGTGACGGGGCAAGTCCCTATCCTTTCGACCCAGGTGGTGGTTACACGGTACACGCTTGGCCAAACCTCACCACACTGACCCCCTACGATTAGTGTGCTCTGCCCCAGGTAATTTATAGCTCAGTAAAAATAACAGAGAGCTACACAAAAATGCTTAATAATGGGAAGAAATGCCTATGATATACTCTTCAGTATGAAAAGAAAAAGCAACACACGGAACTGGTGTACACGGGAGAACAACGAATGAGGGCGGAGGTATAAGAAGGGTCTGGATAGAAACACTCCTTCTGTTGAGAGAGATTGTTTTGCGATTGTAAGAATATGCACAATTTTTTCCCCACTTTCTATTTTCCTGTTCTTCCTGACTTCACACAGTGAGCATGTGTTGGTTTTATAATTCGATATTTGCTTTAAGAACGAAAGGATGCATTCGTGATTTTTACAGCCCGTCTCACCGCTGACTGGCATCCACCTAGCGTCCTCTTCAGCCCCAGCTACGCCCACGGGAGCTCCTGGGCGGCTGGGCTTCGGCTCCATGCTCAGGCAGGGGGCCCTTCAGACCCAAAGAGAAGGCTGCATGTTGTCCCCACCCTGCAGACAGCGCTCTGAGTGCATGGTCCAGAGCTGGTGTGGGCACGGAACTTGGGGGCTACAACCCCAAGCACAGCAGCTGTTCAAAAACTGACCAGCGCCCCAAAGAAGGGCTGGCATGAGACACCCTCCAATACAGACATCAAGTCGAGAGTGACGAACCAGTCAGAAGATCATTTTGGGGCGGGGGCAGGATCTGAATGCCACACATAGAGCAAGCCCCGAAGGGGGGAGGGGCGGAGCCCAAAGAGGAGCAGAGCCCAGGAAGCTAAGTCAAGGCACACGAAGCTGCTAAGGTGTTGTCATCGCAGCTGCGACCTTCATTGTTTCACCGATGAGACGCTGAAGAAGCTCCCAGGGGTCCTCACTTCCTTGTGCGTCCTGGGGCTGAATCCCTATCCCAAGAGGTGACCTCAACCCTCCTCTGGACCCAGAAACCCGAGGGGGGTAAGGCAGGCTGCCAAGCTGCGATTCCTTGTTTCCACCTGTGAATCCTCACCCTATCCCCTCCACCCCCGTATGTGTTTTCCAAACCAGTGTGGCCATGGAGTCATTGACTGTTTAAGTGGGGGGCTGCCTTCGGGACCCCCCAGGCCTACAACATCACTTGACAGAGGGGAAAATGGAAACTGAGAGAGGAAAAGGATCTCGCCCAGAACACAGGGGGAGCAGGCGCAGTCTGGGCAAGCCCGCTCTGTTGCTCCACACTGCCCTCTGGGGGCGAGCGTGCCGTCCTATGCTCAGCCCCTCCAAAGATGGACACAGACAGACAGACAACGGGCGAAGCCCAGGTCTGGGTGGGGAAAGTCACCAACAACCACTGTCTCAGACAGAAAAGTCACATTTGTCCAGCAGCATCTGAGCATTCTACACAGGTGTGTTACCAGCAAACACAAGCCCACTCTTCCCAGAACCAAAACTGTTACCTACTTTCTGTGACATTTTATATTAATTGATTCGCTACCCATTTTGTGAGTGATCTCTTTCTAAAGCATACTTTGTATTTCAGTGCTTAAATAACCCACAGGCAACAGGTGTCTGCAAAAGGCTTGATGCTCGTTACTTCATCTGATTTTTTTTCCTGGCACAGAGTTAAGTACAATATAAGCAATAAATGTTAACATTATTTTTCTAAGCTCTGCTGAAAAACTCCAGGCCACCTAGAATTTTCCCTCCCTTTCTTTGCTCACACCCCCCACCTCCACCCCTTTGGTGACCGTCAGCTTCTTCTCTAATCTATGGGTCTGTGTATCATTTCATCTTGGCCACAGACCTAACAAGTAGGTTTGTGTGTTTGGGGTTTTTTTTTCCCCCTATTTCACAGATAAACAGAAACCAAAACCTGGAGAGTTTCACTAACTTGTTCAGATGAAATAGGAAACAGCGAAGCCGGGGTTTAAATCCAGCCGCATGGCCGCAGAGTCTGGCTCTCAGTCATTGCCTCTCGAATTACACAAGCTGGATGAACTTGAACATCTGTGCGGTTCACTGTCCTGGTGAGGGTCACCAGTTATTGGTCTCTGCAGTAACACAAACATGTGTCCCTACATGGGCTAGTTCTGTGCTCTCCTGGCCTCCCCAGTCGTTTGCTCCTGTTCTCCAGGCACCGGGGCATTAGCTTCATTGACCCTTTCAGTGTCTCATTTGCTGATACTAAGCAGCTGCACACAAGGACCGCACGGAGCCAGTTTTGTGAGAATTTTACCAAACAAATCTCTCTAAGAAAGGATCACTCCATGACTAAGAGTTTGATGTTTATTGAGTGTCTATTATGTGCTAAATGGTGGACACGGATGCCTCATGTAACCCTCCCAGCAAAACCATGAAGCAACTATCGCCAGCCCCTATGGCAGGTGCCTCCCCAGGTCTGGGGTCTCCTTAGCCTTCCTGCAGAGCACAAGCTTCTTAGTCTAGAGCGGAGGGAAGGGAGGCGCTTACAGGATGCTCCTGAGGCTCAGGTGTGGCTCCACTGTGTCCTGAGCTCTGTTGTCAACTGCGGTTTTTATGTAAGTCACCAACCACCAAGAAAGCTTGATGTGGCCGCGTATGATATTGTCATACAATCCTGAACTTGATCCTATTCTTCTGGCATTTGCTGCCCTTTTCATGTGGAAAATTTCTCCTAGATCCAGATAGACCTCAGAGTGAGAATTCTGCTGTCTGTATGCCTGGTACAATATAAGCACCCCCCCATGCCTGCTGGTTTGGAGGGCTGCACAACAACGAATAGGTAGAGAAAAAATGTAATGATGTGTCCCCTTAGACACCCAAGAGAAAAGTGGGCAGCGTGGTTAGCTCGCAGGTGAACCTACAATGTTACAATGCCTTAGACCACCAGTTGTGTTATTTTGCAGAGAAAAACCGTGCTGGGTGGTGAGCAAATGTGTGAGTTGTGGTAGGCAAGGGGGATGGGAGAAGGGTGGGTAAAAGGGGTGAAAAGTATTCATGGGGTGAATAGGCCGTGTTCCCCTCTCAAGTGCAGGTTGGTCGAGCGACTGTCTTTGATGACAAATAGCAAGAGGAGCAGAACCTCTTGCCCTTTTAGCCTCAATACCGATAAGCCCTGTGGTCTTCTACTAATCATTTACCTCCTGGACAGCAGGGCTTTTTGGTTTTTTGGTTTTTCACTAAAATGTTTGGTTTGTTTTTTTTTTTTTACTAGATGCATGTGAATTAATCTCCTTTCATTCTGCTTCCTAACAAACTCTGCCTAGCTGAATCGACAGAGAACCAAAAGAAGAGACTGTAACCAGGGAAGCCCACAAATAAGCTTCCCAACCAGAGAACTACTCTCCGGTCTATTTAAAGCTAAATTGAAAAAAAAGGAAAAAGAAAAGGAGAACTATTTACTGACTTTTTTTTTTTTGCCCTGCAACATACGTAGGCATTAAAACTCCACCCCCCTTTTAGTGGAAACTGTGTGTTTCCTACTTGTCTGCTGCTATATGTTCGATTTGCTCAGCTCCGCCGGCCAGAGGATCTGAGACATCCGCTCTCCCCACAAGAAACTGCCCGGTAAGTCACCTCTCAGCCACTTTGATTATTAGCTCAGCGTCTGTGATGAGCACAAGCCTTTACAGGAAACCCATAAAAGACACTAAAGAAGCAGCAGGTGCTCACAGAACTATCTTAGGATAAAATCTTTAAAATAAGGGTTAGAATTTATAATGGGTTTCAGACAGCGATAGCATCAGAGATCCAAAACATGATCATGAATGAGAGATTTTTAAAGGGAACGATATCATCTCTATAAAAGCCCTCACCTTTCAAAAGAAAGGTTTTCCAGAGAAGTGATTCTTGGCCAAAATCTTAGTAGAGATTGTCTTTTGATAAGGAGAACTAAAACCTCCAGGCAGACGCCCTTTGAGTTTGTCCCCGACCAGAAGTCGTGTCCAACTCTGGTTCTTTGGGGTTTGCTTCCCAGAAAAGAAGAAGGCGAAAAGTTGTCCAAATTAGTATCATCACCAATATGAAATCAAGTCTCCCTTCACTATATGAGCTCCACGGCACATGGGGGTACATGATACTCTTTTTGGCTCAGAATTTCAAGGGGAAATTTAGGGGCTGCTTCTCCCAGCTGCCTAGGATTAGCTAGAGGGAATTTTCAGTCCAGAAGTAGAACTATTCTTCAATAGACCAGACAAGCCGGAGGGTTCTGGAGGAACTAAACTAACCCAGAGGTACAGTGGCCAATGGGACACTTTGCACTTGGACGTTTCTTGTGGATGTTGAGATCCCAGGAACTATAAACCCAAACTTCAGAGGAAAAGGGGCAATAGCAGTCTGGCTTTTACAAATGGCTGTTGGTTCGTACGACCTTCTTTGGGGATCCGGCACCATCCCGTTTCTTTTGACTCCATGGAGGCCCCAGCTGCCGGTCCTGCTCCTTCGTCCTCTCCCCGGGGAGTGAGAGCCGGGATGATGTGGTGGGTGAGTGCAGGCTGCCTGTGTCCAAAATCAATTGCTTCCCAGCTGTGTGTTTCTGGGCAGGTCCCACTCCCCCCCCACCAAGGCTTTGAGGTCCTGCTCTGCAAAATGGGGACAACGGTGTGACCTGCCTCACTGGGTGACCTTGAGGAGTTGAATAACTCGATGTGAAGCCTAGAAAAGTGGTTGGCATGCATCGTGCCCTTGGGAACTGTTAATCATCATAGCGCACCCGCAGTGATGCCCACATGAGCCTGCTCCAGGGAGGCGGACACTCCAGTGTAGGCTGTAAGTCAGTGTTGAACGGATGGTGCCTGACTCAGTTTCTCTGAACGGTTATCCAAGCTTCATTTGCTCTGCAAGGCTGTGGAACACCAGTTCATTGGCTGAGATGCTGCTGCTTGCGTGACTTTCCCCGACAGACAGAGTGAGGGAAGCTAGCAGCAGCTTTCCTTTATTACAAAAGTCCATTGCTTGGCAAAAAAAAAATAATAATAATAATAAAATAAAAGGAGCTCCATTAAAGGTAGAAGTCTCTCTATCCATTTTAAGGACCTATTCATGTGCAAGACGGTTTGCATTGCATTCCTGGTGGACCACTGCATACATTCTGGGAGTTCATAAAACATCACTGTTTCCTCGTTTGCAGGGTGGAGCAAGATGGATTACGCCGTGTCAACCACAGCCGATTACATCGACTACGCTCAGTCGGCACCCTGCCACAAAACTGACGTGAGAGCCGTCGCAGCCAAGCTGCTGCCTCCGCTGTACACGCTGGTGTTCATCTCTGGTTTTGTGGGCAACCTGCTGGTCGTCCTCACCCTGATAAACTGCAAGAAGCTGAAGAGCATGACTGACATCTACCTGCTCAACCTGGCCGTGTCCGACCTGCTTTTCCTCCTCACCATCCCGTTCTGGGCTTACTACGCAGCAGACCAGTGGATCTTCGGGAACGGAGCGTGTCAGCTTTTGACGGGGCTCTATTTAGTCGGCTTCTTCTCTGGAATCTTCTTCATCATCCTCCTGACAATTGACAGGTACCTGGCGATCGTCCATGCTGTGTTTGCTTTAAAAGCCAGGACGGTCACGTTCGGGGTGGTGACAAGTGGGGTCACGTGGGTGGTCGCTGTGCTGGCCTCTCTCCCAGGAATGATCTTCACCAAATCCCAAAAAGAGGGTGTTCGCCTTACATGCAGCCCTCATTACCCAACCAATAGTTATCATTTCTGGAAGAGTTTCCAGACCTTAAAGATGGTCATCCTGGGCCTGGTCCTGCCCCTCCTCATCATGGTCATCTGCTACTCAGGGATCCTAAAGACCCTGCTTCGGTGTCGAAACGAGAAGAAGAGGCACAAGGCGGTGAGGCTCATCTTCGTGATCATGATCGGTTACTTTCTCTTCTGGACCCCCTACAACATCACCATGCTTCTGAGCACCTTCCAGAATGCCTTTGGCCTGAACAATTGCAGTAGTTCCAATAGGCTGGACCAAGCCATGCAGGTGACGGAGACCCTGGGGATGACGCACTGCTGTATCAACCCCATCATCTACGCCTTCGTCGGTGAGAAGTTCAGAAACCACCTGTCATACTTGTTCCGAAAGCACATTGCCAGACGCCTCTGCAAACGCTGTCTGATCCTCCAGCGAGAGGCTCCCGAGCGCGGAAGCTCCGTCTACACTCGATCCACGGGGGAGCAGGAGCTCTCTACTGGCCTGTGACCCGGACTTGGCTTTTACACACACACGGGGTGGGGGTGGGGGGGCTGGAACAGTTATTTTAAAAAGGAAGTTGCTGTCACAGGGGGTCAGAGATCAGTCCATCTGGCATCTGCCGGAAGGATGGAAAATACTTCAGGCCCATCAATTCTAGAATGCCGAATCAAAACACGTGGATGAAACAGACACCTACCTGGTCATCTCCTCTCCATGTATATCAACCGTTGGCGGACCATCCCTGCACTGCGAAAGTTCATTAGGAAAACAAAATCCCCAGGGAACTGCTGATTCTTGAGCTCGGTTACCTGGCCAGGAACGACCAATGGATTGCAGAAATGTGTTGCATCATTTCTTCCTGCAAAGGGCCACGCACAGGTGGTGAATGTGTTTAAAACGGGTCCTTGTCTTGCCACGGGGAGAAGAGGCATGGACGTGATCTGTCGCGAGAGGCCGTCTCCCTCATGTGATCTCCCTCCAAGGTGGGTTACTGGTTCCACGGCCGCTCGGGACCGGGTGGAGCCCTGTGGCCCGCCGAGCTCAGGGAGAGCTTCTCCAGTGAGGCGGGACTGCAGGGGCATCGGCTGCCGGTGGAGGAGAGGGAAGCGGAGCTCCAGGCTGCAGGCGGCAAAGACATGTGACTGGGCAGGCGCGGTGTAGGCTGGATGGTGAGGAACCTGGGCGGCACTGCCCCCCCAAGTCTGACAGCAGAGCTGCGGCCTTGGCCAGTGTTGCAGGAGGCTCACTCCACGCCGCAAGGATGACCTGCAAAGGTGAGCACGTGGGGCAGGGAGCCCAGCAACCAGCAGGTCAGGGTGAGGGGGCCTCAGGAAGGCAGCTGAGGAGGAGGGGTGTTCACTCACAGTATTTGAGATAAGGGTCAGCAGAACTGGGCCCACTTGTGGGGGCAGTGAGGGGCACAGAGGAGTCGGAGAGACCCTGGGCTTCAAACACGCAGATTGGAGATGCCCTAACAGAGACTTCAAGCATGGGAGGGGGGGCGGTTCCGGTGGAAATCAGGAGGGCGGGTGAGAGGATGGGTTGCTTCCGTGAGCTCACAGGCAGCCTGGCGCAGGCAGGCCTTCACGATGGGCTCACTCTCAGAAATGCCTCCCCCGCACCCGAGTTCGATGACGAGGCATCTCCCGGAGGCTTTGAAACAACCTGTTTGGGAATGCATGTGCCTGGGGTCCAGGAACACTTCCAGGTCGGGTAAGACCCCGTTCATGAAAATCCAGAGCTTTATGAGCATGAGCCAGGAGGTGAGAGAAGTCCAAATGACTGAGTGTCTGCCTGCCACACACGCATCACTGTTTAAGTATGGCCTTCCGGATATAATTATATCAATAGGCAAAAGAGAGAAGAGGCACACTCATCTGCAAACAAGCTGTCTGCAGCTTTATAAACCACAAAAGCACAATTTGCCCACCTCTGCGCTGCAGGCTGAGTGTGGGGCCTTTCGACACCCCTTCCAGAGGCCTCCTCCAGACTAAGGGTACCCAAACGCTAAGGGAGCTATTCGGTTCCACGGGAGAGCTACGGGCTTTGTATCTTCCTGCAGTTGCCACTTTTCTTATCTTGTACATGAGAATGTTTTGAAACCAGGACAGCTGAACCCATGGCAATAAACATTAGGTGATGAAGTGTGAAGGGGTGAGAATAGGGAGATTAAGGTGTCAGAATAACAGGAGGTGTTACTGATCTTTCTCAGACTCTGAAACCCGAACCTGGAGGGTTGTGGTTGTCCCCGGCAAGTGACTAGGAGTGCCTGTGCAAGTGACTAGGAGTGCCTGTTCCTTTGTTCTAGAGACCGCTCAGAGGGCAAAACAGCATGGGACCCCAGCCTCCGGGGGGGGGGGGGGGGGGTTGGGCATCTGATCTCCTTGTCTGTGTGTACATATGTATTCGATATTCTTGTGTCTATAGAAAGTTACAAATTGCTTGGAAGAAAATATGCATCTAATAAAACCACACTCTAAAATAATTGATTGGCCCTGGCTGGTGTGGCTCAGCGGGCTGAGCACCAGCCTGTGAATCAAAAGGTTGCTGGTTCAAATCCCAGTCAGGGCACATCCCTGGCTTGGGGGCCAGGTCCCCAGTTGGGGGGCATGGGAGAGGCAACAAATCAATGTATCTCTCTCATATTGATGTTTCTCTCCCTCTTTCTCCCTCCCTTCCCTCTCTCTAAGAAAGTAAATAAATAAAATCTTTTTAAAAAATAAAATAAAATAATCTATTGTGTTCCTGTTCTTTCGGTCAGGTGTACATTTGCAGAATAGCACATAAAATTGCAAGAGCATTTTGTAAGTAGCTGTTTGGGAAAATGTCACACACATATTGAGAATCGTATCTCTTCTTAAATGTTTTTAAAAGTTGACACTGTACCTAGGTCAAATGGCCAGAATAATTTGTATTTGAAGACGCTGTCCCCAGGATGGAGTTTCTGAGCAACTGACCCAAAAATGTTCACATTTCTAACTTAACTCTATGATGCCAGGAAAAGAATTGGCACATGCTTTTAAAGAAGAAAACCCACGCGGGTTCACGCATGCGGCAGCTGTGTGTGTTTGAGAAGAAGGATGACGTATAGGGCCATGGCCTCAACGTGATGTGATGCAGGAAGATGGGGCTGGTTGCTCTAAAGGTTGCTTTTCTTCCCTTTAAAGTCCCTCCCAACAACCTGGCTGTCATTGCAGTGATGACAAGTGTCCCCATGTGGATTTCCTTGCATGTGTCTCTTATCCTCACAGAGGACAGGTGCTTCAGGTGGAGGTGACGGGCTGCGAGCATTCATAGTTGGGAACACCCTGGTTTTCAGCCTGCTGTGCTCTCCCCTTGCAGCAGGTGGCAGAAGAGCCAGCAACCATCCTACTTGGAGGTCCATGAAATGGGCAGAAGGCAAGGACAGCTGGAGCGGGCTCTTAAGATACTCACTTCTCCCAAACAACATTGAAGGGCTGCCTTCCACCTCCTAGGCAAAAAGGAGGCATGAGCCAAGGAAAGTGGAGAGGCGGCAGGGGTTAGAGGGAAGGGCTGAGGGAGAAGGGAGATCCACCCCCTACAACAAGGGCAGCTGCAGAGGGAGGTTGGAAGGTGTCCATTTTTAGGGCTGATAATAAGTGACTCCAGAATTAACATGAAGAAATAGCTGCCAGGGCCCATCCCCCCAGGCCCTCCTCCCCATTTCTTCACTCCTGGTTTGTCTGGACCCTCCACTGCCCACCCCTCTCTGGAGTTCTGACTCCCTTCACCGGCCCCCCGTGGAACATACCCTCCTCCTCGAGGCAGGGGCCCCTGCCAGGGAGGGCATGGCGTGCAGACCACAGATAGAATCTAAGTAAGGGTGACCGTCCTCACCAGGCAGGGGCCGAGGCACAAATTCATGAGTCAGAAGTCCACTGACACTGTGTTCCAAGGGCCCTTGAGTTTCTACAGCTCCACGTTAAAATGCATGTCCATGGTTAGGGTTCCATTCCCAAATCGTTTCTTTTCTATCGGAGGGGCGGACAGACTCCCAGACATAAACATCAACTCAAGGTTAACCTTTCAGAGGAAGCAAACGACTCACCAGCTACCTGGGAGGCTAGACGTGCAGATGAGAGCAGAGGACACGGGAACTTTCTAACTACCCTCCCGGCTAGTTCGACACAACCTCCCACAGGCCCAGTGGGGAGCGTCCATCAGGCGAGGGTGGACAGAGAAGGCCGAATCAGGAACGCATGTCCCCAGCCCCTTTGCTTTCTAATAAAATCCACTACAGAAATCTTGCTCGTATTTTTCCAAAACGTCGTCAAACTTTAATGTTTTTTTAAATATTTTATTTATTTATTTATTAGAGAGAAGTGAAGGAGAGAGGGAGAGAAATATCAATGTGTGGTTGCCTCTTCGTGCCCCCTACTGGGGGCCTGGCCCGCAACCCAGGCATGTGTCCTGACTGGGAATCGAACCAGTGACCCTTTGGTTCACAGCCCGCACTCAATCCACTCAACTACACCAGCCAGGGCAAACTTTAATGTTTTAGACTGTATATGTCATAATTGTTCCAAATTCTCCTCCATCAAGCATTTTTACAAGTCTTAACTTCTGTTTGACTGCGTATTGTTACTACTTTAATGTGATTCTAAGTTCTGTGTCATTGTCATTTGATCGTGTTTCAGGAATTCATTTTTGTTTCTTTTTCTGGGAGTGGTAACTAGTTCTTTTAAGTATAGGTGTAGAAGTCTTTTTCAACCCGATTCAGTAGGAAGGCCGGCAAAGGCTTGGGGAACTCAGAGCTCTACTGCCCCCCTGTGGCCGCGTTAGCAAACCAACAAGGGCGTGACGCGGAGAATGAAGACGGGGCGGTTTTCCCTGTGCAGCTGTTTCGGGTTTGTTTCTGCGGGCACTCCGGTTGTTTCTGAAGAACCAGAGGAACCCCGGGGAGGACAAAAGAGGACGCCTGCAGTGAAACAAAGGTCCCAGCTTGCCCCTGCCAATCCCTGCAGACCGCTGAACTCACCATCTGGCAATGAGGTCAGAAAAGGTCTGGTGACAAAGCTAGTTCGTAGTCCCTAAAACGCCACAAGCCCCTTCCACACATCTCTGGCAGGTGCCAAGTGCTTGAAGCCAACAAATACGGTTGGGATGTAGCTGCATTTCATTCATGCCCTCTGTCTCCCTCACTGTTACCACCTCGTTTTGATCACTCTTATGGAATCATACAATTTGAAACCAGAAAGGTTGCCAAGACCAGCCAGCCCAACCAACTCACTCTACAGAGGGCGAGCAGCGCCCCCCCACCCCGCCTACCGACCCCTGCCAGCTCCAGAGCTGCTGGTGTAACAGGTGCGACGCATGTTTCGGTCATGCTGTTTTTCCTCCGCATGTGGGCAGCCAGCCCCTGTGTAGGGCAGGTGGGAGCAGGGCTGATGGGTCTGGAATTCAGGGGGACTGTGCTTAAGCTAGGCTGCACACTGCAGTTGGGGTGGAGGGGAGGGGGCAGTTGCTAACAGTGACACCTCATTCCCAGCCCCAGGGATTCTGATTGAATCGGTCTGCAAATACAGTCTGTGCATTTTTGACTTTTAGAAGTCCCTGGGGGGTCTAAGTGTAGCAGGTCCAAAGACTCCTGCTTCAAGCCCATCCTGCTGAGCACGCGGGAGCCAGGGCTGCTGTCCCAGGAAGACCCGACCCGGCCGGAAGTGGGTGGAATCCAGCGAGAGTCTAGATTCGGCTCCTGATGTTTGCAACGAAATATGAGCACCGTCTTCCCGTCAGCTGGTCTTTAAAGCAGGTGAGTAGAGTTCGCTGGCAACACAAAATATCTGTGTTGGAGCCTCTGTGTAGTTCATGTTCACGGCTGGGTTTGGATTATGCTTTGACTCGTTCGTTCCAAGTGAACCGTTGAAAAAGTGGGGTGTCTGCTGCCTGTGCTGAGCTTGTGGCTTCAAACTCCAGAGGGTGTCTCTTGTGCAGAAAAGGGGGTGCTGTGGGGGATATTTTACCAGTGAACACAGATCTCACTTATGCCGTGAAAGGATTCTCCCCACCACCACTTTCTCCTTCCTCTGGGGAACCGTCCCTTTGAGTCTGTCCAATAAAACATTTTCCCTGAAGAGCTGGAAAACTGGAAGTCTGTGTCAGCCCTGAGGAAGGCGACGATCATTCTGCAGTTAATTTTTATTTTTTAATTACAATTAATATTCAATATTATATTAGTTCCAGGTATACCAAGTAGGGGTTAGACACTTATATAACTTCCAAAGTGATGCCCCAGATAAGTCCAGTGCCCTCTGACACTGTACATCGTCATGACAGTATTATTGATTATATTCCCTGTGTTGCACTTTAGATCCCCTTCACTGTTTTGTAAGTGTCGACTGGTACTTCTTAGGCCCTTCACCTTCTCCACCTAGCCCTCCGACCCCCCTGAATGGAGGAAGAAGATGCTGCGCACATATACAATGGAATGTCACTCGGCCGTAAAAAAATAATGGGGTCTTACAGTTGTGACAACGTGGATGGGCCTAGAGGGTGTTGAGCTAAGTGAAACCGGTTGGACAGAGAAAGACAAATACCCTGTGATTCCACTTATAAGTGGAACCCAAAAATCAAAATAAAAGAACCAACGAGACAGAAGCGAACTCTCAGATGCAGAGAACTAACTCTATGCCGTGTGCTTTCTTTGAACACGTAGTTCGTCATCTGCAGGTGCGATTCCTTGGCAAGACCCCTCTGTGGGTCGGGGGGTCCTTCCACTGCTCCACCTCACCTGCTAGGAACAGGGGTCACTGTCACTGTTACTGGGATGTGAGCATTGATCAGCGGGTTCAGGGGCTGTCAGATCAGTTTATAGAGTCCCCATCAGCCTCTGATGGTCACTCAAGAGCCACAGCCAGGGACACAAAATCAGAGAGGCCACCTGCCTACCGTGGAATCCAGGCCAGGCAGTCACCTCCTGGACCCCAGAAATAATGTCCATGACGAGGCCCCACCATGGCTGCCAGTGCCCTGGAGAGAAGACTCGTGACCACCTGGGGGAGATGTTGGAACACTGAGCCGGCCTGGGTCATGCCTTTCCTGTGGCCAGGTGCTCTGGGGTTCCTCCTCTCCCGTGATCGACCAGAGACTCTCACAGCGCCCCCTCGTGGCCAACTGAGCCGGAGGCCGTCTCTGCCGCTTGCACCCCAGCACCTTCGCCAGCGCGTGCACCCTGTGCCCAGTCTTTCCACCTGCTCCGCGAGAAGCATTTCTCCCCTCCCCACTTTGAACTGCCCCTTTCTTTTCCAGGTATTTGTTCACCAGCTGTTGTGGACTGAATGTTCGTGACCCCTAAACTCCGTATGTTGAAATGCTGACCCCCAAGGTGATGGTGTTAGGAGGTGAGGCCTTTGGGAGGTGCTTAGGTCTGAGGGAGGAGCCCTCACGAGCGGGATTAGTGCCCTTACAAACGAGACACAAGAGCTTGCTGTCTCTGCTCTGCCCGAGTGAGGACGCAGGGAGAAGACGGGCATCTGCAAACCGGGAGGCGGGCTCCCGCCAGACCCTGCATCTGCCAGCACCTTGATCTCGGACCCCAGGCTCCAGGCCTGCGAGAGACGAATGTCTGTTGTTTGAGCCACCCAGCCTGTGGTCATCAGCTGTGGCAGACCATGCTGAGAACACGCAGGCATTTCTTCCACAAGATGTTTGTCTGTCTTTTTGGAAATTGCCTCATATTAATCACAAAAAAAAAAAAAAACAGTCACTCTTGCCTCCCCGACTCCCACATACCCGTCTTTCGCCTCCTCTCCCGCCTTTCACTGGGACAGAGTCAATGGAAAGGGTTGCTAATTCAGGGAGCTGCATTTTAAATTAACCACTTATTCACCCAACGCGTATTGAGAAGCTAGTACGTTGTTGCTAGGGTTGCCACAGGCCCCGGTTCCTGTATTTGAGGGGTGATGTAAGAGTCTCAAGACAGGACCTGGAGGTGAACAGACAGGGACACTCCCAGCACCGTGGTGCACGTCAGGCTGGCTTGCTTCCTGGCAGGGTCGATGGCTCAGCTAGAGCTTGGGAACCCCGGCGCAGCCTCTGACGTCTCATGTTTGCATCAGGCCCCAACCCAGAAGCACAAATGAAGCCACGTCACAACCAAACACACTTTCCCTCATTCGGAACCGCATCTGTTTGGGGCCCCGGGCTCAGGACAGAACCCTGAGGAACACAGACATGAAGGGGCCCCAGAGGAGGGGAGGGTGTGCAGGGACAGGCAGAGCCGCGGCAGGGAACAGAGCTCAGCGGGGAGAGGAAATGTCAGCGATGTCAGATGCTGCGGACACGCCAAGCAAGATAAGGGCGGAAAAAATACCCGCTGGGTCTGCGACGCAATCAGAAAAACAAGCCAACCTCCCGACTCCCGCCTCTGCCCGCCTGTCCAGCTCACAGCAGAGGAGCAGAGAATCCTATTTCCCCTTCCCCCTAGGAAAGCATTTTGTCCCCAAGTTCTGGTCTCTCCAGAGGGGACAGCGCCAGTCTTTGTGGTCTGAAGGTCCTGCTTTGCTGGGAGAGGGAGGGGCCCTTTGCTAGGACCCTTTCCAGAGGGTGTGGCTGAATCCTTGGAGATGGGAAAGAGGTGGGTACCTCAGACTCTGGGGCACAGAGAGCAGCCGGCTCAGATCAAGTCCTCAGAGTCTATAGGAATGGCTGGAGAGCCTCAGGGGGCCTCAGGGACCCTGCCTGGGGGAGCACAGGGCAGGGAGGGAGCACAGCCTTCAGTCCCCAGTGCATGGGGCTCATCGGGCCTGGGCCCTAAAGGGCCCAGAGCAAACCCCCCCCAACCCCAGGGCTGAGGATCAGGGCCCAACTCAGTCTTGCAAAGTTAAAATCTGTCGTGGTTTCATTTTGTTAAAGGGAATATCTCCAAAGGGAGGATGCTGCTTAGTTTATTACCTCTCACCTCCGTGCATAAGAAGTGATGTTATCTCTTTAAAACGTGGTTAATAAGGAGCCAGTGACTGTCCAACCCGCCCGACCCTACAAGGGCTGGCATGGGGCCAGTTCTGTGAAGAAGGAGGAGGGGAAAGCGGAGGATGGCTCCAAGGGTGGCAGGGGGGCCGGGGGCACTTGTCACTTCTCCGTCAACTCCTCTCTTCATGTCCTGACTGCCATAGGTGGGCAACCGAGGGACTGGCCATTCACATGGAATGGGCTCACGTGACTCCTCTTGCACAACCACACGACGGACGGACTTGTGGTCTTACGACACAGTGGTTTTGTGCATTTCAGTTTCCATTTCTTGTCACTAGAGTAAATGACATTCGCAGGAAACCCAGGACACTCAGCGT
Organism: Anoura caudifer; assembly: GCA_004027475.1. Taxonomy (NCBI): domain Eukaryota; kingdom Metazoa; phylum Chordata; class Mammalia; order Chiroptera; family Phyllostomidae; genus Anoura; species Anoura caudifer. Next base: position 445,212 of record PVKU01000330.1, on the reverse strand, counting down.
GTGTGGTGGGCATTTTGGGCTCTGCTTAGGTCCCCTCTTCAGGGTCGATGATCCCACCCTCCCTGCTACTGGGATGGGGAGGCTGCCCCACCCCTTCCTGGGAACCGCCCTCAGCCACTGGGACCTGCCGCCAGACTGTGCCCCCTCCCAGGGGGCAGCTGAGGCCAGTGACTGGCTGCTGTTGGATGCCAAAGCCTGGGCCGCTCCCCTCAGGGTAGGACAGCACCGCAGGGCCAGCCCAGCTCCGGGGCTCCTCGTAGGATCAGCTGAGGCTCCCTTGCGGTCAGCTTCTCCCTTTATTGGTGCTTGCCTCGGCTGGGTCCCTTCCAGGCTGTCTTCTGGGAGCTCCCTGCCTGGGAACTCCGCATTCCCAGGGCCGCATCTAAAGTAGCCTGCTTCCCGGTTCCCGCTTTCTCTTCCACCAGCACTCAGTCACAGGTGCCAGGAAGCAATACAATGTCTCACCTTGAATTGTGTTACTTGCTCTGCCCTTGACCCATTTCCAACATACAAGTCCAGGGTCCCTCCAGGGCCGGTAAAAGGAGACAGTGGAAGGAAAAGGGAGGAGCAAGGGCCGATGCACTTCTCACCGGGCTAACTCCCATCAGGTCTTCGGCCTAGATGACGCCTGCCCCGAGGGAACCTGAGCGCTCAGGGCTGGGCCAGGTGGCCTTGCTGACTGCCCCTTAGCTCCCATGTGCTTCCCGGCATAGCGCATGGTCCCGGAATTATAATTAGTTACATACCTGACCATCTCCATCCTTGGCCTGTTAGGAACTGGGCACATCGCAGGAGGTGAGCAGCGGGTGAGTGGGCAAAGCTTCACTCACATTCCTGCCGGAGGAGCTCTGCCTCCTGATTGCCCCCCGCCCCCAGCCCCCGGTCCATGGAAAACTTTTCTAGTGCCAAAAGGTTGGGGACCGCTGCTCTAGAAGGTCAATGCCACGAGGGCAGCCAAGGGGGCTCAGTGGCTCACCTTGTTCTCCCAGGGTGAAGTTCCCGGCCCTTGGGAGAGTGCCCTGCAGTCTCGCTAGAAAACGCGTGGCAATTCAAGCAGGGCAGCCGAGGAGCTGCTGGTGAGAGGGCCCTTCACGAAGCTTTAGACGGGGCACGGGGAGCTCAGCGCCTGGCGCTGCTGCACCAAGTGCTGGCGAGAGTGGGCCGCCGCTGCTGCCGCTGGGGGCAACGGGAGGGCGCCATCTGACGAGAGCTGCCCCTGGGCCAAGGGACATGTCAGCCCCACCAGGAAGGAGACTTCTGAGACCCACCAGGACGGAGCCAGGGAGCTAAATGCCTTGACCTCACTCTCCAGTCTCCTTCCCAAAACTCCCCATTGGTCAAACCAAGCTGAAAATCAGAGGCAGGGGGTGAAGAGGGTGGGGGAAGGGCCTGCTACTAATAAGTCTCCCTGGACACAAAGCAGGGTAGAGGAGAGTGGACACAGAAGGAAAACTAAATGACACTTTTTTACTGAAACACTACTCCTCAATGGATGCTTATCATGTTGGTCACAGTCTGGTGTAGATAAATCAAAGGCCACACACATAAAAAGGCCACTAAAGGCCACTAAGTGTGACTCCTACATGGGGCAGACAGCGAAGCCCTAGGCTATGTGATCTGGGGAGCAGGAAGTGAGTGGCCCCGGCAGAAGCTGGCTTGAGGGGGGAGAAGGTGGACTGGAAAAAATCTGCCCATGGGCAGAGGACAGTACGGAAGTTTTTGCCAAGGCTCTAAGTGGTAGAAGGAAAATCTCCTCTGGAAATCAAAACCTGTGCCTCATGCAAATATGAGGTTCTGTTTTATAACACCCTGGAAATGGGAGACCCCCCAAATCCAGACCAAGGGAACTCATCTCAAGCCATTGGTGTCCCTCATGCTTCTGGCTGAAACAAATGCAAAACTCCTCCAAAAGGGAGTGCACTCCCTTCAGGCCACACAAAGCTGCTGTAAAGAAAATAATCCCCAGGAAAGAGGAACTCCCGTGGAGACTACAAATACACAAGGAAATGGATCCCCACGAGACAGTAGGCCGCTACACAAAGCACAATTAAACCTAAAAGATTTGATTAACTCATGGTCTGATTAACATTTTTATAAGGGCCCTGGCTGGTGTGGTTCAGTGGATCGAGCACCAGCCTGCAAGCCAAAGGGTTGCCGGTTCGATTCTCAGTCAGGGCACATGCCTGAGTTGCGGGCCAGATCCCCAGTAAGGGATGTGTGAGAGGTGACCACACATTGATGTTTCCTTTCCTCTTTCTATTTCCCTTCCCCTCTATCTAAAAATAAATAAATAAAATATTTAAGAAAAAATGTATAAGGAATCAAGATCCTTAACTAGGGAGCAAAATACCATTACCAGACACCAACCTCCCTGATGCGAGACCTTAGTAACGAGAAGGAATGAGAAAATGAGCATTCACCATGGGACCCGATCACAGGCTGCCTCAGCGCTCCTCACCAGCCAGGCGTCTCTGACCGTCCCGTGGGCCGCGCAAACCCCAGACCACCTGGCCCTCCCTGGCTTCCTTCCCCGCTTTGTTTTCCTCCATAGGAACCCTCTCCTACACCCTGCGATGTGCTGGTTTATTTTGCTTTCGTCTGTATAATGTAACCACACGAAGGACTGGATGTTTGCCTATATTGTTTGTACCTGGAACAGTGCTGGGCGCACACCAGACACTTTATACATGCTTGTTAAATAAATGAATCGAATAAATGGGGATCTATGTGTACCAGGAAACGAGACCTACACGTGAAACAATAGCCTCTGGGACCGAAACCGGGGTTAACCCATGCTGGTGAGGAGGAGCTCGCTCTCAGGGGTGAGGTTTGTGAGCCACAGGCCGCAGCTGCAGACAAAGATGCCGCTTCTCAGACTGTAACAAACCTTTCACACCTCCGGACGCTCAAATGCTAAATAAGACTTTCTTCCTGCGTCAACTTCAGGCCTTTCCACGATTCCTTCCTACCACTTTAGAGTTTCCAGAACCTTATGGCCTTGGAGAGTTAATCCACAGTGCAGACAGCAAGACGGTGTTACAAACACAAAACTTGATAAGGGACCCGATGTTCGCTGTTCCCGCACCCCCCCCCAACCCCGAGAACAAACAATAATGGGAAGCGACAGAGGCACTAGCGTTACCATGGCCATCATGTTGCTATGTACACGTACCGGACCAACAGGCTGCACACTTGGACACACAAGGTTCTGTGTCAATTACGTACCAGTTTTAAAAAAAGAGCCTCGTGGCTGGAGTGTGGATAAGCAGAATGCTGGGGATCGAGCCAAAATAAGAGAATACTGAAACCGAAATCCATGCTGATATCCGGAAGTTAGGGTGGTTCTGAATTTACAAAACAGTGTTTTTCTTAGAGAAACTTCTAATTTCTCGTGATTTCTGCCTGGTATTTCCCTCCACTTAACCACATCATGTGCAGAGTAGATATTCCTGGGGTTTTTCAAGTCTCTACTTTGGACTTGACTTTTATCCCCTTGCCTGGGACTGACCAGTGGCCATCAGACAACAGAGCATCAGGAGCCTACACCGTCACCTACTGACCAGGTCCGAGGGGCTGGGGGTGGAGGCAGGTGGGGGTGGGGTGTGTGTAATGCTGGGGGCGGGGCGTGACTCCAAATAGCCGGGCTGCAGGAGGTAGAGCCCCAGGAGGGAAGACCCACCCCTGCTGGTCCCAGGGCAGAGGCCACCACCAGGGGACAGAGCGTCCCAGGGTACAGTGACCCTCACTCACTCACAGAAGCCCGCCCTGGGGAGAGGGGGAGGACTTGCTGGGAATCGCCCCAGCGCCGGTTCCCACCAGCACCGTCCCCTGCATGTGGAGTGAAGCCTGGCGTTTGTTTCCCTTCGAGTTAAATTTCATGCTCAATCCCACGTTTGGCTGGGCCCTTCCTATGTTTATTTTTCCTTTCTCCTTCTAGTTTCCTTATTTCTAGTTCTATTTTAACAGGTCCCCGTTCTGTATCGACTGCTCCCTTGAATACCTCTGGCATTAGCAGGATGGACATTTAACCTGCGATGTGAACGCTAAACCGATCCGCAAGACTGGTGCCCCCACCAGGTCAGTCACAGGTAGACGGCCTGATCTGGGAGCGCGTCCAGATTCTTCAGTTATTTACGGTTCCTCTTCTCAGTTCGCTTTTCCTCTGGAGCATCCTGGGTCCTTCCCCTTCTCCCTCTCCCGCCACCCCAAATGCGGAATCTTGTCTCAGTTCCCTTTCTCTGGCCTCCAGCCACGCCCCACCCCCCGCCTTGCCTGCGGTTCAGCTTGTCCCCCTCACAGTCCAGACTTGATGACGCCCCCGGGGCCTGACCATGGGATTTTCCTGCACTGGCTTCCACTTCTGGGAGCAGGGTCAGTGCTGAACAGCCACCTAACTCCCTAGCAGCCCCATCAGGGTTCATGGCAGCCCACGTTCCCTGCACCCCGCCCTTCCCGGCCGCCATCTCTCTGTGGCTGCCATTGCCATGACATCCTCTCTTCAACACCCCGTCCCTTAGTAAAAGCACGCCTCCCTCTCAAAAGTGACAATGAAAACCCAAGCACATGCCGGTCAGTGGGGTTCTCCCTACAAGTTCTGGAAGCCCGTGTTGGTTCAGGGAGGGGCTTCTGCTGCTGATGAGAGGCTGTAGGGGGCGGCCAGGCCCCGGGGGTCTGCAGGTAACACTGTTCTCTGCTGTTGCTGGCTGTCCCCTGCTTGGTGATCTGTGTCAGAAGTGCCTCCCATCCTCCGTCCATATCAGTAAGGAGCAGCACAGCTTAGTTCCCTTATCTGGGCAGCCAGGAGGACGCGGCCGTGCAAAGGCCGGGGGAAATCAGAGGCGGGGTACAGGGGGAGGCGGGGGAGAAAACAGGAGGAGAAAACAACTTCCTGGTTTCCGTGGGAGGCTTAAGAAACAGGCTGGGGGTCTGGGGGAGCTTTCAAGTGGCTTTATTTCAGTTAGTCCCTGAGACCTTTCAGTGCTGGGCTGGAGGGATCGGGGACAAACAGTGGTTTCTCTTGCCCCTAAGGGTCAGGACCGCCTAGTGTGCTCGGAAGGAAGCCAGTCTTTCCACTGCCCCGGGCCGTTCCCACAGCAGCTCGGTCAAGTGGTAAGTCACCTCCGTCCTTAACCAGCGATGTCTGTGCGGACCGTAGGATGGTTTCGCTTTTGCAAACATTTGCTCATACCCTTGAGAGAACTCGGACCTCTCAGCCTGCCACAGGCAGCTGTCTCAGGGGTGAGCAAGCTCTTCAAACATGTAGATGTTGCAACTGGTGCCAACTGTGTGAAACCGGTCCTTGGTCCTCTTTCGCTGCGCGTTGCTTACATATTGTCTCCAAGTGGCAGTCTTGTTCCTAGCAAGAGAACGACATTCTTTGAAGAAGTGTCCTGCTTACCTGGGTCTGCCTGTGGCATTAGCACACTCCTGAGCACCTGGGTGCGGGGTGACTGGATCCGGTACAGCAGCTGCACTGGGGAAGGAGGTGCGTGTTACGGAGGTGTTTATTTTCACTCTTTTCAACTGTAGCCTCCTCTGGCTAAAATGAAGCCCCAGAGGAGGGAAAGCAGGGCTACGTGGGCACTCGTCTCTTTGTTGTTCCCTCCAGGACCACGCAGCTGTATGCGGGAAAACCATTTTTTATTTTGCCCTGGCTGGGTGGCTCAGTTGGTTGGAGCCTCATCCTAGGTACTGAAAAGTTGCCGGTTCGATCCCCAGTCAGGGCACATGCAGAAGGAAACCGTTCAGTGTTTCTCTCTCACATATATATATATATTTCTCTCTCTCTCTGTCTCTCTCCTTTCATCTCTCTCTAAAATCAAAATCAATAAATAATATCCTTGGGTGAGGATATAATAATAATTTCTCATTTCTCCGCAGGGCAGCCTGGAGATGGCTAATTACACGTTGGCACCAGACGAAGAGTATTATGACATCCTCATCGAGGGCGATCTGAACAGCAGTGACACGGAGCAATGCCGCCCATACGACGCCACGGCCCTCCTGGCCCATCTGCTGCCCTGGCTCTGCACCACGGCGTTCCTGGTCGGGCTCCTGGACAACTTCCTGGCCGTGCTCGCCCTGGTGAAATACAGAGGGCTCGGACACGTGGAGAACATCTATTTCCTAAACTTGGTCGTTTCTAACTTGTGTTTGCTGCTTACCTTACCATTCTGGGCTTACGCCGCCTCCCACGGGGGGATCCTGGGCCATCCCATGTGCATAATTCTCGTGATGCTGTCCTCCGTGGGCCTGCACGGTGAGGCGCTTTTCAATGCCCTTCTGACTCTGCAGAGCTACCTGGTGCTTTTCCACCCGAGCGGCTTTTTCTCAGCTGCCAGGAAGGTGCCCTGTGGCATCTTCACAAGTGTCCTGGCCTGGGGGTTGGCCATTCCGGTCACTTTGCCTGAACTGTTTCACAAATCTCGGCTGGGAACCCAGGAATACCAGTGCCTCTTGAGAAGGCCTCATTTCCTGCCGGGCGAGGACACCTCCTGGGAGCGTTCTCTGACCTTGAAGACGAACATTGTGGTCCTTCTTGTGCCACTGTTGGTTTTTACAGTTTGCTTTGTGCTCTTCATACGAATGAGAACGACGCTAAGGTCCGGGGACAGGAAGTATGACCTTGTCAGGCTTGCTTTCACCATAATGGTCGTTTTCCTGCTGATGTGGGGACCCTACAACGTTGCACTTTTTCTGTCTACTTTCAAGAAACCCTTCTCCCTGGATGGCTGCAGGAGCAGCTACAACCTGGACAGAAGTGTTCAGGTGACAAGAGTCATCGCCAGCACCCACTGCTGCGTCAGCCCGCTCCTCTTCATGCTTCTGGACGAGGCATTTCGGAAGCCCCTGTGCTGCGTCTGTCGCCTGGGTGCTGACACTCCACGGCCACCTCCCGAGGACCCTGAACACGATAGGCCGTGGGAAGGACTCGAACAGTCCACTAATATGTAAACCAGCCTCCGTCAACGTGGGCTCAATAAACGTTGCTGCTTGGTCTTGCCACACTGTTTTGTATAATTGTTTTACACATTTGGCTATAAAGTCAGACGGAAAAGGGGGAGGGGAGGTGGGTGCTTACCAAGCACTGACTTGCCTGGGGCGCTGGGCAGGGCTCTTTACAACAGGAGCCCCTTCACGCCTCACTTCTCATCCATGGTATGGGTGGTATCAGTCTCGTTTCTCTGAGGAGGAAACCGAGGCTCGGAAATATGTCTAAGAGGGTGCACAGTGGCCGGGCTGGGACCGCAGCCCTGGTGACATTCGCTCCACAGCCTGTGCTGTGTCCAGCGTGCCCAGCTTCCAGATATTGGGTGAGAAAACCCATGAAATGAATATGTACATTTAAAACCAACAGGACCACATTTCAGATTAGAAGTGACCTATGCACATAGAAACAATTTTTAGGCACATTTTCCTGCAGATCAGGGAAAGAACCAGCTAGCTGGGGGCTTCGCATAGGGACAATGAAGCGAGGTGCTCCCCACACCCGCAGGCCCCCGACCCCTCCCCCACCTGTGAGCCTCGCAGGTCTCCAGTACCTCTTTCCACCATTGAACCATAGCAGGTGCACGATGAGGTTAAGAAATATTTAACATGATCCATGTTTGGTCCTATTCAGTTAACATATACCTCGGGCCTCAGCAGCCTGTGGCTATAAAACGTTACAACAAGTGTTTGCCTGGGGAAGTCCAGCGCCCGCATTTCTGTTGCATGTCCCGAGTAGAGACGACAGAGGACACACAGGATGCCCATGGACCACAACCTTTCACCTCCATCACTGAGGACAGAGGCAGAGGAGGTGACCCCTGGGGACACCCCTTAGGAACACAATCTATAGCTGGCTCCTTCATGTCCTGGTGGGGGCTATGGATGAACTGTGACCCCCAATTCATATGTGGAAGCCCTAACCCCCAGTGGGATGCTATCTGGGCATAAGGCCTTCAGGAGGTCACTGGGGTTAGAGGAAGTCATGAGGACGGGGCCCTCGTGATGGGGTCCGTGCCCTCCTAGGAAGAGACTCCAGAGAGCTTCCTCATTCTCTCTGTCCGCCACTCAAGGACACCGTGAGAAGGTGGCCACCAGCAAGCCGGGAGGAGTGCTCCCCCCAGAACCCGACCCTGCCGGCTCCCTGGTCTTGGGCCCCCAGCCTCCAGGACTGTGAGGAATAAATTTCTGTGGCTTAAGCCACTCGGTCCGTGGTATTCTCTATGGCAGCCCAAGCTGACTAAGTAAGACAAGACCCTTCCAGAATGACATCAAACAGCAAATAAAAACATCATGACATGTCAAAAAGGAGACCTCGGGAGAAAGCATCCCAGCAGATGTGAAAAGAGGGTTTCGTTGTTCAAGAAGAGAAGGAAAAGGGACAGAGATTTTCTCAGGAATTTGCATGTGTGGGTCTGGACACTCCATCACCTCTCCTAGCACATGAGGGACAGAACCTCAGAGGAAATGACATCTTTTGCAGCTGTGTATAGACGCAGTGAACAAATCCTATTGTATGTAGTTTTCAGAATGAAACATAAGAGCGTAGAGAGAATAAGGGTCTGCGAACTCTTACAGTGACTGAGGGCGAAACGGTTACTGAAAATCAAAACTTCGTGACAACGATCCAACCACACAGCCTCAGGCATAAATAGTGAGAACGTTAATAATTCAGCGAGGTCTTCCTCCCGTGGCAGAATAAGAAGACAGTTAATCTTAAGGGTAAAAATACCACACGCTTCTCTACAAATGATTGCATTTGAAAACTAACAACCCATGAAAAAGAGAAGGGCTAATGTATTAAGAAAAACTGACCGTGTTTCTGCTTTGACTGCAAATTATTTCCTGATGCAAAAATTTTCCTACCAAGTCAAGGTATTCTGATTTGGGACATTTGAGAGAACAATTGAAATCCCACAAACAATTTTCTACTCACCTCGATTCTACTTGTTGGTGGGCACAAATGAAACACATTCGAAAACAGGAAACACGATTAATGTAGTGAATGAAAAAGCAGTAACACTTAACGTTGAAAAAAAAAACAGGATGCCCAGTTAAATTTGGATTTCCCTTACCCAATAAATAATCTGGTCTGTTCCCATTTTTTTCTAGTGTGATGCAGCCACATGAGCCCCTGGCATTGCCTGTCCTAGGGACGGCTCACCCTCTCCTGGCCTCAGGCTCCCACACCGAGCCCGAACTTCAGTGGACCTTTGTCCTTTACAAAGTGCCTCCGCAGACATCTTAGCTGCACCACCTAACAGTCTTACGGAGAAAACTGAGTCTCATCGGCCTCGTGTTTTGGAAAAGGAGAAACTGAGGTTTATGTCTCCCAGCTGCCACATCATAATCCCGGCTTGTCACTTCCTGACAACAGCACTCTTTTCCTCGCCTGCACAGCATTGACTCCGCCGGGGACGTCCTCGGGCGCCTGTAGGGTGGGGTGGGTTCCTGTACATGGCTGCGCTGCGTTCTTCACTACGTCCGAAGGACTGGGGGAAGGCACGTCCCACCATCGCAGCTCCCCTCCCTTGGCTGTCCAATGACAGACCCTGAGAAAAGCAAACTTCTCCGAAGAGCTATCCCTGACACAACAAACAGAAGAAAATCTTTGATCCCAATTTCAGACTCTAGACCCCTTGATGTTGCCCTGAGGTTTGGCCTCCAGCTACAAGCTGGGGGATGGGTCACTTCCCCAGAGGCCACTGCTCCTGAGGGACTGGGGAGCGGTGTCTGTCTCTTCCTGTGAGAACTAACACAAGCCAGCTGGCCACCTCCCTGAGCCTCAGGCAACTGGGGGAAGGTCCTCCCCTCGAAGGGCTGCTGGAAATCAGGGGGTCATTGCAGTGTGAGCCAGGCCTGTCCCACAGTGGGCCCAGAGGGTCCCTGATCCAATCTACTAGCTATTTTCCAGTTCCAGAATAGACACACTCAGCCACAGACGGAATCCCCTCATTGATCCCCTGACCCGTGGAGCGAGGGCAGGCAACACGGGCAAGGCCAAGTGGAAGCCCCTGGAACAGCCTCTACTGCCACAGCGCTAACCGGAAACAGCACTGTGTGTCTGCAGGGATTCCTGCAGCAGCCGGACGATGAAGGCGTGCGCCGCCGTTGGAATGGCGGACTTGGTCTGTGCAGAGGCCGGGTGGGTCTTGGAGGATGCCCGAGGACCGCCGTGGGCTTAACCAGGTGGGGTCTCCATCTGCAGGGCAGTTTCAGATGTAGTTTCAGCACCAGGGCAGCTCAGCATTTCAACCCTGGCACCTGGTCTGCAGGAGACAATGTTTTTCTCTGATCCTAGCAGGAAACACCATCAGAAGCTGTTTGTTTTCATCTGGCAAGGCCGGCAAACACACCCCCAAGGGAGAGCACTTTCAACCTTAGATCCCACCAAATGCCTGAGGATGCCAAGGGCTGACCCCTCCCCGACCAGGGCCAAGGCCCAGCCCAGGAGCTGCTTCCGGAGGGACCCACTTGTATCTATGGGCAGGAGAAGCACCTACCCAGGGCCTCCTGAATCTGCTTCCTCCCTCCCCACCACATTACTTTGTTTTTACCACAGGTACCCATAGGCAAAACACAGGGTTGTTTTTCATGATTTTAAAGCTATGTAAATAGTTTCGTTCTCATAATGTACGTACTTCTGTTACTAACTCGTTCTGCACAGCACCAGGCTGCAAGCAAAGTAAGTTTCCAAATGGCTCATTGGTTAGCCAAGCAAGGAAAGCCATTCAACTATGTTGAGTTCATCTAATTGTGTTTGATCAAAGCAGTAAAAAAAAAAAAAAAAAATGTCCAGAGAAAATAAACTCATTTAAGTCAGCTAGCTTTTCATTGATGACAGTTGCTGGAAGAGTTGAGGACATTGGGGACAATACCAACAGTCATTTTGTTTTAAGTGAAGCCAGTGATTTCCGGTGGTTTTCCTTGGCTTTTGATGGGTTGGCAGGTGTTACGGATGCTGCCCACTGTTGTCCGAGGGGTCAGCAGCGAGTTCGAATCGAGTGAAGAATTAGCCTCCGCAGATTGTCTGCATAGAATAACTACAGGCAAAAATACTGTCAAAGAAAATTGAGAAAATACTAATTCCGAACAATCCAAAATCTGCTAAGATTATTACAACTGATGGTGGTTAAAATGTATGTTAAGCAAAAAAAGGCTTAGTTGGACAAATTTACAGATTTTTTTTTTAAATGGAAGGTATTTAAAGTCTGGGATTATTCATCAGTGGTACTTTGTGGAAAATATTTTACTGGTAATTCAGGATGTGGATTAGACCAGTAGTGTCAGCACGAACTTCATTTGCTCTTATGGACTTAACCATCATCAAGTTCTGTGGATTCTTTTTTCAGAAATAAAAATTTAATGTCCTGATTCACCCTCCCATACAGCAGTGTGAAGGCTTAGCAATGGTAAGCCATTTTGTTATGATATTTTGAGGTCAGGGCCAGGATTCAATTTTTTTGAAGAAGAAGGGTTACCCTTATCTACCTTCCAAACACTGAAAGGCTCTGCAAAATTAATCACATTTCTTAATAAACTCAACCTAGAAGCACAGGCAAAATTGCACTTACATACAAAACACATACCGCAGTAAAGTGACGTGACAACGGGTGTTTGAATCACAAGAAGCGCGAAGCCACATTACCCATACAATAAAAGTGCAGACAGAGGAGGTCTCCGTGTTTTTACAAATTTGTATTAGACATATTTTCTGAGCTCAAACTACTGGCCCAAAGGTCTTTCAGACCTCAGTGCAAGAACAAAAGCGATTTCCATATTTTAAAGCCCATTTATGCAATGGAAGATCTAATCTCCAGTTGGAAGTGGTGGACAACTTGAGGACACGCCACGCTCAAAGGTGAACATTTGCTACCAGAAAAGACATTTTCAAGAATGAACTAATGCCAAATTTCACCACAGACCGGTATTAACCAATGAACATTTGCAATCAATCTTTACAATAAAGAATACTAATTCTGAACCCCAGTTAAGCAAAATGTATCCCCCCGAAAAGAACTTCATTCTTCTCATTAGTAGACCCACATGACAAAACAAAACAAAACAAAACAATGGTAGCCAAATGAGGAGTCATGAGGAGTCTGCACTAATATTTCCCGTCCTGGTTCAGCCCGCAGGTTACGCCCCACTCCCTGTTTCCGTCATCCTTCCTTCTTTCACAGCGATGCTGGGTCCCCAAACATCAACACATTGACTCACGCTCTCAATCCTACACACATATAAAAGATTTCAGAATTGCTCCACCCATTCCACTGAGAGTCCCCACTAGTCAGATATAAAAATGATAAGGGCATGTACCCGAAACAGTCCCAAAGACGTGGCCTGGAGTCGGGAGGAAGGAAGTCACCGCTGGGCCAGGGCGAGTCACTGGTGACACAACAAGGTCAGGCAGGGGCCTGACAGGAGGGCGTCTGAGATGAAACACCAGCGGTTCCCCCACGGGGACACCAACCGTGAAAGCCACCCTACGGTTCTGTGCGTGGGGAAGTAGCATCACTGCAAACAGAAGTCATTGGGAGAGGGAAGGGGGGGTCAGAGCTACCTTGTTCCTCTCTGGTCAGTGTTCTGCTTCCGTGGCAGCCAGAGCAGCTGTGCAGGCCAAGCCCTTGTACGGCATCCAGATGACAGGGCACACGGGCTGAAATCCGGCCCACACTGCTCACCGGGGCGCCATCCCTGCCAAGGACACACCGCAGGGCAGGGCCACCTTCCTCTGACGTTGCCCAGAGGCCCTAATGGGCCGGCAAGGCCGTCCTCTGACCACTCTCGGACCAGGTGCCGTGAAATGCTTTGCAGCTGCTGCTTCTAAAGTATCCCCTGCGCCCCCGCACAGCCCGTCCTGTGTGGGCGCACACGTGCCCAGTCTTTTCCTGTGGGATTCTCGGGGGTTTGGTTTGGCTGAAGACTCTTGACATGTATAGAAGGTGAATCCCACTTCAGGGAAGATGAGGAAGGTGTCACTTCCTCCGACAGGGCCCGGAAAGAGGGCCTGCCTCTCTACCATCCCTGCCTTTCCTCTCAGCTCCGTGAAGCAGCCGAACCACCACGCCCAGAGGCAGAAGGCGGCGGGAAGGGCGGAGCGGTGGGAAAGGCTCATCCTGCGCCGCGTCTCCTCGGCCCTGGTCTGCCAAGTGTGTTCGCTTCTTCTTATCCCTTGGAGCCAAGCCTGCTGGGACAGGGGTTTCTCACCCTGCAGGTCACATTCTCTTTGCCCTGTCTTCCTTCCTTCCCTCTCTCTGGTAGTGGAGGGTGGAGGAGAAAATGTATCTTAAGTTTAACAATTTGAAATATTGGGGTATTATGACCAGGAAATGACCCCCTCAGCTCTCTCCCAACTCAGTGAGGAGGAAACAGAATGTTAAGACTGTTTTCTGGGTTTTGTTTTTGTCTGTTGCTGTACTTTACAGTTCAAGTAGCACAGCCAACCTCTAGGAAATGCAACATTTTGAACACGCGGCCTGGGGCAGAACCCTAGGCGAAGAAAGCATCTCATTGTGGGTTTCTGGGGGCAAAGGTCTGACAGCAAGAAGGCCAGAGGACATTCCCGAACCTGCGGGAGGCCGTTCTCCACCAGGACAAATGGACAAAGGCCAGGAGGCAGACCTCCCCGGGGACCAGGCTCAGGGGCAGAGGGGATTTCGGGCAGGAAGGCAGAGTCCACGGTAACATGCGCAGGACAACATGTGACATCCTACGGCAGAGAAGCGGAGAAGGAGACTCCGAGACTGGGGACTGCGTGGAACGCGAGGCACGAGCTCCGCGTGAAGACGGGAAGGAACCTGGTGTCCGAGGACGTGAGAGCAGAGCCCGCGCTAGATTCAGTGTGAGAAGGAACAACTGCGGGACCACAGGTCTGGCTGCGGGTCCGGGATTTGAGCCGTGCAGCCTGGCCACGGAGCGGGCCGAGAGAGAGGCGCTGAGTGGCTGCCGGGCTGCACACACCTGTTTCTGACCTTTGCAGGAAGGGGTGAGCGTGGCTGTCTGAGGGACTTCCTGTGGATGGGGTTTGGGGTTTCGTCCCCCCACCCCATCGTCACAGGCTGTGAGACACACTTCTCAGCAGCCTTTCAGAGGGGCGTCTTTCTTGCTGAGGGCAAGGCCACACGTCAGTTCCTTCCAAAGACTAGAGTGAAGCTGAGAAAGCATGCTTCTCTTTCCTTTTTCTCCCCCTATCCCTGCGCTGCCTGAGAGTCTGCATACCCTCCGACTTTCCAGGGTGAGACTCTTTTTTAAAATTCAAATCATAATCCCTGGCACCCACCTCCTGCGTTGCACAAGGCTTGGGGTCTTTCTCAGAATTGCACACATTCGGGGGCCTCGCTCCCTGCTGGACGTCTCCCCGCCACGTCCCAGCTGCTCCCCGGTCATTGATCTTTACCACCTTTTCCTTCCTGGGGCTGCCAGCCTCTCTCCGTATGCCTCCCTGGCATGCGAACATGCCCCAGTGTTTACCCGTGAACCACTGACCCAGTGACTCACCCAGGGAGCAGGTGCCTGCTCAGCACCAGACCCCACCCCCCCAATGATGGAGTCTGTGCATTCGTGGCTGGAACCCGGCCACTTGGTTCTCCCGTAATTCCTTTCCGTGGCATCGAGACAGGGGTCAGAAAGAACACTCTGGAGAAGAAAGCCATGGGGGATACACTTCAAGGACCCCCAAAAGGCAGACAAAGGAGGTGAGAGGAGGAGGCGTGGACGATGAGGGAACAGGGTCTGGAGCAGGAGCATGTGGTCAACAGGACCAGGAGCAGACAAGTGCTCCGGAGGAAGAGATCTGAAAAGACTCTTGGGCCTAGCAGTTCAGGAAGGCGGGGCGTCCTTTTCCCAGACCACGTGGGAGAGGAAGCAGTCAGAATCAAATTATCAGGGGGGCAGGGAGGAGAATGCAAGCGTGACCCACCACCCACCCTACCTGGTGAAGTAAGTGAAGGTGACCACTTAGAGACCATGTTCGAAGATGTTGGCTGAGAAAAGGGGGTGGAGGGGAGACTAGTAACTAGAGGTCAACCAGAGTGCGAGGGCAGTAAGGCCGAGGGACAGAAATACTCCATGTTTTCCTATGACGCCTGTACTGTGCATTTACTGTACCGACTGCTGTTTACTTAAAATACCAGGTACTCACCAGTCTTCCTGACGTCCACTTTCCTTCACTGATCCCACGACTCCCGTCCTCCGTTCCCTCCCCCCGCCTGAGAAACACACACACACACACACACACACACACACAACGCACATGCGCACAGCTGCACACGCGGGACGATCGTGCCAATGTCCAGCCACACGGTTATGGGGAGAGCAGTTCCGGGCCTGTCCTCACATCCCACACCACCTGGCCTCACACCCACAGCTGCAGGAACGAGGGCTGTTAGGACCCGAAAACCTCGGTGGGAAAGGTCCAGCTGTGCAGGGACTTGGTCGGACGCAAGGTTTCAGTATGAAATTCTAGAAAAGGTGGACGATGCTTAATAAGGAATGAAAATCAACAGCATTTCCGGTTTTATTTCTTGTTGAGATGACAGCAGGAAATTGTGAAAACAGGTGAGACTAGCAAGCTGCCCCTCAGGAAGGGAGCAGCAGGCCCCAGTGAGCCTGGGGATGGGGCCGGGGCAGTGGTGGCTGCAGCTTTGGGGTGGCGGAGGGGTGGCAGGGGGCTGGGCCGCCTTCTTGGTTTCAACTCCTCAGAAAGGTGCAGGCTTCCAGAAGTGCTGTGGGAGAGAACAGAGCAGGAGCTTCAGAAACCGGTTTCTATTTTAATCCATGTGTCAATTAAGGATGATACTAAACCAGAGACTTTCCTCTGCGCTTTCGCCACCACTGCAGGCTGGTGCTCCACTCACACTTCCCCACGGCCCAAGGCAGCACACGGCTGCTCTGGCCCTCGCCAGCCTGGCTGACTCCCTGCTCTGGCCTGGGTGACGCAACCTCCCCCTCAACTCATCTCTGACACTGATGGTCCCCTAATTTCTGGACTGTGAGCAACTGGCGTGTCATCTTTATGCAGATCTGTTTGCAGTAGCGTTCACAGGCTCCTTCGTTCGCCAGTGAGTCACTGAGCTGCTAGAGCCGAGGGGTCAGCTGGGACAGACGGGCGCTGCCCTCTGGGGTGTGCGGTCCATGCCAGCGTGAGCTGGCTGCTGGCAGGAACAGCCTACAGCTGGGTCTCTCCGAGTGTATTCCTGGAAACACCTGCGGCATGGTCCCTGGGACCGCGGCTGCCGGCGAGCAGGCTTCCCACCCTGGCAGCACAGGTGCGCCCGGGACGCCTTGGCTGGGAGAGCTGCTCCGCGCTGCTTTCAGCGTCCCCGGACGTACAAGGATCGGGAGTATCTCCAGGCATTGCCCTGTGTCCCCTAGAGGGCAAAGTCGCCAGAGTTGAGAGCCACTGATAGAGAGACTTTTGGCCTTGCCTCCGACCCTGGACCAGCGCTCTGACTCTGGATGGGGGGAGGGGGGCGGCACCTGGCACAGGGGAGGCCATGCATGCTGGAATCTCAGCATCATCGCCTGGCTAGAGCCTTACAGTGCTCCCGAGTCTCCCAAATGTTTTCAAAGGATTGAATTAGTCAGTGTATTTTTTCTGGCTAAAGTATTTTTTGAGCATTTATATTCTCTATAGTTGGTATTTATGGAAACTCTATAGAAATCAGAATTTGTCATTTCTTAATATACATGTGTCGCCCTGGCTGGTGTGGCTCAGTGGATTGAGTGCCGGCCTGAGAACCAAAGGGTCCCAGGTTCGATTCTCAGTCAGGGCACATGCTTGGATTGCTGGCCAGGTCTCCAGTGGGGGGCATGCAAGAGGCAACCACACACTGATATTTTTCTCTCTCTTTCTCTCTCCCTTCCCCTCTGTTTAAAAATAAATAAATAAAATTTTAAAAATATATGTCTGTGTCTATATGCATGTATGTGTATATATTTACATGTTTACCTACACACACCCACATTTCATTTTATTGAATAAAATGCTCAGTTCCTTAAAACTCCATAACAGTCACTATCAGAATGATAAAATTTAGCATATTATCTGCTGCTATATTTTTTTCTCTAATTCTTTCACCTCATGCAAGTCACCCCTTGCAATGGCACTGCAACTCCCGGAGGCATCGAGATAACAAGCTGCCCTAACCTTTGAACGCCCATCTTCCTCCCTAGAGCCGCTTGGCCCTCCCACCTTGACCTTCCCTGTGCTGGCTTCTCAGAGAGGCCACCTCTGGCGCACTTACGGGAGGTGGAGCACTGCCTCAGGTTGGCCACCGCCGTGAGGTACTCTCGTCCCAAATATTGCTCGTACGTCGTTTTGCCCTGGAGTCTGGCCAGACACTCGGTGTTGTCGTTGAACAGGAGGTTCTTGGTTTCAGACTGGAACAAGCAGAACGTGCCTGGGCAGTTGCTGCTGTTTCTTCCAAACTTGCCCTGTGTCAAAGGGGCCGACAGCAAGTGAGGGACGAAGGAGAGCGGGCAAGTTCATGGACTCGTGAGGCCAAGGACATTCCCCCCACCCCCAGGATCAACGCTGGGACAAGCGTGGGCTGCAAGGAGCTAAGTTCTGCAGTTGTCCCACGGCCTTGGCTGAGCGTCCCCTGCCCCATGTCCTCCTGCTGCCTGGGGCCCAGGTGGCAGACCCACCCTGGGCAGCACCCAGGCCCTCAACCTCTCTGATCTCCCCTCCCGCCATCTCTCCTTCCTTCTTAATCTGTGGCCTCTTTCCTTAGAACTTGTTAGGGGTGACTAAGTGACAGCTGAGGATTTTTGAGACCTGCCCCCAAAGTGGGTCACCGGTGGCATTCTAACCGGCCAGCTCTCCCGGAAAGGTGGTCTGTGTTGGAAGTCATCTCTGCCACTGATCAGGCCACTTGGACAGGTCACTCAGCCTCCCTCGGCCGCCGTTCCCCCTCCACGCCCAGAGCTCCCGCAGGCTGAGCCGGGATGCTGAGCACCACCCCGCAGCCGGCCCCTCACCGGCCCCAGTGTGTGTGCTGCCACGAGGGCCCCGAAATCACCGCTTAGTGCGCCTATTGGTGCCTTCCCAGGGCCTCTATCTTTACAGCACACCCATGTATTTTAATATAAAACTAGAAGTTTCGATAGAGAATCACAGACTTGAAGGAAGTGGTGGGATTTCTTTCACACCAGTTCTCACAGGAGGCCTTTAAGCGACAGCAATTCTGGGTTTGGTGTCTTTAGGGAGGACAAACGTGGCTGCCTCATCTAGAACATTGGCCAGCCGGCCAAGACTCAGGGAGCGTTGAGGAAGCCACTCTGCCTGGTTGTGGGAGGAGGGCTCACTGGTCACCCTCATTGGCTTGAAGAACAAAAAAAGTGACAAGGAGAAAAACCGGGTCTGAGCCGGGCAGTGAGCACAAGTTCAGGGCATGAGACTCCCAGCAGAGGTTAGGTCAGTCCCAGAAATCCCGGGACAGAAGCCGCTGCGGTCTTCGCTGAGACTCTGGATCCCCTCGCAGCCTGGATGACGCAACTACCCTCACTACCAGCTTGAAGCAGAGGGACTGGAAGGGAAGGCTTGGAACGGGCTGGTTGGCCTAGCTCTGTGACGGCCCCAGCCAACAGAAGCCCATGCAGCTAAGAAAGGGCAGGAGGCCCTGGTGGTCCCACCTGTTGATCCAGCAGCACCTGCTCCAGGTATGGTGCCCTGTCTCTCCGAGATACCACGCCGTGACTCGGGGCTCTGGCCAGGTGGCAGGTCTCAAACTCAGCCACAGGCTTCCGGGTGCCATCCAGGCACAACAGCTCGAAGTCCTCCAGCTTCAGATCCTTAGCCCATGCTTCGGTGCCCCTCCCTGGGGAGAGGAGAAGGTGGCATCAGGCAGAGGGTCCTTCTGGGTGTCGCCTCTTGAAATGCATGCCCTGGGGTCTCAGTGACGTGAAGGACAGAGAAGAAATCACTGTCCTGCACAAGCTGTGCAAGCTTCAAACACGCTGAACGTTAACGCCGTGTCTACACGGCGAGCTAGAGCTCGGCCAGAGAAAGGAGTGGAGCGCTCACACGGGCCACAGACGGGCGAGCCTTGAAAGCGTGATGCTCAGGGAAGGGAGCCAGTCACAGAAGGCCGGGCAGGGCAGGACTCCATCCGTGCGAACTGCCCAGAGCAGCCTAATCTAGGGAGACGGAAAGCGATGAATGGCTGCCGGCTATAGGCATGGGGAAGTGACTGCCGACAGCTACAGGGTGTCGTTGCTTTTTTTTTCTTTCTTACTGAGTGCCTGTGTTTTCTGCTCAGAGCATCCACAAGGTTGACATCAAGGTGCTGGCCAGGCTGAGTGCTTATGTGGTTGTACTGGGGACCACTGGGCTGTATGCTCTGAACGGGTGGGCTTATGGTACACGAATTGTGTCTCAATAAAGCTGTTAAATTTTTTTAGCTTTTCAAATTGAAAACTCTCCATCTGTGCCATATTTTTTTCAGTGAGTTCCAGAAAAAGAACAGCTCGTTTATGTTCAAGGAGAAATCATTTCCTCTTTCCTTTCCCATTCAACTGCTCTCAGTGGGACCAGAGAAAAGAAGGAACTATTCTGGGTTTCTCCAATATGTTTAGTCAATTCCAATAAAGTACAGTTGTAAAATCCTACAGAAGTTTAAAACTAAAGTTGACGTCTGATCCTGGGAGATCACTTAGGTGAATGGTTCATAAATTCTACATGGAATTGCATGCTTGTCTGCGTGCAGAGGCGGGTTCACTGTTCAGGCCCCTCCTTCTCTCCTGCCATCTCCCCTCCAGAAAGCACCCCGCCCTTTCTGTTGGCTTTGTCCATTTGATTTTGAGGTCATTCCAAATTTACATGTCTGGCCTCAATCCTCCCCCAAAAGACGTGAGGAGGAAGGAGCAGCCGTGACCATTGATATCTTTGAAGGAGGGAGGCAGAGATTCGGGCAGTTCTTTCTTAGGGAACGAAACAGCAAGGCCCCTGCTGAGGAGGAGGGAGGGGAGGCTGAGTGGGACCAACGAGAGGGGTGTAGTTGGGGGTCTCAAATTTGGTCACCGTGGTTTTCATCTAGAGATGCCGAGAGAGTGATCATTCAACACGGGCTGGTAGTTTATCTTGCATCATCTGCATCTGCCCGGGACTCTCGTCCCCGTTTACTCCCCAGGAGTTTCCAGATGGGGACTCACATGGGGCTGAATGGAGGTTCCTTACTTCCTTTTCAGAAGGGAAAGTTTGTTTGCATAAGTTTAAATTTTTTTTTTTTTTTTTGCAATATCATTCACATTCAGTTTCCCATAGGCTGGGGTAGGAAGACGTGAGTTTCTGTGGTTGTCTAGACAAAGCCAGGAGACATTTGCTGCTTTAGAGTATTGCTGGTGTGTGTGTGTGTGTGTGTGTGTGTGTGTGTGTGTGTGTGTGTGAGAGAGAGAGAGAGAGTGTGTGTGTGTGAGAGAGAGAGAGAGAGAGATCGCATGGGGGGGGTGACTGTTCCAGGATCGATGTGACACTACAGACATCACTGTGTCACATACCAAAATAAAAAAGTTCAAGACTAACTTAAGGGTCTGGAAAACCATTCCCCGCCGCAAACGTGACTACAAGGAGGTACCGTGACGCCAAAGACTGCGCCGAAGGGGAAGGGAAACCTCCTCACTCACCGTTCGTGTTCTCCAAGACGGTGGCGGCTTTCACAAAGGCCACGTCTCCAGCGTTCTCAGCCAGGCACCTAAAATGTTCCAGAAGATAAACACATGGCCAGAGAAGAGAAACTATTAGAGCTTTCATAAATGTTTACAATAGACATTCCAAAATCTGAAACGTTGAAGTAAACACGGAAAAGATAAAGACAAATATTTCCAGGACCTTTGGGTTTAAAATAGAAGACTGAACACATATGCGTGGCTTCCCTCCTTCTAAAGACTCAATAAAATGACATTTATGGGATTTTCTTTTTTAAGCTATAAACCCATGAGAGTGAATGGCATAAGGAAAGAAAGAGAGAAGATAATGACAATGTAGGAAGTCAGATAGCAAACGGATGAGCAGTAATCGGCCCAGCAGAGTGATAAAAAGCTGCAACACCGCGGAACCCCAGGAAGGCTCAGGAACGAGAAGGCCGTCGAAAATGACGGAGATCCGGAGGACCAGATCGGGCCTCCACAGGCGCCTTCAGGCTCCCTCCTACCCCTCGCAGCGCCCGCCTGGCCCTGGCAGGACCGGAGGCCTGTTCGCAGGGAGACTGAATCTGAACACCGCGGTGGACGGGAGAGGCAGACGCGCCGAGGGCAGAGCCCCCACGCGAAATCGAGGAATGGAGGAAAAATCTACAGCCTGGACACTCAAATCACAGCCCCTGACTTCATTATCTCTCTGATAATTTCCGTACTCTTTTTCCGATTTCTCTTTAAACTTTAATTCTTAAATTACAGACTCTCCCGGATTACCGCATAATTTTCTAACTATTTATATTTTTGTAGTATTTGCCCTTCTTTCCCTTTTAGTGTCCAAGGTATTTGTTCAGGTTCATAGTCTCATCATGAGGTCATTTTAAAGAATTTTTGTGGTTATTTTTTACTTCCTACAAGCTCTGTTGGTCGTCTGGCTGTGCCTTTTCAGATCGTCCCCTTCTTGTTTCACGGACGCTGCACCCCCTTTCGCCTCTCCAGTGATGTTAATTGCAGCATAAATAACAAAGTTTTATCCTCGCTCCTATCTTGTCCCTGGATCCCCTGCCCGTCATCGCTTTGGTTCCCATGCCTCTGCTATTTCTCCCGAGAGCCGGTGCTCTCCGGCGGCTTGTCCACGTTTACGTGAGAGGCGCTGGCCTTGTTAGGTCTGCACGGGCCACCACGTCTGGGCGAGAATGGGCCTCACTCGTGGGCAGTCCATTGGTGGCATTTCACTGTGGGGCATCTGCCAACTGTGCGCACAGCATACAGAGCCTTTGTACAATAAGGGAAATAGCTTATTAGAACACATATTCCTATGAGGCCAATATTTACATATTCATCAGGATGTGAGCACTGAATATGACATAATCCTGCTGGGAGCTCAAAGGGAGCAAAGCCTGGGGCTGCGGGCAGAAGAGGCTCGGGAACAGAGTGAGGGCCTAGATCTTCCCTTCCCTCAGGGGGAAGTCGCCAGCAACAGCTGAGAGTTAAAAATGAAGCACCGGCACCTGAGGGTGTTAGAAATACAGAGGTAAACAGGACTTCTGGTTCCAGCTCTCGGTTTGACCAAAAGGCAGAGCGTGGTGTTTCGATGAGAACTTTACCTAAGTTGTTTCAGTGGCAAAGAAGCGGCCCCGGGTTTTCTATTAAGTTAATAATATAATAAACACTAGTGAATGTGAAAAAATATATACTATTAGGAAGAATGTATGCCTGAGAAGTTTCCAAGTAATAAAAAAGTAAAAGTAAAAAAAAAAAAAAAAAAAAAAAAAAAAAAAAAAAAAAAAAAAAAAAAAAAAAAAAAAAAAAAAAGCAAAGCATTTACCACTAGTATAAATAGGAATGCTGAAGCCTAGGTGTTTCCGGCGAAATAATACCTTGCCATAGGTTCAGAAAACAAAACAAAACAAAACAAAACAAAACAAAACAAAACCCCTGAATGATTCCTTTGGGTTTTTATCAGAGATGTGTCTATTCACTATTTCCGAGTAAAATCACATCACAACTTTTCCTTTTGCAAATCCTTAGTCCCTGAAAGATAGGTCTGTACATTCACAAAATATTTTTTGAGCCACTCAGAGCACAGTATTGTAAAAGCTCGTTTTCTATCATCTCGTCACTGGAGAGAAGGCTACTGAGATCATATTAGAAAGTTCTCAGACCACAGTTCGACCCATGTCACTCTTGGACACATGGTGCCATCTGGTGGCGAAATGTGTCCTTGGCGCACGGAGAAAAAGGGGTGGGAGAGGATTCTGTCCTTCAAACCCCACCTAACACAGTCCGTGCCACTGCCAAGCGACGTCCCAGTGAATGGGGTTACAAAACGTGGGTGGTGGATGGTCACTGCAAATAATTCTGCAAACCTATGTTTTGGTTATTTTTCACTTCCTCCATGGAGAGTAATGCTGCAATACTGCTTGTCTTCTTTGTCATTTCTAAGGCCAAAACCAAAGAGAAAAGTGGAATGTGAAGCACAATGACAGAGTAGGGGAGAGGATGGTGACTATGGAAAAAAGAAAAATTCTTCCCAATGAAACTGAGTTGTGGACAGGACTTAAGATACCGCCTGCTCTATCTGTTTGATTTGGGGATGAGGACATTGCAGCAACTGAGGTTGGCTTTGCCTCCAGGAGCCAGGGAAGAACCCAGCAGAGCCGAGATTGGACAGCCCAGGGCCCGCCACCACTTTCTGGGGCGGTGAGTATAGCAGGAGGAGCCCTCATCGGCGCTGCCCATTAGCAGACCCCCGAGGAAACCCCTGGCTCTGCTGCGACAGGCCAGATCTGGCCCCGTAGAAACATGCAGCAGGCACGAGCCCTGCCCTGCTGGATGGAGCCTGGCCACAGCGCTCACCTGAAAGCCCCATTGTAGCTGTAGTATCTCTCGTTGCTGTTGGGGGCGCACTTGTCCTGGCCCTGCTCATTGCCAATGCACAGGGCACAGAGGTTGGAGTTCGGGTCTGACCCAGGGGCACAGCTTTGACTGAAGAATTCACCTGTATAGGAGGAGCACAGGAAGTCAGCTCTTCCTACCTGAGTAAAGGTGTGCGGCTTCTACCAAGCAGAGGACACAGCTTGGTGCAGGTTCCTTCTGTTGCCCAGAACAGAGAGAACACAGTCAAGCAGTGACACACACCTCCACATCACCAGACCCATGGCAGCTAGGGCATGGGGTGTGGCAGGGAGAGAAGGGTCCCCGGAGCAGGTTGAGCCGGAAGCCTTGAGGTCCTATTCTCTTTCCACTGCAGAGTGGACTGAGAAGTCGGTTCTGTGCAGTAACAGAAGTCACATGGGGCAGACAGTACCTTTTCCCAAATTTGAAAGCCAGTGCCCCTGAGGAACTTAGATTTGGAGCGCCAGGAGGTAAAAAGTACCACTGGCACTGCTCAGAGCCTGCACCTGTTCTTGGGGTGCAGAGAAACAGGCTGATAGGCCAGGGTTTCACTCGGAGTGGGGTGCATGGGGCATACACGGCTGTGCAGAGCCAGTTCAAGCCTCAGGGCTGAGGGCAGCCCTCCCTTCCCAGAGGTCCCCACCTCCCAGGCTGCCCACCCTCCTCTCTCAGGACTCCTTACCAAAGTTGCAGGAGCCTGTCTGGTTGAAGAGCAGACCTACGGGGATGTTCCAGCCTGCCGTCCTGCCCACAGCGGTGTGGCAGGACTTCGAGCCCCTCAGGGTATTCCAGGTGAGGCCAGCATTGGATTTCCTGACAACTGCCACGGCATGATACCCTTGGATGACAGAAGAGCAAGTTTTAATCTCCAGGGGGCCTGGCATACGGACTCTAGGGCATCTGTCTACACCTCAGGCCAAAGCAGGTCAAGAAGCATCATCAGCAATGGCCCCCAGGTAATGCATTGTTAGGTAGACCAGAAGGCCTATGCTGCTGTCCTATGAGATTAACTTGAGCTGGGAAATGAGACAGTAAGAAAAGCTGATCATTTAAGTGATTTCTGCAAACAGTCCTTGACCAGTCACACACTGTCCCTGAGTTCTTAACCAGCAAACTTACCCACAGGTGTGAGCTACTAAAGCAGCAAACACTGAGAATCTAGCGTGACCCCAATAGAGCACAAATCCCCAGTGGCAACATGCACCAGGCCAGAGCCATGGCGGCCACCAGGCGAAGGGCTGTCTGGATGTGGGGCTGTGTCTCCAGGACCGCCCTGTGCGGAGTCCTGCGCCGTGAGGGGGTCAGTGTGGCGGCTGTCCTCCCCCAGCCAGTGCACCTGACAGACTCCCCCTCCGGGCGGTGTGCAGCTCTTCCAAAGCTGAGCAAGCCCCAGCTCCAGGGGCAGATGGGGCTGGGACCGGGGCACGGATTCGCAGGAGAGACAGAAGCTGCCCCAGCGTCGTCATCTCTGCCCGTGAGCAAGATCCGGGGCACTTCGGGAGGCACTCCGAGCCACCACGTCCGCATCCACAGAGATGGGGTTGTAGCACCTCTCTTCCCATGTGACTGAGGTGTGGCCACATGCGAAGGCCAATGTAAATATCAATGATGATTATCTACGAATTATTTGCATTTTCAAAAGAACTTTGGCTGCATCTCTTTCTGTGATGCAGGGTTTTTAAGTTCCTGCCACCTCTTCCTCCAGCAACAAGAACTTACCCTTGACCCTGAACATGATTCCAACTCACCTTCCACTGGTCTATTCACACAATCCAAGTTTTTGCTTTCTTCGGATTCTAAAAGAACAAAAACCAGCATAAGGTCGTGGAACATTCAGATGTATTGAGAAATAGCAAACTTAAATCTAAGCTGCGCAGAATCAAATACAAAGAAAGTGTCCCAGTGGTTCCAGGCAGCAGACGTGCGCCCATCGGTTCACCGACCGGAAGGCAGACACAGGTGCTCACCGCAGCGCTATTCGCAGCTCCGCCAACCGGAAATCACTCGGATGCCGGTCCACAGGAGAACGGGTACGGGGCAGCAGAAGAGCCCCGCAACCGAATGCTACGCAGCAAAGCTGGATGTTCTACAACTACGCACCACACAGAGGAACAGTGCAAATACAGCGCTGAGCGAGAGACACGAAACAGCACGCGTGTGCAGCCCCCTCCCCGTGAAGTTCAAAAACGGGTAGAACCGATCTGCGCCCGTGGAAGCCGGGAGTTGTTACCCGCACTGGGAGCAAGGGGGCTGGTGACAGGAGGACACGGGAGGAGGGGCTTGGGAAACCGGCTGTGTCTTCATCCGGGCATTGGGTCGGACACTGACACGCCTTTTCTGTACATATGCTATACTTTACTAAAAGCCTTCCAAAAACTAAGAAAAGGGGCCACCGTGCTCGTAGCCACCACTGCGCCCCCACGCTCCAGCTGAAGGAGAGGGGACGCACCTGCAGGGGGCGCTGTGCCAGCGATTTTCAACCTTTTTCATCTCGTGGCACACATAAAGTAATTATTAAAATTCTGCACCCTCTCCCTACTTGAGGGGTGCGGAAACCTCTTCACTACAGGCCCGGTGCCGTGGCACTCCACGAAATTGGACGTTTTCAGAAGTCCACTGAACGTCTGATTCGCAAATTTCCCCCCAGCGCCTGGTGCGGGAAATTGCTCAGGATTTCAGAACAGGTCTGCGCTTCCGGAGTGCCCCTGTTACTGGTGCCTTGCAGGGGCAAGTGGGGCGCCTTTTTGGAGATATCCACCTCTGTGCTGTCGAAAGACATCCAGCTAGTAAGCCTCATCTGTGGAGAATCCACTATGCTTAAGAATCCACTATGATAGAAAACATTTCATTCTTTAAAAAAAAAATTTCTTCTTCCTGTCGTTGGTAGCTCTGCATGTGAGATATTCTGTCCCCATGGGGCCTAAAGGTGCCTGAGCGTAACACGCAAGTGGGGAACACGGGCAGAAATCGGGTACCGGTAGTTCTTCCGTTTTCGTTCGTGTGTGAATTTTTTAAATGTACGTGCGGCGACGCGAAGCACTGATGCCAGTCAAAACGCTTCAGTGAACACGTTTCAGCACTTCGACTTTATAACAACTATAAATAAACCTGTTCACTTTTTTTGGACAACGCCAGCATTTGGATTTTAAAAAATAAAAACAAGTAAATTTCTCGTTGATGGCAACTGAACGGCGTTTGTAGCATTTTTTATCACACAGCAGATCCCATCCATTTACTACTGTGCTTTTCTGTGTTGTCCGTCCTCCATGCGAGGACATGTCTTTAATGTCATCTGTCCTCTGTGCTGTTCCTGTCAGTTGCTATTAAAATAATTAAACTGTAAAACACAATTAAGGAGAGGAAGCCATTGCGTGCTTCATCAGGTGACACAGTCCCTCTTGTTTACTCTTTCCGATTGTCCTGTTCGAGTGTATGCATCCTTCTCGGTGCCCGCCCCCCAACACCAACCCAGACCAGCCTGGGGGGACGACTCCTCCATGCCCCCATCCCACGGCCCAGGGGGAACGAACCAGGGAGGACACGCCCTCACTCACTTTGGCTCTCTGCCAGCACAGGCACCAAACCACATTTGCCGGCGATGTAGATAAATCCTCCGTCCAAACTCATGGCATCAGCCTCTCCTTTCTGCAAAGACAGAGCAAGTCTCAGCATCACAGTGAGGCTGTCTCACGTCCCGCCTCTCTCGACAGCTTTCTGCGAGAATGGCCTTACGTCAGCTATCCCAGTGAAGCAGCAGAGAGCGGCAGCAGGTGTTTGAACTGACACCCGAAGGACACACCATGTGCGTAGCCCTCGGCCAGCACCACACACCTTGGATGCTGTCGCTTCCGTTGGAAAGACCAGCACGAACCCTCCGTCCCCCAAACAGAGACCTTTCTGCACTCTGCATGCTCATGGGACCCCCTCCTGGGCAGGTCTCCCACACTCAGCGGACAGATGGGACCAGCTGGCTACACTCGGAGGACAATGCAGAAGTTGCTTGACAAAGAAACAAAATTTCCAATTAAACTGGCTCACCGTCAGGATGAATGAGCCCATGCTCCAGCCCAGGAACATGGATTTATCGAGATCCTGGACTCTTTCTTTGGCCCAGTGATATGTTTCTTACAAAGGTACTAAAAATATCTGGAGATGCGCATGAAGATTTCTAGCGAAGGATGCACATCACAGAGTTATCCATAATGACAAATGAAGGGGGCAAAGAGGAACAGGGTCACGACCAAGCCACACCCTCATAAAAGGTACCCTGAAATCGTTGTTTCCAAAGCATTTTCAAAGACTCTGTGTTCACGTGGGGAAATGGCCATGATACGCTGTCAAGTGAAAAGAACTCGAAACCCACCTAACCGGTGGTGGGAGCCAGTGCCGTGGTCAGCCTATGCGCCAATGCCCCCAGAAATCCTCGGCGGGACATTGCCCAGACTTCCACTGTGGTGTCTCTGCTCGTGAGGTCACACCTGGTGTCTATTACTTATTCTACGCCATTCCTCCCTATAGCTTCCGAATTACCTGCAGTCATTATGAGCCGTTCTTACAAACGGAGGAGTAGCAAGCCCATGAGAAATGGCTGTGTAACAGAAAGCTGTGCCTGTTGGCACGCTGAGCGCCACCCCAGGGCATCCTTCCTGGGGCCCACCCTGCCTAACCCCCCAAAAGTGCCTCTTTAGAGCCCAGTCACTTTGAAGCAGATGCCCACAACCTGGGGTCTTGTTCGGAGCCCGAGGCCCCACGCACACGCCGCGCAGGCTCCCCCACGGGTGGGCCCCTACCAGGACCAGGGCGATGCAGTCCTCGGTGTTGGTGGCTGTTGCGCACGTCACTGCCCCGCTGCTCTGATTGCTCCACTGCTGGCACTTGCGCAGCTCCGCCGGGCCCACCGCGCACCACACAACCTGGGCCTGCCGGGCCTCCACCTCCGCTGCCGCTGCACAGGGACACCGCTGTCAGCAGGGGGCCGCACCTTGCCCCAGAGATCCGGACAACCAGCTCTGCGCACCTCCCTGGGGCCCAGCTCCACCCGGAGCTCCCTTCCTGCCTGACCTTCCTGCTTCCAGAGGGAAGAGTCTTCTGCACCCGCCCCTTCCTCCCTCCACGGTCAGCGCCCAGCGCCTTCCTCAGGCAGGGTCACCCCCTTTGCCTCTGAACCCCATTCTCCTCCTGGCTTCTAATCCACCCACCCATCCTCAGTATGACAACTTGCCTAATATCTCAGTCCCGCAGGACAAAAGCTCCAGAACACAGAGACAGTGACAGCCCCTGAGAGTCCAGCCCAGCTCCAACCTCCCCAGAGCTGACAGTCACCACCGGCGACTACGGTGCAGCCTCTGGGCTCACCAGACCCCACCGCAAGCCCTCCGTAGGGGAAGGACCATGGCTGCGAGGGTGCACTGTGGCACCTTGAGCCAAAACTGGAGCCCAGGCGCAGGGCGGTGTGCCTCCAGGCCTCTGGCCTCACCCCAAGAGGGGCCCTGGCTCTCTTGGGTCCTGTTCATATTTCTCACTTCATAGGAGGAAAATTGATTTTTCGGTCAGGGCTGGGGAGCCTGAGGTTCACGGGGATGTGTGGCAGCGTTAACCATGTGGCTGACACACGCATGTGGAGACTCTCGCACGTGTTAAAGTGCCTTTACTTGATCAACAGAAGGCCCCTGCACCTGCGTCAGGCAGAACCGCAGCAAAGACGTCCAGTGGCTGGGACTTGGTGAAGCGACCACTAGGGGGCAGGGCCCCGCTGCCCACGCTGCAGTGGGTGTGCCCAGCTCTCCCCAGGGGACTCAGCCACAGCTCAGCACCTCACCACCCGCACCCTCACTCACATTTCTTCAGGTTCCTGATGGCGCTGAGGTAGCTGGAACCCAGGTACAGCCCAGCGTCTACCTTCGAGGGGATCCTCGAAAACCCGAGGGCATTATCTTTGAAAAGCAGGTCCTTCTGCCCTCGAGGGGAGCTGAAGAGGTGGAACCTCCCTGACCTGCCTTTTCCAAACTTCTCCTGATGAAGGAAAAAGAGAATCGATGATGTCAGTGGTAAATAAAGAAACTCGTGTGCACGCGCGCACACAACGTTAAAAGAGAGCATCTGGAGCGCAGGGTGATTCTGAGAGCAGGGACCTGGGCTGACTTCCTCCTGTGAGGGACTCGGGCCATTTCTGCAACGCGGCTCAGTGCTGGCTCGGTCTTTAGAGCGTCGCTGGGTTCTGAGCCCCTTAGAGTCAGTCCCGAGAATGCGGTGTGGCCCTCCTCACTCCTCTCCAGCCCACGAGGTGCTGTCGGTCAGTAACGCCAGAGGGCTTCATAGCATCTGCTGTCCAGAGGACCCTCCTAGGCAAGCGGTCCCCTGAATTTGGACACTGTGTACGGGGGGGTCACGGGGGCCACAGCTCTGCGTCTAGAGTGGCAGGGAGCTAGGGGAGGAAGGAAGCCCCAGCAGCAACCGGAGCAGGCGGGAGGACTGTGGGGGCAGGCACCTGTGCCTTGCTGAGAAGCCTCCAGATCGAGTCCTCCTTGCCGCTCACACTTCGGGCCACAACTGCATGAGAAGGGACCCGGGCCAGGTGGCACTGTGCGAACTCATCCACCGGCTTCCGGGTGTTGTCTGGGCAGAGCAGCTCGTACCGGTCTCTCTCGGTCTTGTTCGGCAGGCTCTCTGGGGAAGGGAGAGGGGAGGGGTCGGGGGGCCCAGGTAAGCCTACTCCAGGCAGCCGCCCTGAGCTAGAGATCCTCTCCCACCCATGGAACTTGAGCTCAAGACAATGTCTTGCCCAGTTGACAAAACTGGGGTGTCAGAAAGAAAGATACCCCAGTTTTTCCAGAACACTCAAAAAGGTAAAGACAGGGCTCAGAAAGCCTTGGGGCCCTGCCTAGTGGTCCTGTGACTGGATTATACGGGCTGCCCCCTTGCTGGTAGGCCAAGGAAGCTATGTCTAACCCCACCTGTTTCCATGGCAACCGCACCTAGAACAGCATCTCACGATGGAGACAAACCCAGGGACCAGCCAGGGGGTGCTGCCTTACCCACATCTCCAGAAAGAATAAAAATGGATAGAGGACAGTAGGCCTGTCCCTGTGCGTGACCAGCTACTGTACTTCAGCATGCGGCCCCTCGAGGACATTCTCCAGCAAGATAGTGAGAGGACACACGTAAAGGCGTGAGTCCCAGAGCTGTCTGTGGGGAAAGGAAGGCCAGGGTGGCCCAGGCCGTCCCGAGGGTGGTGGGTGAGTAAACTCTGGTGGACACGTTCCGTGGAGCATCCCCCAGTGGTCAGAGCCACCGAACTGGGCATGTGTACAAGAGCAGAGAAATCTCCGACACGGAACACTGGGGGGGAGACCTGGGCGGCAGCACGGTCGCGAACACTCAGCCCCGAGGCTCCCCGAGCCCAGCGAAACCTCCGCGAGCTCAGAGCCCTGGCACGGTGTCTGGGAGGGGGAGGGAAAGGCAGCCCCGCGCCCTGTACGGAATCTATACACGCTGTGTGCCAGGAGTCTAATTAGCTCGATACGCAGATGTGCGATAAAATAAAGTGAAAGGAGGCTGCCCCATAGCTCTTCTCTCTGCTCTTACCAAACACCGTACTGTCCTTGACAAAAGCCACGTCTCCAGCCCCGTCTTGCAGACACCTGCGGATGAAGGCACAGGGGGTCAGCCCGGAGCAGCCTCCCTGGGGAACAGGGGCTTGTCTCCCGCGGGCATCTGCTTCTCAGGGCAGAGCCCGGAGGCTTAGGGACAGCCCCACTGGGCAGGCGGCAGGGGCCACCTCCAGGCGGGATCTGAGGAGGAAGGTCTCTGCTGCCGGCCAGAGGATCCCACCTTCCGCTTTGATCGCTGAGAGGGCAAAACTTTCTCTTTCCAAGTAAAAGGGACTTTTGGAGCCTCTACACCAGAAGACAAAGTCTCAGTATCCTTGGCTGTGTGGTTCCTTCCCCCAGGACCGAGCAGGCAGAACCCAGGCCCACACAGGGCAAAGCCAGACTCAGGGTTCTCTGGAGAAACCGAGGGGGCCACTGCCGCTGGAGTAGAGGGGAGGGGACACGCCCTGGGCAGAGTTGGCACCCTCCTGGTGCACAGGGTCTCTGTCCACACCGCAGTGGGTGCTGGACCCCCTCGCTGGTCCCTACAAGCAGGCTGAGCTCTACTGGGGCCAGAGAAAAGGCCTCCTGGCCTGAGGACATGTGGCGCCCGGGTCGCTGGAGAGAAGAGGACCGTCACACTCACTTGAAGGCACCAGAGTAGCCAAAGTATGGTTCCTTGGAGGAGCAGGCACACTTGTCTTCCCCTGTCCCCGCACACAGGCTACACAGGTTGGGGTGCTGTGTGCCATCCGCGCAGGGGACACAGCTGGCAGAGAAGAAGTTGGCCACGGCTGCGGGACCCAGAGAAATGGACCGAGTGTGAGGCAGCCCTGGCCACAGCCAGCCACGCCTCCCAGTGTGCCCTCCCCTGGGGCCGGGGCAGGTGGCAGCCCCTTCCTCCACCCCTGCCAGGTGTGCGACCTCTGTGCTGGCATTCGGAGCTCAGAGACCAGCTCCCAAGGGCAGCTGGTGCAGCAAACCCACCAGGCTAACCTGGCCCTTGCCTTGGAGTCACCTGGACATTCACCTGTGTGACTTCCAAGTGGCTGTGTGTGAACCAGAGTGCAGACCCCTGCCTGCGGCCACCCACCATCCCCCCACCAGCTCACCTTCCTGAAGGGGTGCAGGTGGCCCTGCCCAGCCCAGGTACGGACGGAGCGTGCCCACAGGGATGTTCCACCCGGCGGACCTGTTGAAGCCGGTGTGGCAGGACTTCACGCCTTGCAGCTGGTTCAGCTGGAAGTTGCTGTCCCTTTTCACTACGGCCACAGCATAATAGTGCGTCTGCGGTGCTGCAAGGGGGTGGAGAGAAACGGATGCTCTCGGCCTGGACCCCAGGGAGAAAAACGGCCCCCAGTGGGCGGGGCACCCGTGTGCTGCAGGCTCGTCTGGGGCAGAGTTGCCCTGGGCCTGCCCTGGTTCCCCAGGGAGCACAGGGTGTCCACCTGCACGCAGGTCAGCCTCCGCCCCAGAGTGCCCACCAGGGACTCGGTGCCTTCAAGTGTGATGCCGGCAAGACCCCACGTTGGCAACTCATCTGCTCTGACGCCACAGAGCCCAGGGCCAAGGATGCAGCGTCCCCGCGCCCCCAGCTCCGAGTGCCCAGGGAGCACTCACCGTCCTCGGTCCCGTACACTTCCGCCGCCACAGGTCGCAGTCTGTACGGGTCCTGTGCCGCCTCATACACCAGACCGCTGTCAAGGGTCACGGCATCTGCCCTGTTCTCCTGAAAGCAAAGAGGCCAGACCGGCTTCAGGAGGAAGCCCTCCCTACCCCCTGCAGGTGGCCTTCGTGACGTCAAAAGGTTCTGTGCGGCCGGGAGGACCTTCTAAAGGGTCAGCTTTGGATCACGTCCGCTGACATCCCGTGACAGGGGCACGAGCTGAGGGTCCCTCTTTTGGGACAGCGAGCACCAGCCCAGCTGCTTTAGCCCTTGAGGGGGCACGCTGACTCGTCCATGCGCCTGCCCACCTGTGCAGGGTGGGGCAAAGCAGGTTTACCCTTGTGCGCGTGTGAGACGCAGTTTGTTCTCGTATTGTTGTTGGTCGTTTATTGAATTACCTTCCCCACGAACAACTGCAACCCTACCTTTGCCCACCCGTGTACTTCTGCCGAGCACACGCTCCCCCAGCGGCTTGTAGTTCAAGTTTGTGTTCCGGACACTTCCTCCCCTGCTTCTGCTCTGCATTCACGTCAAGTTCTTTTTTACCGAAGAGGAAATCTAGTTGTTAAGATACCTTGAAATCCTAATAAACCACGTTTATCTTTATCCTCCTCGGTGCATTACTTCTCGTACGCTCACATATTTCTTGTATTTGCAGTCTGGCGTAGGTAACATTTTGTTGACTGCTCCATCCATCTAAAACCATCCATTTTCCTGCTTCTGTAGAGCCTTTATGGATTTTATTGACTGTGTACTGTCTTATTATAATGTGGTGGTTCTATAATTTACTAAACAATTCCCCCAAATGTTCCGCACTTGGGTGACTCCTGACATGTTTGCTGTCAACACGGCGCCTGCAGGGATCGCTGGCCCCGTAGCTGGCTTTTCTTCCTTTCTGATGACCTGTCGCCACTCGACGGGCATCTGAGGATCAAGTCACACAGGCAAGGAGCCTGTTTATCTTCCTGGCTCTGGCGGCTGCTGCCAGGCTGCTTCCCAGAAGATTCGTGCTGCCAGCTTAGAATGCCACCAAGCGTGAGGATGGTTTCGCCACAGGATCACTGGCAGGACAGGCTTTCATCTCAGCGCATTATCACTTTAGAAAATGCAAGTGCTGCCCTGACTGGTGTGGCTCGGTGGGCTGGGCGTCGTCCCGCAGGATGAGGGGTTGTGGGTTCGGTTCCCAGTCAGGGCACCTGCCTGGGTTGCGGGGTTGGTCCCCAGCTGGGGCACATTTGAGAGGCAACCAGTCAATGCCTCTCTCTCTCTCTCTCACATTGATGTTTCTCCCTCCCTCTTTCTCCCTCCCTTCTCCTCTCTCTAAAAATAAATAAATATTTTTTTTAAAAGAAAGAAAATGCAAGTGCTAACAAATTGCTTAGGTTTGTTTTTCTTCGATTATCAAGGGAACTGTTGTGTACGTATTTTTATTAATTATGAATTCCGTTTATGAATACTTCATTCATATCGCTTTTCTCATGTGATCCTACATTTCTTACCTGTTTGAATTCATTCTTTACGGAATGTGAGTTGTGACCCCTCGTCAGAGCTGGCGCATAGTCACTCTGATGCTTTCTAAAACCTTTGTATAAATGCTTCTACTGGCTATGAACCAATACTTTTATATTTTAAAATCTGTCAGTTTACTTCATCATTTAGTTTATTGCTTAAAAGCTAAGAGATGTCTCTTTCTGCTGTAGTGCTGCCAATTAATCAATCCTCTAGTTTTTCAATAATGCATGTTTTCTTTTTAATCATTTAATCTATCCCAACTTCAGTCTGATGTATGATATGTAAAACTGATATCAAATCAGACGCTGGTGAAAAAGGCAGATTTTGTGACCTCATTCACAGGTATTTGGGTTGAACAGGTCAGAACAGAGATCAGGAATCAGCATTTTAAACCAGCAAGGAAGGCTGGTGCTGTGCCTCCACAGGCCGTAGTTACAAAATTATATCCTAAAATGTTGCTCAAGCGAGATCCTTTCCCCTAAGTACTGGCTCTGATAACCTAGTTCTCCTTGAAGACTTTTACACGGATTACCTGCTCTGTGCGGGAGTCCAGCGCACAGGACCATGGCACAGAGGATGTACGTGTGGGGTGAATCAGCAAAAATTATTTCAGCAGGTCTTACATCCCAGCAAACAAAAGGAATCTGAAGTCATCCAAAAGTCACAATTCTCTGGTCTCTCTCTGGAAATGTCTTGGACAAGTGTCTTTCCTATGCCCCATGCCCTGTGCCCCATGCTCTGTACCCCACGTGCCCCGTGTCCAGTGTCCCATGTCCTGTGTCCACAACACAATGTGGTAGCTGTGACCAGTTGAGCTCACTGCTGTCAGGGCCTAGAGGTCATGGCCTTCTGGAGGTTTTACCTTGCAGGGTAACCTTGACGTTTGCCAGGGTTACATGGTCACCTGGTATAACTGTTGCCGTGTCCTTTTTGCACAGTTGTTATCAACAATTTATGTTGGGGTCCCAGTTTCTCCCCACACATGGTCTCCCCGCTTTTGAATGTTAATTTCTGCATTCCAAAGAGCCTCCTGTCTTATGAGAGAGGACTACTCCCAACTGACAAGCACCCAGGAAGAAAATCAGAGGGAGGAGGGGAAACGGATTTTTTAAGTTTTGTTCCACGCCTTCCCCTTCCCCTCCCCTCACGTCCCTTCCACTCCATTCGGTTACCCAACACGTGGCGCTGACTTACCGCGATGGCCCGGATACATTCAAGGTAGGAGTTTCTTCTTACGCAGGAGATGGAGGGGCCACGCACTCGCCTTAGATTCTGTTGCAGTCTGGAGCATTTCGTTGCCTCTGGTCGGGATATGGCGCACCATCGAACGCCTCTCCTGGGGGCGGCCAGACTCGGTCCTGGGAGAAAGGCCAAGGAGTAAGGCTTCTACCACTGCTCACAGAGGAGACTGCCTAACCCGCAGGTGGCATTTTCCAGACCCCTCCATCTCTCTCTGTTCCTCCCCTTCCCTCTCCAGCCTGCGGCTAAGCCAGGCCTCTCTCCTCAGGTAGAGGTGTCTCGCTGGCCTAATAATGAATACCCTGTCCTGGCCAGAGGACCATGATTCTCAGTAAATTAGAGGAGACACTCAGAACCTCTGGGTTCTTTTCCTTCCTGCGACTAGAAAAATGATGATGATCCTCTGCATCAGTTTATGGAGTTCTTCCACCTGCCTTGTCCCACTTGAACTTGGGAGGTAGGCAGGAAAGGGATTATTGCTCCTCATGTGGAAACTGGCTCTTGAGGAGGCTGAGTGGCTGGCTGCTCGGCAGTGGCAGAGTCCAGCCTAAAATCCAGGTCCCCCTAGATTGCTGTGTCTACAAGCATCTCCCCAGGGCATGCCAAGGGAACTAAGGAAAATATACCTGACGCCCTGTCAGGAGTCACAGTAAGTAGTGTACCAAGTGGGTCAGTGTGCCTGAGTCACAGCCGTTCACCTCTGTATCAGAAAGACAGATTCCCCCACCAAGCCCAGCTTTGTTGCTGGAATCGACACAGTTAGGGAGAGGGCTGAACCAGATTGGCCCAGAGCCCTTAAAAACCACATGGATGCCTGGTAAAGGGAATCTACGAAGAATCTACAGTGGACATTGTATTAAAATGGTGACGACTAAATGCTCTGCCCCCTAATATCAGGAACAATACAAGAGTGTCCACGCTCACTTCTTCTATCCAACACAGTGCTGGAGGTCCTTGCCACAACAATAAGGCAAGAAAAAAAAAATCCAGGCAGGAAAAGAAGCAAAATGGCCTTTCTTTGTAGATGCCATGATCCTCTGTGTAGAGAATCCTCAGGAGTCCCCAAAAGACTATTGGAAGTAATAAGTACAACAGGGTCATGGGGCACAAGGTCAATATACAAAAACTAATTGTATTTTTGCGTACAAACATTGCATGATCCAAAAAGAAAATTAAAAATATAATTCTATTCATAATAACATCAAAAAAATAATTCCCAGAACAATATTTAACAGAAAAATGCAAGGCTTGTGCAAGGAAAATTGTAAAACTTGGCTAAAGGAAATATTTATCTAAATAAATGGGGAGACATTTATATTCATGCTTGATAAGACTCAATATTGTTAAGATGGTAATTCTCCCTAAATCGATATAGACACTCAACACAATCCCTATCAAAATTCCAGCACGCTTTTTCATTTTTTGCAGAAATTGATAAACAGGTTGTAAAATTTACATAGAATAAATAAATTTATAGCAAATAGCCCCCGAATTTATATAATTTATAATTAATATTTATATAACATATATGGGAAAGCCAAAAACAACTTGGACAAAGAGCAAAAGTTGGAGGGATTTTACTTCTTAATTTTAAAACATACTGTAAAGCTACAGCTATCAAAACAGTTTGGCTTTTTTTTTTTCCATAAAGATAGACACGTATAGTTCAATGAGACAGATTTAAGAGTCCAGAAGTAGATTCTTACATGCACAGTCAATTGATTTTTTCCAAAGGTGCTAAGGCAAATAGCAGAAAGAGCAGCCTGTTAACAAAGGGTGCTCACACAATCAGATGCCCACATACAAAAGGATGAAGTCAGAGCCCCACCTCACACCATCCTCAAAAACTAACTCCGAAGTGGATCACAGAATTCACTGTTAAGAGATGAAACAAACTTTTAGAAGAAAACACAAAAGAAAAACGTTGCCACCTTGGGTTAGGCAAAGGTTAATTAGTATGGCACCAGAAGCACAGTCCATCAATTAAAAGATTAATAAATGAGACCTATCCAAATTCAAAATTGTTGTGCTTCAGAAAACAGCAAAGAAAATAAAAACGATGTCCAACAGGCTGGGAGTAGATATTTGCGAAGACTTCCTGAGAACTCGATGATAGGAAGACCAACAACCCAATCAAAAGCGGGCGAAAGAGATGACTAGACATTTCTCCAAAGAAGACACATGAATGGCTACCAAGCCCATGAAAAGATGCTCAACATTTTTAGTCACTAGGAAAATGCAAATTAAAAGCACAATGAGAAAATCGAGTCAGGAGCACTGGAATGGTTACCA
Organism: Anoura caudifer; assembly: GCA_004027475.1. Taxonomy (NCBI): domain Eukaryota; kingdom Metazoa; phylum Chordata; class Mammalia; order Chiroptera; family Phyllostomidae; genus Anoura; species Anoura caudifer. The sequence goes on along the minus strand of PVKU01000330.1, from coordinate 407,394 downwards.
CCAGAACAGAGGATGACAGCCGCTGGCGACGATGGGGAGAAAGGGGACCCCCCGCATGCTGCTGAGAATGTGCCACGACGGCACTCTGGAACAGCGGTAAATACACCGTTACCGCACGGCCCAGCCGTCCCACTTCTGGGCACCTAGAAGTACGAGGGTAGGTCCACATAAAGACTCCTGCGTGAATATTCACGGCAGCATTATCCAGAATAGCCAAAAAGCGGAAACAGCCTGGATGTCCGCCGACCAGTGAACAGCACATCCTTCCCGTGGGTCAGCCTTCGGGGATGAAAAGGAAGGAAGGGCTGATGTGCACCACGACATCAGTGAGCCTCGTTCATGCTCCAGACACAGGAGAGCATGTGTGGTGGGACCTCCCCCCCCCCATGAAATGTCCAGAGAGGCCAGTTTACAGACACAGAAAGTAGAGGAGTGGCTGCTGGAGGCTGGGGAGAGGAGGAAGTGTGAATGGTCGTGAGGAATCACAGCAAGGGGATGGACATGGGCTAAACCTGATTGACGGGGCCGTTGCACCCCTTGGAAAAACTGCGAACAGTCGCTGAAACGGGTGAATTTCATGAGTTGTAAAACGCACACCAGTAAAGCTGTTACAAACCAAACACGAAAACTCTTGGTCACCTACACCTCCTTCCCTTTGGTGCATGCTTTGGGGCGGCACACTCAGCCCTCTGCCTCCTCTGCTCATGAGCCGCCCCCGGCCCAGTCAGCCCCAAGGTGTTAGAGGCAGGCTGGGAAGGTGGGATGGGGAGGCCTGTGGCTCCCAGGGCTGGGGAGGGTGGGGGGCCAAGACAGCCGCAGATGCAGGTGCAACCAGCAGCAGCTCTGAGCCAGAGCCCTGGCCCCTGGCCCACGACCACCTGCTCACCTCTTGGCCCCTCCCGGGTGGCTGCACCTGTGCTGTGCACACGTCAGGGAGCAGAAGGAAGTCTGTCCTGGCCTGGCCAGCTCCTGCCCTAGAGGAGAGAGGGACGACCAGCACCCAGAGAGAGGAATGTGGAGAAGGGCACCAGAAGGCGGGGACAGACAGGGACAGCACCACACTCCCTAGGTTTGGGGGCATAAGCTCAGGGCTGCTTTCTAACGACCCCCTTCCAGCAGACAGGAGGGGGTGTACTGGGCTGGAGTGGAATTGGGCAGGGGTCGGGGGAGGCTTTCACCCTGATCCCGGGGCTCACTGCCCAAGTGCCGGCTGGCGGTCACAGCCCTTTGTGCTGCTGCCTGGGACCCTGAGGACATCCTGTGCTCCAGCACTTACATCCCCAATGTCCATCACCAGTGAGTGCCCGCGGGGCACCCTGAAAACTACTTCAGATATTTGGGTACAGAATTAGCCTTTGTTGAGTCCCTTCTAGTCTGAGCACATTTGAAACCAGAAATCGATTTCCCTCCCCCTGGGACAAAGGGGTCTCGCCAGGAGGTCTGGCCACCACCCTGCCCCTCTCTGGTGGGAGGCAGAGAGAGAGCACCTGTGCTTGCCCTGGAGCAGGGTGGGCATTTGGACCCTTCTTTCCAGTGAGGAACCTCGCTCAGAGAGGCTCTATCTGGCCCAGGCTGGCACAGCCCTGGCGGCAGCTGGGCTCTGGAGTCCCAGGTCTGCTGTGTGTCTTGGGCAAGTCGCTAGCCCACTCTGAGTGTCATTGCCTCCCACGTACGCCAGTGTAACAGCACCACGGGTGCCAAAGGTCCCGCTGCGACGAAGTGGGGCGGGGTCTGCGGAGGCCCTTTGGGAAGCTCCGAGCAGCTCTAGTCTCGCCCGGAACAGCTTAGAAGCGCGGGCTCCGACTCCTCCCCAGGTGGGTGGGCGGGACGGCCGAGCCTCGGTGCCTGCAGGCACTTCGTGCCCACCCAGCAGGGTGCAGAGGCCAAGGGCGCCCACTCGGGGGGGTGCACCCCCAGGTACCCGCACTCACCGAGGGCCAGGAGGGACAGCAGCGCAAGGAAGAGGAGCTTCATGTCCGAGGTCCCGAGGAGACTCCGGCCAGCAAAGGCTCTGCCACCTGCGCCTGCTCTGCTTCCCTTTATCCAGGGCTGGCTGACCTCACCGGGTTGGCCCCGCCCTGTGGCCCAACAGGCGCCCCTGTGGCCCCTTCCCCCAACCAGCTCCTGGAGGCTAAAGAACCCTGGAAGGGGGGCGGGGTGGAAGGAAAGGTGCCCGCGCAGGCACCTGGAGGCAGAGGAAACCCAGCCCACAGCCACCTGGCAAGTCTGCCTGGGGGCTGCCTCCCTTTGGGAAGTTCTTTCCCTCCCATTAACCTGGAAGCCCCTGGAGAGTTGCAGTCCTGGGTTTTGTCCTCCCCGCCCCCCATCTCAGTGCCACCTCCAGGGTGGGACACAGAGCAGGGGTCCCAAGATGAGTATTTGTGAATCATCCTGACTGTGCCCCTGGCCTATTCTTTAGCAGGCTGTGTCTAAAGGGCTGGGAGCTGGCTAGGGCAGGTGGGGCCGCCTCCCCCGGAGCCGCAGGCAGCCCGGAGCCGCACATCGAACCCACTGCCTCCCTGAGGTCAGCAGCAGCCTGGGACAGTGCGGAGATGAAGAGAACTACAGCTGCCCGGAGGCTGACCCGGGCTACCCACGGGGTCCCTCCCCGCCCTACTGAGACCGCAACGCAGCTCCCAGAAAACAGAGCCGCAGGTCTCAGAGGGGAAGGTCCTCGCCCCAGGGCCCAGTGGCCGTCTCCCTGTCCCCATTTTGCCAAAAAGAAGGATGGTCCACTCCATGTTTTGTTTGCTTTGTGACAGAATGAGGTAGGAAATGGAAGCCCATTTTGATAAACGTCCTATTTAGTACTCAATACATGACCTGACCAGCTCCTTCCCTACTTCAGGGAGCTGTTTTTAAACTCTAAAGTTAGAATTCTGCTTCCCAGAACAGGTCTTGTAAATGCCCTCCCACAATGCACGGCGGCTCGTGCACGAGGGTCTCCAGGGCAGCCCTGCCTGCCGCTAACCAACTGAAAGCCAACTAAACATCCGTCTCTGGGAGGCGTCACACAGAGTGTGGGGCCATGCACACAGTGGGACAACCGGAGGCCCCAGCGAGGACAGGCCACCCTGGAGGTACTGAGGTGGCCTCAGCTCCAAGAGCTGCTGAGTGAAGACCTAAGGCACTAACAGGAGGGGAATCACAGAGCACCTGAACATGCCCTCTTGACCCGGCAGCTTAGCTCTACATTTCCTAGAGCAGACAGGCATTGGCCCCTCAGGAAGCAGTGCTGCTGAGGGTGGGCACTCAGCAGGCCCTTGGCGGTGGAGATGCAGACCCCACCGAGTCTTCAAGGCTCTCAGGGAAGCTCTGGGGCCTCTGCCCTGGGCAGGGAGTGTGCCACAGCACAGGATGGGGTCCGACCAGGGGTCCTGCTTGCTGGGCACGGGCCTGGGGCTTGGTGCTGGCTTCACCAGCTGGGCTCTAGGTGACAGGGCCAGGGTCCTCACTGTTTGGAAATGTAGTATCGCAACATTAAAAGAGACTTTCATCAATAATTGCAATAAGCTCTTTCAAAAAGAGTGAAGAAATACAAAGTTGACTAATGCTGGGGAGCGCCAAAGCCTCTTTGTCCCTAAAGAAGCAGCTCAGCATCACCATTCCATGATTCTAGAAGAATTAGGAACTATCACAAACCCTGTCTCTATCTCCGCAAACCAGAAGAAGGTTGGGATAGGAGGTCGGAGGCTCCTAGAACCTCTTGTATCTGGCACAGCGTTGGTGGGAACACAGAGAACCTGGGGCTGAACTCAAGGTGTGCCCTGGAGGAGGGACTGGGGCTGGCAGCAGGACAGGCTGTTTTCCATTGTGTCTGCAGGGAACGACCAGACCCCAGGCCAGGCACATGCTCAGCTGGACACACGCAGAGCAGCCCTCCAAGGCCATCTACAGAGGAAGCTGATGTAGATCTGCCCAGAGAATAAAGTTCAACCAATCCATTATCAACATGCATTCATTCATTCATTCATTCACACTAGAACTGGTGGGTGCCATAAGGGACACAGAGAAGAAGGGATCGTCCTGGCCATCAGGAGCTCATGGCACAATGGGGACTGGGGGCAGGGGACACAGTCAAGCATGTCTATCATACAGGCCACCAGGGAACAGCAAGGCTGGTGGCACCCAGAGGAGCAAAGAGCAGCCAGTTCCCATCATGGAGGCTCCAGAAAAGTTTGAAGAAGTGCCTTTGACCTGGGTACCTGCAGGAAGGGGGAGGGTTTCTACAGGGAGAACATTCAGGTAGAGGGAGTAGCCCAGCAAAGGTCTGGAAGCACGGACTCAGTGACCAGCAACCGCTGATCTGGGCATGAGGGACAAGAAAAGGTCACTCTGAGCTTTCCCACCTGGAACTCCTGTTGGAAGGACTGATATCATCCCCCCTACCCCGAGCTCCACACCAGGTGCCTGTGGGCAGCTCTTCCCGAGGGTCCCCCAGTGCCCAAGTCCAGTGCATTGAAAACGGAGCTCACCCACTTCCTCCATCCCTGCCCCTTTCCACCAAACCCTCAAATGAAGAGCCTCGGAGTCATCCTCAAGTCCTCTGGCCAGCTAGCCCTGGGCATGTGACGGGCCCTTGATGATCAATATTGGTTGAATGAATGAATGAATGAATGAATGAATGAATGAAGAGCGAGGCAGAGGAGGGTTGGCTCCTGCTTACAGCACGTCAAGTCTGAAGACCAGTGAGGCCAGGGCTGGCTGTGCTGGCCCCCCAGAGCTGGGTGCGTGCAGGAGCTGGACGAGACCTAGAGCAGCCTGCAGGGAGGTAGGACACGGGTCTCCAAATGCTGAGACAGTGGCACCATGGGACTGGAAGGAGTGCGGAGAAGGTGGCTGCGGTACCAACAACCGTGTAATTGGCGGGAGCTGGTTAACAGGCAGGTGAGGGATGCTAACTCTCTTCCCCCAGTCCCTCTCCACCCCCAAAATTCCTACAGTGACCCTTTACCACCCCAAGGACTGCCCCAAGTTAAGCCCTCCCAACCAACAGGCAGTAAACCCCACCCCCTGCCTTCTAGGGGGGCCTCTAGCTTCCAGCCCCAAGAGGACTATTGGGAAGGAAGTGAGACTATTGGGCGGAACCGGCTCCAGATAGAACAAAGGACAAACGGAGTTCCCAAGACAGACAGACTCACGTGGGGCTCCGACCTGCCCGACGGGGGACCCCAGGCGTGTTTCCTGCCCTTGCCAGTGGTGTGAGGTGACTGGCTGGGTACAGAGCCACCTGTCCTATATTTAAGATTTTATGGTGGGTTGTTAAGCCATCGGTAGTTCGGAATCAGTCATGGTGGGAGTATTTCCACCATGGAAATTAGCAGACGCTGTACGTCGGGGCATTTTTGCCTCCGGAGAGCCAGCCGGCGGCACACGCACTGCCTGTGTCTGGCATGGTTTGGAAGCACGCAGCGTCTCCATTAGTGTGGGGTGATAGGGGGCCTCCCGGGAGAGAGACGAGGTATAATCCCTAACACAGAGACGGCACTTTGCACTCCGGGGAGGGCTATCGGTGCTCTCGTCTCCTGTGACTCTAACGGCTCTGTGCCCTAAGAAAGTCACTGTTTCTGCTCTGAAAACAGGTAAACGGAGGGCTTCCTGCGGTCGCACAGTGAGTGAGCTGCAGAGACAAAGCGGCTAGCCCTGAGTCTCCCCCAACCTGGGCTCTCTTTCACAGGGCCCAGCACTCTCCGGGCGCTCAGGGCAGGCTGAGGCCCCGGGGTAGCTTTCGTTCTTGATCTCGGCAAGGACTGGGCCCCTTCTGCGGGCCAGGCACCGTCCAGCCCTTTCCCCACATTAGCTGCGGCCTTGGTTCTTACGGAAACACACAGATTGCCCCGTTAGACCTGCTTTCCAGGGGAGGGGGCCAAGACAAAGCAGCTTGTCCACAGTCACACAGTGGGGTCCATGGCAGATCTGTAGACTTCTAGAGTGGCCACTGACCCCCGACCCCTACCCAGGAATCCCCTATTGTCACTGATCATTCCTTTGCTGCACCCTGAAGAGAGAGCAGGGAGTGACAAAGAATGAGGAAGAGATGGACAGAGCGGTCACCCTGCTTCTTGGCCACTGGGGTGGCTGTGATGTCCAGAGCAAGGCCTTCCCAGTGGCCCTGAGTGGGCTCCTCGCATAGAGCCAAAGGTCCTGGAGAGTCTTTGGGTGTGCCTGTGGGTGGGTGCCCGCGGGAGGGAGCTCAGCCAAAGGGCGGCTGGCAGGAAAATAGTGACTTTATTAACTAATATAGCTTGTTGCCAAATGTTGCCCGATTTACAAAAAACCCACACAGACAATGAGCTTCTGTCTCCTCGGACAGCTCTTCCTCCTCCTCACCCGCCCCTCCTAATCACAACCCACGTTTCCCCATTTGCAAGATTTCCATCCTCCAGCCAGGGTAGCACCCCATGCCCCTGGCAGAAATCTGATCTCTGTGGGCATAGGATCCCCACCACCACCGAGATAAGAATGTGCAGCAGGCATGGCCCAGGGAGGCTTCCGGGAAGGTGCCAGCCAAGGGCAGCCCCAGCATCTGGCACAGGGCCAGACATGCAAATATCTTCCCAGAAGGAATGAGGTCCCTGTCCAAGGAAAACTCCCAGTGGAGACACTTGACCTTGGCCCCCTTTTGCTGCCCCTCCCTGGGGGCTGCACTTGGGCAAGGAGGGGCTTGCTCTGCAGCATCTGCAGCTCTGCTGCCCGGAGGTGACCTCCATGTCTGCCCCCTGCTCCCTGCACGGGGAAAGCAGGCAGCCTTCACAGAGAAGGCGCTTGAGCTGGGCCCTCAGAGGGGCAAGAAGCCACCGTCTTCCTCCACATCCCTGGGCAACACGAGGACGCCACCTCCTCAGCCCCTCCAGGACGGGAGTGCCCAGCCCCTGACCTGTGCTCTGGGCAAACTTTCCTTCCCGATCCCTCTATCCATGTCTTCTCTCGACAACATGGCAGGCTGGGCGGGGAAGGGGGGCGGGGGCGGTGAGCACAAGGGAGATGTGGGGCTGTGCACGCTGAGAGTCCTGTCCCCGCCCGCCCTGGAGCAGAGACTGCCGCAGAGCTGTTTTCCCACGGCCCCTCCCTCCAACAGAGCAATGGCTGCCCCCACGGACCCACATTTTCTAGAGTGTTCCATCCTACCCTGTCCTGCTCTCTCGCCTCTTCCCCACGTCTGCGTCTCTAACCCCCGCCTCCTGCCCTCAGCTTCTCTCGCCCTCTTATACACGTGTGCCTACAGGTGTCTTGGACGCCCCTCCACGGGAGCCTGCTCGGACCCTGGCCGACCCTCCTTCTGTCACAGTCTTTGTGATCACCGACTCGTCTCCCCACATCCAGCCCCTGACTCAGAGCTGCAGGAGGAAACAGACCACAGCTGACCCATCTCGGGATCCTCCCAGCCCAGTTCAAGACCTGGCCCAGGGGACAGCCTCACTGAGGACTTGTTGGCGAGGCGGGTGTAGAGAGAAGTGGGGTGAGAGGCCACGACCCCTCAAGATCCTTTGGTTCCAACTCTAACTGAGGGCTCCCTTCTCATCCTCCCAGAGCTGGCCCGTGAGAGTGGCTGGAGCTCTGGCTCAAGCACGGTGTGTGGCGGTGGGGGGGGGTGTCCGTGCCTGGTGCTCCTTGTCCCCAGTCTGTGCCCTGCAGAGGCCTCCCAGCAGGCCAGACAACCTGCTCCTCCCCCTGACCTCCGGCTCATCGGAGCTGAGCGGAATCTGAGTCCTCGCGGAATGAACAGAGGAGGCTGAGCCCTGCGTGCAAGCACAGGGACAGCTGAGAGGAGGCCCCTGCCCTGCCCTGTGCGGCCCCTGCCTGTCTGGTGGCCTGAGGAGGGTCGGTGTGAGGACAGCAGGAGGGCGTTGAGGGGAGAGGCTGCGGGAGAGACCCCTCCAGCACCCCAGCCCCCAGCCCCCACCTGCATCCCTGCTTCTCCTGGAAGGCCTCTCTCCTCCCCACAGCCACATCAGCTTCCAAAGGCAAGGAGAGAGCACGCTGGGACACCCCAGAGACGGGCTGTGAGGACTACAGAGGCGGGGGGTCAGACCCCCCAAACCCTAATGCGCCCCCTTTTCAAAGCCAGAGACCTCCTCATCTTAGCGGACTAGCTTCCAGTCAAAGGCCTGTAGGTGACCCCAGAGGGGTCCTTAGCAGCCCAGGACTTCTTTCTCCAGTACCTTCCAGGTGTGGGTCTTCTCCAGGGACATGCTCCCTCTCCCCACCCCCCAGCTCTGGATCCTCTCCTTCTCCTCCTCCCTCTGCTCTCCTTCAGCCGAAATCGGAAGTGAAGGCAGCACGAGCTCAGGTCCCTTTAGGAGGTGTTGCGTGTGAACTGAGCCATGTGCTCCTAAAGTGTGTACCATTACTGACATTTCACTCTCCCACAGCCACGCAGCAGGCGAGTAACAGAGAGCGAAGGCCCAGGGCTCTCTCCAGAGCATCCTGTCCACTCATCCTTAACTGCCTGCGTGTTCATGTTGAAAGGGAGGGCGGGGCAGAGAGGGGGAGTAGATGGCCCCTTTTCTCGATCCGCTGAGCAGATCTTGATCCTGAGCAAACTCTTTCTCCAGGGAGTATTAATATCCAGAAAACTCCATTTGGGATGAGACTGTAAAAGTTCAGACACCGGGCTGACCCTTTTGAAGGGAGATTTGAGGTCCCTGGAGCATGTGGTGTTTGTGGGGGGTGAGGAGGAAGCTGGGGACATGGAGGCAATGGCTCAGGACCAGCAGCGCTGTTGCCCAATGCTGCCGCATTTGCAAAGGGAGCTAGGCAATCAAAGAGCTCTCTGCTTACCCCTCCTGCCCCTCCTTCAGGTCTTCCTCTGTCCTCTCCAAGCCCCCGTCCCTCCTTAGGGTCCTCTCCTCACCCCTGCCCGGCAGCGGTGGGCCCAGGCTCTCAGTTGCTCTCTACACGGGCCAGCACCTGCATCCTTTCCGACGCCCTTCTCCTTCACTCACAGTGTGCGACCTGGTGCCCAAACGTCCTGTCTTCCTTCATCCTGCCTCTTGTGCCCATTCATTCCTTTTCAAACTTTTCGATGGTCGTGAAAGAGCCTTGAGCTCCCCCTGAGCACTCCCCTCCCCTCTTGTCTCCCCCACTGCGGTCCGTCCCTCAGGGAATCTTTCCAGACCTCGGTGGTTCCAAGGGCCCTCTCCTCGCCCTCCTCTCTTCCCCCTACACTCCATCCCTGTCGAATCTCCTCCTCCTTCCTCCTCTGGAATGAATGGAGGCTCGCCCAGTAAGCCAGGTCTACACACCAACCACCGCACACTCTATCTAGTCTGCTTTCTGTTTTATTTTATCATAGGCTGTGTTTAGTGAGGGGAATTACTGTTCCATTAAGATAGTGTCTATTTTAAAAAGCAAAAGAAAGGAAGAGAAGAAAGGGAGGAAAAGAGAAGAGGAAAGGAAAGGAAAGGAAAGGAAAGGAAAGGAAAGGAAAGGAAAGGAAAGGAAAGGAAAGGAAGGGAAAATAGCCTGAGTTTCTCCCATGACTTTGAATAAGCATCCAGGTTGGCCAAGCCAACATATTTGAGAAACGCAGGTGTGGGTGTGTATACGGGTTGCGGGGTATGGGGGAGTACTCACTCTTGTTTGGGTGAACTCCTGTGAGAATCATCACTTTCTTCTTGTTGTCCCCCCCACACCCTCTCCTGCTCCTCTCAGCCCTGCCGCCCTGCGCAGGGCTGCCCTCGAACCTCGAACCTCGTGGCTGTTTTGATCTGGCCACAGACAGCGGACCGTTATGGGTCACCTAACTGCAGCCAGCCAAAGAGCCTTTCTGCAAATATTTTTTTAAATGACTCGTGCAGAGCAGTGCAAACACATAAGCATGTCATTTAACAAATGATCCCAAACACTCAGGTTAACCACCACCTGGGTCAAAAAAGAAAACACCACCGAAGTTCACAAGGCCCCTCACACCTGCGCTCAAACCAGCACCCTCTCCCCGCCCCCCACCCACTTCAGCCGCTCTCCTGATTTCTAAAGCTAGCGTTCCTTTTGCCTGTATTTGAACCCTATGTAAATGGAATTACACAATATGTTTTCTTTGTGTCTGACTTCTTTCACTCAACATGTTTGTCAGGTCATTCATTTTTTTCATTTTCTATTTCAGTTTCTAGTCATTCCTAGTATTAGAAATACAATCTACTTGGTGTATTATCCTTATACCTTGCAGCCTCATTAAACTCACTTATCAATTCTAATTACTTGGGAATTCCGAGAACGCAACAAGGGGAGGGGAGCTTCACTTGGTTTTTCCCCGCCGATCTGCACTGGAAGAGACTCGGGCTGCAGTGCTGAGGGACGTGGAGAAAGTGGAGTCCAGCTGAGAGAGCTTTCCACCTTCCCCACCAGATGTTTGTGGATCGAGGCGTTTCCCATCAATGCTAGCTTTTAACATGAATGGATGCTGAATTTCAGCATCTACTGACCTGATCATTTGGTTTTTCGCTTTTGTGATGAATTGCACTGCTTTATTGTTGAATGCCACGCCAGCCTTATATTTCTTAAAAAAAAAAAAAAAAAAAAACTTGGTGGGGGAGCGGAATGCAGACAAATGTAATTGAACAACAATAAAATAATTTTTTAAACTATTATAAAAAAACTGTGTGTGTATGTATGTATATAGGTGTGTGTGTGTGTGTGTGTGTGTGTGTGTAAATACCTTTCTCTCAGTCTAGTAATACTCAGCTTTTAAAAGTAAACTTTTCATTGAAGTAGAGCTTCCATAACATACCACAGGTGCAAATCATAAGTGGACAGAATTCAAAAACCTGAACCCTCTCTAGAAAACAGCTCCCAATTCAAGAATCAGGCTGTCACCAGCCCCCAGAAGCCCCCACGTGCCTCCTTCCCACCACCACCCCAAAAGGTAACCACCACCCTAACATCTCACACAACGTATTCGTTTCAAGTGTTTAAGGCTTTTATAAGCGGAGTGATATGGAATGTATCTGATTTCTTTGGTTCAAAATTTTGTTTAGGAGTTTCTCACACCTTGGTCCATAAAGAAATAATTCTCATGTTTTCGTTGCTACGTGCTCTTTGTGCGAATGTACCAAATAATAACTGTTCCTCTCAGCCGCAGACTCGCGGGCGATTCCAGCGCCGGGCTATCACCGTAGTGCCGCCGCAAACTCACGCGCTCGTTTCTGTCGGGCACACGCACAGCTCACACTGCTGCCATAGAAACTTCTGCCAAACAGTTTTCCAGAGTTACCTGCGACGGATGCCCACCGGATGCCCACCGACAGGGGCGAGCGTTCCGGTTGCTGCGCGCCCTTGCCAGCACTTGGGATTCTGTTTCAGCCATTCTGCTGAGGGAGCAGTGAGACAGCATCACGGTTTTAATTTGAGCTTTCCCTGGTGCCTAACGAAGTTGAGCACCCTCTCGTTTTGGGGGTGTGGGGGGCATTGGGGTATCCTCTTTGTTCATGCAGCTGCTCGTGTCACTCACCCAGTTTTTAATTGCTTGGTCAGTGTTTTTTTTTTTTTTTTTCTTGGCTTAAAGGAATTCTTTATATAGTCTTCGAGTCACCTTTTCCCTCCAGTTCCCTCCCCCTGCCCGGTGCTCCTCTTCCCTTGGTTCAGTGCTTCCCATCCCAAGGCCATGCCCCCTTTCCAGGTGAGTCTTTTGTCCCTCCTTCAGTCACTAGATAAGCTGAGGCCCTAAAAGGCAGAGGCGGTGATGGGACTAAATAAAACCACAGACATGAAAGTTCAAACTCAGCTCTACCTCTTACCCACCTCCCAGATCTGGGGGAATTATTTCGCCTGTCAGCTTCAGCGTCTCTGTGTGTCTCTCTCTGCCTCTCCCATCTCCCTCACCACCCCCGCCCTGTTCTCTCAGCCCCACCGTCCCTCCAACTTCCCCTCCCAGTAGCCTCAGCAGCTCCTCTTGGCACTTCCTAACTTGTCTCCCAGCTGGTTGCCAGCCTGCTGTCGGTCCTTCCCCTGCTCCACAGCTGTGCCTTCTCCCACCTCCAAGGCCCTCTGGGCTGCAGGGGCGCCTTCCCAGAACCCATGTGGCCACTTAGTCATTTCCTCAAGAGCTGAAGGTCACTATGTTGGTGCCTAAGGACAGGTGATGGACTCTGCCTATCAGCAGGCAATGGCAGGGGCCACAGAGAATGCTAGGGACCAAGGGGAGAGTCCAGGCCCAGCTGGTTCTTAGCCATCATCCCTGGTGACCAGGGAAGGTGCAGCCTGATGAGGAAGCAGTGGCAGGAGGCAACATGGCTGCCGGAGGACCAAGAGGGGTGCAAAAGCAGAAGATGACTCGGAGAATGAGGAAGTGGGGGGCAAAGCCTGTGGGCTGGTAGACGAAGCAGAACCTGATGGCTATTTGGAAATGAAGGAAAGAGTCAGGGAAGTGAGCAATTTCCAGGATATTTGGAAATATTCTAGCTTGAGGTTGCTCCTATGAAATAATTTGACCCTGAAAAATCAGCCTCAGAGCTGAACATTTCCTTTGACACCATTTTACAAATGGCGTCTCCAAGCCCAAAGTGGGCATAGGGCCTACCCAGGCCTACCCAGCCAGGGCTACACAGAGTCAGGCTTCTGGCTCCTCGCTGTGTTGGGGGATGGGGTAGGAAGCGCACTTCAGTTGAAAACATCCTCATGGAGCATTTACCCTGGGCCAGGCCCTCGTCCAGGGCTGGGGTCATCAACATGAGTCAGACTTGGTCCCTCCCCCAAGGACCACGGGCAAGGGGGCAGGGAGTTACTGCCACAGGGGGGAGGGAAACGCCCAGGAAAAGGCATGGAAGACCTGTACCCAAGACCTGATAATGGGGGAGGGCATCTGCCTCCCACCTGTGGCAGCTCTGGAGGGGAACGGGAAAGGCCCCCACTCCATCACCTTGGCCTCTTGCAGCAACATGTACAAGGTCAGCTTGGCTGGAACCAAATGACTGAGGAGGGAGTTATAGGCACGAGGAATTAGGGGCCTTGTGAGTAACTGGAAGACCTTCGGCCTTTACTCTGAGGGAGTAGGAATCATTGGAGGGAGCTGAGAATAGAGACAGAGAAAGAGGAAGGGAGGAGGAGAGAGACAATTGTGGAGGTTCGGCAATAATCCAGGAGAGAGATGAAACAGCTTAGTCTGGGGTGCAGCAGTGGGGAAGTGGGAGATGGGTGGGAGCCTAGACACCCCTTATAGGTAAAGCCGCAGGGATTTGCTTCCAGTATCGAGGGACGCAGGGTGTGAAGGTCAGGAGCAGAGGATGGCGCCAAGGTGCTTGTCCTGAGAAGCCAGAAGGATGGGCTTGCATTGACAGAGATGGGGAAGACTGTGGGTGAAACACTGGAAGGGGGTAGACCAGATGTCTCCTGCTGGACACCATCAGATCCATGGAGCCTTGGGCCTCCAGGTGGATAGCGAGAAGCAAAGCTCCCAAACTTGCTGCCACCAAGAGTGTCACCGGTAGGTACTATAGATGTCAAAGGTACATGTCTGGAACTTTGTTTAAAATTCTTTTTTGGACCATGGGTCCATTTTCTCCCCAGGATAAGGCTGATGCGTAATTCCACGAGACACCGTGTCTAACTCCACAGGCTCGTGAAATACTCTGCATCGTGTCTGTGAACGTTCTCATGTTCGGGGACTCTAGGACCCCACAGCTTCCCTAAGCACCCCTTCAAGCCCCGCTCTGACCTTTTCGCCCCGCCCCCCACCCCTTGCCTGCAGCGGTGGAGTGCTGACCGGGCCCTGAGCAAGCCCTCGGCTCAGCGGCACTCTTGAAGACACCGTGGTTCCTCCCTTGCACGGGAGCCCAGGGAGGCTGGAGCTTTCCTCTGTGCGGTCCGTGTCTGCTGCAGAGCCTGCCTCTGCGGGTTTCACAACGCAACCTCATTTCTGGTCGACCGCTGACCGCACTCAGCGTGGCCTCCCGGTGAGGGAAGGAGCAGGAAGCGTTGGCCCTGGCTGCAGGGAGAACAATGGGTGCATTCACAAGCCACGGGAGGCTTTGTGCGCATTCTGGGCAGTATTTGCTATTCTGCAGGTCACTCTGCTGCCCGCAAATGTCAGTGCACCAGAGAATTTATTGACATTCATCGGAGCAGTGACGTAAAAGATATGAGAATTATGCCTGTAAGACAGGCCTCTAGAAGAAAGCAGAGCTTCCTCAAACTAGGCATCTGCTCCAGGGGACAGCCTGGCCCCGGCTTCCTTCCAGGTGGGCCAGGAGCCTGAATCTTTAAAGGACAGGAGACCTGGACGGCAGGGGCACATCTGCCAGGGGAAATGCCACCAGGTCCCCACCCCAGCCAATTCCCATGGCATAAAACCTCCCCCATGGCCATTTCCACGTTACCAGCATGGATGGACATCACTATATTTGGATTTAGGAAGAGAGGAGTAATGTGACATCATACAGTGTCCCCACCATACACAGGCAATAGGCGTAAGTCACCTCAAGAGCCGCAGGAATGCAAGGGGGGGAAGGTCAGAGTGGCACCAGATTGTTCAAATCCCCGACGATCTAACAGCCGGTTCTCAGGAGCTGGGATGAACCAGCTCCCGCACCGCTCTGCCTGGGACTGGGCGACACCTGGCTCCTTACACACCCTGCAGAAGTGTGTGTGCACCAAAAACATAAACAAGAGTGTTCATAGGTGGGTTACTCACAAACAGCCAAAAGGTCTCTTCATGGTAGGCAGGTGCTGAGACAAGGAAGCAAACTAACCAATGAGAATGAACCACGTGCTACCACCTGCTGCAATATTGTTACAGAATGGGGCCAAGGGGGGTACGATATACTATCACTGAAAGGACCCCCCCCCCAGGTTCGAACTGTCCACCACCAGAGGAGAGACGTCTCTCAATGCTGGAGATTTGTGAAAAGGAAAGGAAATGTTTATTTAAAGTTATACAGACTTAAAGTAGTGACCCAATGTCTTCATTAAATTATTAAAGTCCTTTAGGACACTCACAGACGCACACAGTCCTTCCTTCTCCCTCTGCCCTGAACTGGGGTACCGTATCTCAGGAAAAGAAGAAGTCCGTGATTCAGGCTCCCGGCACCATCAGCTGTGTCGCCGCCAGGATCTCCAGTTAGTCCAAAGCCATGTGGCACCTTCTCATGGCCCTCTAGCAAAAGTCCTTGAACCCTTCTTCCAGGCAAAGTCTCTCCTGCTTCCTAGGCCATGTGGCCAAAGGGAGCACCAGAAAGCTGTGGGGGTCCCCACTCTGGCAAAACCATGTGGTTCCCTCCTCGAATGGCTGCCGAGTCTGCATTTAAATCCCCGAGCCAACCTTCCTCTGCACCCCCATTTCTGACTCCTCCTACAATCAGTTACACCTGCCAGCATGCCCGTATTATCCCAAGTTTACTGGGCTGCAATCGTGAGTCTGGGCAGGTGTGGCCCCATGTCATGGAGCCAATCTTCTCCAAGCTCTCACGCAGGCTCTGTAACCAGGGGGGAGCTGCTCCCCAGTTACACCTTGGGTGGAAGTCCCTTCCATCCCCCTGGCACACAGCATGGCCACAGCTACTTAACATATCTATGCAACCAGCTAAAGGCTATAGACATGTTAAATGACCACGCCATGGATTAGCTGCAAAGCTGTGGCTGCACAAAACGGCTCTGCATGTCCCTGCTCCATGTGTCCCTTCCCCCAACTCACACCTGTGGGGGGAAGGGGTGAGGCCATCCTATATATCTTTCTAATATTTCCTGGACACCTTGAGTTCTGGACCCCATTCCAAATCCCAATTTGGGGCCTCCCTCTGGGCTGCACCCTGGATCAATATGACTGCATCATCACGCAGATATAATCCCGAGCAAAAGGGAACATACACAAGGGAGCACCTCCCACCTCGCCGAACTTATAGAAAGCTCCAGAACAGGCCAAATCAGCCTATGATGTCACAGGATGGGAGAGGGGCAACTTCTGGGCCAAGAGGCAGGAAAGTGATCAACAGGGGCTGGGGGGAGAGCCAGGCCTCAGGGTGCTGCTCACGCGGTCTTCTCCCCTGAGCCGGGCGGTGATCATACGAAGGTGTTCATTTGCGATGGCTCACCCAGCCCCGCAAACCCTGACCCGCGTCTCTGAATGTGTGCCCTACGCCAGTGAAAAGTCTCTTTTGGACAGGCCCCCAGCATGGGGGACTGCCTGTGATTGCGTCTCTCCGGGTCGGCCCCTCCCCTCGGCACCCCCAAGTACTGCCCTTGCTGGGAGGCGTCAGGAACGCTCCTCCAGGAGGCCCCCTGCAACCCACAGAGCAAAGCTTTTCTGGGAGAAACGACCTTCTCCCTCAAAGTCCGACCCCTGTGGATGGCTGAAGAGAGAAGGGAGGAGTGGGGAGGGGTGGATAGTTGTAAGTGAATGGAGGTCATGGTACCCAAGTCAGAGCATGATGGGTGTTGAAGGTGGAGCATGGCCTGGCGCGGGGCAATGGGAAGGAAGGAGGGAGGGAGAGAGGAAGGAATAAAGATGTTCGGCAGACACAGCCCAGCACCCGAGCACAGCTCCAGACTCTGCTGTGGCCGCTGTGTGTATGGGATCCCTTGGGTCCCAGCTGCCCCTACAACGGAGGTCAGCCATGCAGGCATCCCCAGAGCCCTTCTCACGGTGAGAAGCCTCGAGAGGGAGGTGAATTCGGAGCCCCCTCCAGCCTGCCACCGGCCCCAGGAGCTGTGCCCTCCTCCACCACTGTCCCCTAGAAAGTGGTGTGCCTGCTGGGAAGTGCACGTCCCTCCTGAGAAGGCAGTGCCCAGAAGGACCCGTAATGTTCTGCCCCAGAATGTTCTGCCAACGTCCCTTCTCCTCCCACACTGGCAGCAAGCCCTTATAACCTGGGGCCCTATCACATTGCTGCCAATCAAAATTAGCTGCGGTTGATGAAGCAGGGACATCAAAGGAGCCCAGGGGAGGAATAAGGAAACAAAGGAAAAACAGAGTCCAATGTCTTCAGCCAGTGCTGATACTCGAAGTAGCGTTGTCTCATATCATACCCCAACCGTCCTCCAGCTGGGCAAGAACCTGCCACTGTGGGGCAGAGAGGACAGCTCTCCCACGCCCTGGGCTCTGCAGAGGGAGCTCCGGGCTGGGGAGGTTCACCATGCCCTTGGACCTGGCAGCTGAGGCTGGCTTCCTCCTGGCCCGCCTCCTGCTCTCCTGAGCCCCTGCCAGCTCCAGAGGAGTGAGCCTTCTTCCTTTTCTTTTGTCGGTTAGATTCTGGACCAGGTCCGACCTCAGCCCAGGGTGCAGCTGGAGTTTCGGGGATCGGGGGAGCTGGTCTCAGAAGGCTCAGGGGGCAGCCTGAGGCAGGTGCCCGGAAGCGGGGGTAAGCCCTGCTGGCTGGGCTCTGGCCTTGTTCTCCCCGGTTCTGGCTGTGCTCTGGGCCCAGACCAGCCAGGATGGTGACAAGACACTGTCCCCTCAGAGGGGAAGCAGAGCTCCCTGCTGGGGAGCAAGAGTGAGCAGGAATGAGTGAGGAGGTTCTGGGACAAGGAAGCAAATGGAGGTGCAGGTCATCTACCCACGGGTCCCAAGACAGCTGCTGGCAAAGGAGGACCATCTACTTGCTTAATGTCAACCCTGGGGATGCTGAGGTCACAGGCCAAGGCTGGTGGAGATTGGGGTTCTGAGGATCCCACTTGACTCCTAGAGAGAGTAGGGGCCTCCTCAGAGGAAAGAGTCTGCAGAAGCAGCACTTCTAATTCTTCAGTCTAAGCCCGTTTTCTCGTCTCTAAAATGGGGGGAATAGGCTTCTGGTCAAGATGGCAACATAGGCAGACATGGCTCACCTCTTTGCACAACCGCATCAAAATTACAACTAAAATATTGAACAGCCATCACTCAAGAACATCAGAAATTAAGTTGAATGGAAGTCTGACATCTACAGAATTGAAGAAACCACGTCCATCCAGACTGGTAGGAGGGGTGCAGTCATGGAACGGGCTGGCCACATGCACACCTGGATAAAGATTCGAGAAGGATATCTCAGGAGTGAGGGCTCCCAGACTCACACCAGACCCCCAGCCCAGGGTTCCAGGGCCAGGAGGATAAGTCCCCACAACTTCCGGCTGTGAAAACCAGCGGGCACTGAGTCGGCGGAGGAGGCTGCTGCAGCCCCGAGCAGTTCCTCTGGGGAACCCACACACGGACTCACTGACTCAGACTCGCTCCCTCTGAGCTCCAGCACCGGGGTGGCAGCTTGAAGGGCACCAATGATATACAGGGAGAGATTGAAGTGTCTGGCTTCAGGTGAGCAGAGGCCATTGTCCCTTTGCTGAGCCCTCCCCCCCCCAACGGTAGGCTGGTGCCATAGCTGTGACTCCGTCAACCTGGGTAACACTGTGTGACCCACCTTGGAGATCTACAGAGGCTCTACCCCACCCAACTTATAGGCCCACCCAAGCCGCTTTTCTATAAGAATGTCTCATCTTGGCTCCTAAATCCTATTGAACAAGGAACAGCTGGCTCCAGCGACCCCTAGTGGCAGCCATATTAGAGTCACAGCTTGGCTTCACTGGGAATCTCCAAGCCCAACACAAGCAGCAGCCCTCTCTGATTGCTTTATAGCTCGGGCAGGGCTGCCCAGGCAAAACACAGGTGGGGCTGACCTTAGTCTGCACCACCTGAGAAACCCCAGGGCCAGCACGCCCAGTGGACAGCTACAGACTACGGCAGAGAACCACCATCCTGCATCTGCACAGCTGATCCTCCACGGAGGGTGGAGGTTGGTGGTCAGTGGTCATAGCCAGTCCTGGCAGCTGACTGGCCTGGGTAAATCCCTCCCATTGACCTGCCAACAGCCACCAAGGCTCAACTACAAGAGGAGGGTGTACTCAGCCCACATGAAGGGTGCATCTCAAGTACCCAGCTTTGGTGACAGGGGGGCTGTGCCACTGGACTCTACAGGACACCTACTACAGTAGGCCACACTACCAAGACACGGAGTTAAAGCAGCCCTACCTAATATGTAGAAACAGACACAAGGAGGCTGCCAAAACAAGGAAAAAAAGAAACATGGCCCAAATGAAAGAACAAATCAAAACTCCAGAAAAAGAGCTAAATGAAATGAAGATAAGCAGTCCATCAGCTGCAGAGTTCAAAACACTGGTTGTAAGGATGCCCAAGGAACTTAGTGAGGACCTCGGCAGCATAAAAAAGATCCAGTCAGAAATGAAGGATACACTAATTGAAATAAAAAACAATTTACAGGGAAACAGCAGTAGAGTGGATGAAGCCAAGAGTCAAATCAATGATTTGGAACATAAGGAAGCAAAAAACAACCATTCAGAACAACAAGAAGAAAAAAGAATTTTTAAAAAATGAGGACAGTATAAAAGCCTCTGGGATAACTTTAAGGGGTCCAACATTTGCCTCATAGGGGTGCCAGAAGGAGAAGAGAAAGAACAGGAAATTGGAAGTCTATTTGGAAAAATAATGAAAGAAAACGTCCCTAATTTGGTGGAGGAAATAGACATGCAAGTCCAGAAAGCACAGAGAGTCCCAGTTATGATGAATGAAAAGAGGCCCACCACATCAGTATTAAAAGGCCAAAGGTTAAAGATAGAGAATCTTAAAAAAAAAAAAAAAAAAAAACAAGAGGAAGAAGTCAGTTACCAGAAAGTTGCCATATGGGAGGGGTATGGGTGAATGGGTGAAGAGGTGAGGGAACTAAGAAGAACCAATAGGTAGTTACAGAATAGCCATGGGGATGTAAAATACAGCACAGGAAATGGAGCAGCCAAAGAACTTACACTCATGACCCATGGAAATGAACAATGGTGGGGGGATTGCCTGAGGGAGTAAGTGGCACTGAGTGGGGGGGACAAAGGGGGAAAAATCAGGACAACTGTAACTGCATAATCAATAAAATATAATTTAAAAAAATAAAATGGGGGTAATAATCTCTCAGCGTTGTAGTGAGGATTAGATCATTTATGTAAAAAAAAAAAAAATGGGCACAGACAATTCACAGTGTCTGACCCAAAGAACTGGTGGGTCCAGTCTTCCTTTCTGCTCTGCCTGCCACCCCTCAAAAGCCGCAGACGGCTACTGCGATGCAGCCCCTCAACATGTGATAGATGATTTAGTGTAAGAATAGTGGGAGAAAGGACGCAGGACGGCAGAGAGGCCCCGGGAAGGAGGGGAACAAGGAGGCAGGGTGGGAGGGCGGGAAGGAGGACTGCTGGCCAATGAGATTCCACTCCTGAACTCCTCCGAGCCTCCCCGGGAGGTTCCAAGTGGCCCAGGATTCCAGGTGCAGGGCTCTTCCCCAGCTTCCCCACACCCCTCTTCACCCCATCCCACCCCACCCCACCACCTCTGTCGAAGGACTGCAGACCCCACCGAACTTGTCGAGGGGTCGTGGAGGTTTCCAGGGAGAGCCAGGGCTGCCTCAACCACGGGGCAGGAAAGTGCTCGAAGTTCCCAGATGCCTCTGCGACTGTGGGGACGCACGTGTCTCCTCTGTAGTGGCCCTACTACACCCCAGAAGGGACTGGGCTTGAGTGAATAGGCGTTGGGTAGTTTTGTGGAAATGATCAATAACCATGTTGTTCTGTGTGTGTGTGTGTCTGTCTGTCTGTCTCTGTCTCTCAAATCAATCAGACCCTTTCCTAAAAGGCAGAGAGCCGTAGGCCAGGAGAGCTGGATACCCCTGCAAAGGGCAAGCAAGCAGAAGTCCTATTTCCAATGCCCTCGGTGGGGTCGAGGGTTGGAGGCTGAGGCAGCCAGGGTGCAGGCCTGGTGGGCATGTTCAGGCCTTTACTCCTGAAGGCTTTAACTCCTGAAAATAAAAGTCTGAGGGGTCTCTCCAGCTCAGCCAGGCCCTGAGGGGGGGGGGGGGGCGGGAAGTGCATAGCAGCAGGCCCCCGCTCTCCTTCCCTGAGACTCAGACGCAGCCCAAGGGGCTCTTGGCATCCGTTCACCCAGCTGACATTTTGAGGGCTGGGCTCAGCCAAGGAAGTACCAGTGAACGCAGGCCCCTTCCTTCCTGGACCTGACTTCAGGGGGCAGCGAGAGGCAGGCAGACGGATCATATAAACATCCTCGGCCGCTCAGAAACATGATTGGAACTGTTGAAGAATAAACTGAGGCATATTACAATTTTTAAGAGTTTATTTGAGCAAACATCTATTGCAATCAGGCAACACCAAGCCGGAAGTGGTTCGGAGTGCTCCCCCTACAGGAGCCAGGGGGGAAGACTGACACAGAGAGGTGTGGAAGCAAAGGACATCTCTTGACTGGCTGCAGCTTACAGCCCAGTGGGCTGTTTGTGATCGGTTGTCCTTAGCAATTTGATTCCCTGGATTTGAGGCATTTACAAGCTTAGGTTGGGGTCTGCTCATGTAGGCCACCAACACATTACAGCCACCTCTGTCTAGGGGCCTCCTTGTCTCACTCACCACAGCCTCCTCCGGCAGCCGTGTCCGGAGCTTTTACAATCACCATGCCTCCTTCCACACCCACCACAGCCTGGCTGGTGGGGTGGATCCTCGGCTCACAGCCAGCAGTGGGGCGGTGACCCCTTCTCACTCACACTCTGGGTGTGTGTCCCTAGCACAGGTTCTTGAGCTTCTCCTTGGAGCGGGGAGTGGGGGAGCACTTTGGGCACTTTGGGGTGAAGCCAGTGACCCCTCACCCAGGCAGGGACCTTGTAGCCACATCTGGGCACAGGGACTGCCCCAGCTTCCGTCTCTAATGGGTGGAAGATTGGGCTTGGGAGTCACCACGGGCAGCTCAGTGTCTGTGAAACACCATCCTACAGAGACTGGACACGAGAGAGAGGAAAGAGGAAACAAGGAGCAGGGAGCAGGGTCACAGGAATCAGGGGAGGGCCCGCGGTGACTGCCCTGCTTTGCATGTCTCCTCCCAGCTGATGACCACAGCAGTCCGGTGGGTAAGGGTTCCAAATGTGAGAACTGGAAAGAGCAACCACGCAGTGTCCACCACGCACAGGGCCGCGGGGCCAAAAGTGTGTCCCGGGCTGAGAGGCGGCAACAGCAGAGCCAGACTGAGGTCCATCCTCCTGACGTGGGGCCTGGAGCGCTCCGGGGCCATATGTTGATGAATAAATGCGTGCCTTCCGTATCTTTCCTGTGGAAGGCCCTGCTGCTCTCTGAACATGGAGCCAGACTCAGCTGAACTTTGTCCTCCGGGCAAAGGCTTGGTCCGCAGGCCCCGTCCAGGTACATAAAGGGCAGCAGGCGTGAGCCTGCGCTCCCTAAAGTGAGAGCCTTCGTGCGCTGCCAGAGATCCGCCAGAGCCCAGGAGACCTGGCTGCTCCCTGATGCCCCAGCGCACCATGCCAGCGGCCACAGGTCCGGACGTAAAGGTGTGGCAGAAAGTGTTTCAGGAATTAATTCAGGAGGTGAAGCCGAGGCACCAGTGGACACTGATGCTAGACAAAGGCCTCGTTCCCAACACCCTGCAGCCAGGGTGGGCGCAGTACCAGCAGTGGGCCTTTGCCAGGTGAGTGGGGGATGGGATGGTACATCTTCCAGAAAATTCTCCCTTATTTCTTACTGTGTATACTGCTTATTTTTCTTACTGCATTCATGCCTGCTTGCGCACTGAAGAGTACAGAAAGGAAGGTGCCCGTCACCCAAGAAGTTTTAGCGTCATTAGAGGTTGTTTTCTTATCACGTGAACCCCAAAACAAGGGCAGGACTGGGTGCGGGTGTGGGCAAATGAAGCCTTAGATGCAGAGAAATCAGGCTGTGAGGCATGAGGACGAAGAGCAGAGTGGCCCAGGAGGGCTGGAGGGGGAGGGCTTTGTGCGTTTGCCCCCTGTGTCTGGAGACCTGGGGTCCACCTCGAGCTGTGAGGAGGGGCCTCTCGCACTGAGGAGACCAGTGGGGGAGGAGGCGGAGGGCAGGAGGGGCTGAGCCACTCTCGCAGCCATCTTAATCCTCTCTGCTCTGAGCTAACGGAACCGTTAGAAACACAGGACCCTTAGAAGACATCCCAAGTCTCACTCTCTTTCCCAGGTGGGAAATCAGAACCCCCAGGATGGGGGTCGCCCACCTGCACAGAGGATGGGGGCCTGGGACTGAGACAGGGCTTGTTGCCCGCCCGCTGCCCCCTTTCTGGAAGGGAGTCCGAAAAGAGGAAACAGCTCTTCTCTCCTTATAACCCAGGGTTTTCCCAGGCCAGCAGCTGGCATCGGAAGCGGCTGAGCAAAGTCTCAGGTCTTTGTTTGTTTGTTCTGTTTTGTTTTTGAAAACTTTGAACTCCGAGCTGACACACCAGCACAGCAGCATGGACCAGAGGGGGCAGGGGCTGCAGCTCAGAAGAACAGGGCCCAGGCCCCTTTGCCCCAGCAAGGTCCTCTGACCCACGGGGGTCAGAGCTGCTGGGCATCTTCCCTTCATTTCATCCTCATGTTCATCCTATGAGGTGAGACTAGAATCAACATACAGAAGGGAGCCCTGACCAGCGTGGCTCAGTGGGTTGGGCGTCATCCCAAAAACCAAAAGGTCAATGGTTTGATTCCCAGTCAGGGCACATGCCTGGGTTATGAGCCAGGTCCCCAGTTGGGGGTGTACCAGAGGCAATCAATCAATGTTTCCCTCTCTTTCTCCCACCCTTCCCCTCTCTCTAAAAACAGATAAATAAAATAGTTTTAAAAATACAGAAGAGAAACCTTGACTTTTACCCAGCCCCCTCTGATTCACCTTCCCAGGCTCCAGGGGCCCCCGCATCAAGCCAGGCCAAGGTTAGGCTTGGCTGCTGTGACAAATAAGCCCTGCGGTATCAGTGATTTAACCTAACACACAGCCCCAAGTTCACCAAGGCACAGGGACAGGGAGGGCTGGAGGCCTTTCAAGGGCTTCAGTGCCAGATCTGGAAGCAGCGTCTACCTCTTGGGCCCACATCCCATCAGCCATGTGCTCACGTCGCCCCAATCTCACGGCCAGGGGACAGGGAAACGGGAGGGAGGGTGAGGATACCTTGGGGAGCACTAAAGCCCCCGCCACACAGCAGCCCTCTGCTCCTGGGGGCCACCACCACATGCTTCCCCGCGCTCTTCCCTCCCTCTGTCTGTCCTGACAGGTATTTGTCCAGCTGTCTTAGCTCAGAAAGTTGCCCTCCTCCCTGTTGCGATATAGGCTGATTCTTCTGTGCCCTGTCCGAGGCCGGGGCATGAGGAATATGCAGTGTTTCAGGCCACTTTGACCAACGAATTGGGTTGGAGAGGGCAAAAAAGAGAGAGGTGGACACGGTGCCCTCCCAGTGACACTGGCAGATCGGGGCAGCGAGCAAAGCAACGCTGGTGCGGAGCACACTGGAGCTTTGAGGGTCCCTCCCTGACCCGGAGGCCTGGGAGTTACCGTCTTAGCCTTTTCGGAGCTGCTATGACAATGTAAAAATAAATAAATAAATAAATAAATAAATAAATAAATAAATAAATAAATAAATAAATAAATAAATAAATAAATAAGTGAAAATGTAAAAACACAGGCCCGGCAGCTTATAAACAACACAAATGTCTTGCTCAGAGTTCTGGAGGCGGGGGTCCGACACCAGGGCGCCGGCTGGTCAGGCGAGGGCCGTCTTCTGCGCCGCAGACTTCTTGCTGCGTCCTCACGCGGCGGAAGGATCTAGGGAGCTCCGTGGGGTCTCTTTTATAAGGGTGCTAATGCCACTCACGGGGGCTCCACCCTAACGACCTATTCACCTCCCAAAGGCCCCGCCTCCTGACACCAGCACCATGGGTGTTAGGATCTCAACAGGTGAATTTGAGGGGAAACACTCATTCGGTCTGTAGCACTTGCCACCGCCCATTTGTATCCGTGCGTGGATTCCATTCAGGGTTCCTGGGGGCTGACTTCGTAGCTCCTGGTGCGCTTGCAGCCTCTGACGCACTTCGGTCCACCTTTGAAGAAGCCTGGTTTCGGAGTCAGGGCACCGGGGTTCTTGTCCTGCTGAGTGTCTGGGCCTGACGGGTTCCAAGTATGTGCCTCATGTCTAAATTGATCACATTGGACTTCGGAGGTGCCCAAGATCCCTTTCAGCTCGGACAGCTTGTGATCCACTGTCTTCACAACAGACACCTGTGGGTCACAGAGCATGTTGGTGGCACAGCAGAGAGAGGAACAAGTGCCTCGGTAGTTTCTTCCTCCACTCACCCGTGACCCCATCCAGCCATGTCTCTGCGATGTTGGGGCCCCTTCTTTCTTCTGGCACAGCCCACAGTTTGGCCACACCCAGCCAAGCTGAGGGTCTTGTTTTCTGTCTCCACAGGTTCACGTGTTCCTTGTGCTCTCGCAGCTGGGCCTCTGCCCAAGTGTGTGTGCTTTCCCACATGCACTGGAGTAAGATAGAATCTAAGGGCCTGGTGAAGATGCGGATCTTCGCCCAGAGATGTAAGAAGTGCTCTCAGCCTCCATTTGAGCTTCCTGAATTCACGGAAGAGAACACGTCGAGGATACTGAACAACCTGGTGCTCCGAATTCTCAAGAGCTGCTACAGAGAAGGATCCAAGTCAGTGGAGGAGATCCCCCCAATTAAGGACACCCCTCTCGAAGGGCCACATGACATGAACAACTGTGAGGCATGTCTGCAGGGCTCATGTGCTCAGAGCGGGTCAGATCTGGCCAAACGGTCACCTGTGTCCCCGTCACTTCCCGCAATAAGCTCACCTAAGGGCGGGACACCCACCTATCAGCCTTCTCCTGCAAGGAGCAGCACCCCAGGGGACGCAGGGACAGGGAACGCCAGTGCGAAGAAAGGAAAGGTATTTCCCAGCCGCTTGTTTTCCAAGTCCCCACCCGCCAGGAGTCCCAGAGTGACGAGCACCACCTACAGGGCAGAGAGCATAATCCACGTCCCCTCGGTCCAGAATTCGTATTCCCACATGGTCCAGAATCACAGGCCCTGCTATTCAGATCCTGACTGCGGTATTTCAAGTATCTGTTGCTGTAATTCAAACGTTTGTTGCTGTTTAATCATTCTAATCTTAATCGTGGTCCTGTGGTGGTCATTTTCTTAAAAAACACTACATGAACTTCAAAAATGTTCTGCTAAGTTTAAAAAGTCGGACACACAAAGTCCTCTAATGTATGATTCCATTGAAGTGAAATATTCAGAACAGGTAAATCCAGACAGGAAGTAGGCTGGTGGCTGCCAGCGGCTGGAGGAGAGGAACAGTAGCAGCCGCTCCTTAATCTGCCGGGAGGGGGAAGCAGTGGCAAAAACGTTTGGGAACGAGACAGAGCGGGTGGCTGAACAATTTGTGGAGGCACTAAATGCCACTGAATTGTCCACTCTAAAATGATTCATTTAATGTGAATTTTAAGGGTTAACTTAATGTGAATTTCACCTCTTTTTTTTTAAAAAAGTGCTGAAATGTCATTCATTCTCTGGAGGACTGAGAACTGGGTTTCTACGGCTCACAGAACCATTTGGAAATCTCAGGAAAACCAGGGGCCTTCCCACCAAAAAATCTCACCTGGCCCTCGGCTGGGGAGGCATTTCCGGGCAGGAGTCTTGGACTGGGTTCTAAGCGGGTCCCTCCACAGCGGGATGCGCGCAGCTGGGGGGTTGACACAGGGCCAGTCGTGAGGTGGTGGAGAAAGCCTTAAAACTCCATTTAATTCTTCCTTATACTTGGCTGTTTCTTGTATTATATTTTACAATGTATGTTAATACATCAGTAGAACGATACTATGCTGTATAAGGAAATAAACCCACACGCATTTGGAGTGCATGCTCAGCCTTTCTTTCACAGGCTGCACGATTAAAAACCCCAGGGGACCCCGGTTCTGCAGGGCCAAGGGCAGGCCTCTGTGCATGGATTCTCACCAGGTTTCTGGAGCCAAGTGGCTTTTTAAAAAGGTTTCTGTTTGGATTTATGGGAATAATTTTTGGACTCATTCTCACATCTTTTTTACCTGGAAATATGATGCCATCTGTTTAGGTGGCTAAAATTAAAGCAATGGAAAAATAAAATAAAATAAAGCAATGGGCCCTGGCTGGTGTGGCTCAGTGAATTGAGCACCGGCCTGCAAACCAAAGGGTGGCTGGTTTGATTCCCAGTCAGGGCACACACCTGGGTTGCAGGCCAGGACCCTAGTAGGGGACATGTGAGAGGCAACCAGACATTGATGTTTCTCTCCCTGTCTTTCTCCTCCCCCCCACTTCCCCTCTGTCTAAAAATAAATAAATAAAATCTTACAAAAAATAAAATTAAAGCAATGGTCGTTTACTGCGAATACTTCTTTTCCCTCCCCCACCCCGCCCTTCCTCTGTCGCCTGCCCCTCCCTGTCAACTCTGGTTACTTCTGCACGCACAGAGTGGCCAGACCTGGCCCCTGCCTGCACCATGGCCATGCCTTCTGGAACCATCTCTAGAACTTTTCATTTTTCACAACTGAAAGCCTGAAGCAATTAAACAAACCCCCTATTCTCCCTCCCCCCAGGCCCTGCTGACCACCATTCTTCCTTCTGTCTCCGTTTCTCCGACTACTTCAGATGCCTTGTGTACTTGAATTGCACAGTATTCATCTTCTTGTGTCTGGCTCACTTCGCTTAGCCTCGTGTCCTCGAGGCTCATCCATGCTGTAGCAGGGGTCAGAATTCCCTTCCTTTGTAAGGCTGACTAATATTCCGTCATATGGATGTACCACATTTTGCTTATTGGTTCATTCACTGGTCGATACTTGGGTTGCTTCCACCTCTCAGCTTGTGAGTTGTGCTGCTATGAACACGGTGCAGAAGCATCTCTTTGCGACCCTGCTTTCAACTTTTGGACACACAGGGCAGGGCACAAGCAGGTTTACTGTTATTCATATGGAAAATAATGCAACAATGAATAAATAGTCATACAAGATTAAACTCCATGTTTCACGTACCCACAACTGTAAACTCGTTTTTGCCCAGCCCCATGTGCTCCAAAGTGACATTGCTGAGTCCTGCGGCTCTGGCATGTTTAACTTTTTGAGGAGCCGCCACACGGCTTTCCACACCGGATGCAGCATTTTGCAATCCCAGCAACAGTGCACGAGGGTTCCAATTCTCCACATCCTTGCCACACACTTATTTTCTGTTGTTTTTAAATATATATAACAGTGACACCAGTGGGTGTGAGGTGATATCTCAATGTCTTCAACTTGCATTTCCGGAAAGTGTAATTTTTATGTTGCAAGTTTACACTTCAAAGAAAATGTGAGAACTAATACCTGTACATCTCAGCACAGAGACAATTATCGGGAACCCGACAGAACCGTGCGGGTAACATCTTCGGAACTGCTGTTCATTTTCAAGCATTCGAGCACCGTCCACACACCCGTACTAGGCACACTGCAGGAACTTCAAATGTAACAGTGGAGCCGAAGAGATACGAGCAGGTAGGGAAGCAAGTGTGTCCCAGCAGCCCGCAAACAGCCAGACTCGGACACGGAGTGACCTGTGAGGTGGGGAAGACGTGAGGTGGGGGAGACGTGCTGGGTTGTCAATACATGCATCGTGCAAACTTTCTGATCTCTATATTTTCATTAAGATGCATATTCTACTTTAGAATCTGTCTGTATTTTTATTGATAAGAATAAATTAAATAGTATCTCTACGAGCATTGTATTCAATGATGTATTTGGGCTGCTATGTAACATGAAATAATTATATATCGATGCAGTATTTTTTATTTATTTTTTAA
Organism: Anoura caudifer; assembly: GCA_004027475.1. NCBI lineage: Eukaryota > Metazoa > Chordata > Mammalia > Chiroptera > Phyllostomidae > Anoura > Anoura caudifer. The sequence continues at coordinate 378,781 of PVKU01000330.1, read as the reverse complement.
AAGATTTTATTCACGCCCTGACAGGTGTGGCTCAGTGGATTGAGTGCCGGCCTGTGAACCGAAGGGCCGCCAGTCTGATTCCCAGTCGGGGCACATGCCTGGGTTGCGGGCCAGGTCCCCAGTGTGAGGCATGTGAGAGGCAAACCACACAATGATGTTTCTCTCCCTCTCTTCCTTCTCTCTAAAAATAAAAAAATAAATAAATCTTTAAAAATTTCTTTAAAAAAAGATTTTATTCATTTATTTTTAGAGAGAGGAAGGGAAGAAGAGAGGGAAGCATCAGTGTGTCGTTGCCTCTTGCACGCCCCCTACTGGAGGGCCTGGCCCACAACCCAGCATGTGCCCTGACTGGGAATCGCACCAGTGAACCTTTGGTTCACAGGCCGGCACTCAATCCACTGAGCCACACTAGCCAGGGCTTATTTATTTATATGAACACCAAGACAAGATTTTTGCACAAATGACTGGTTTTATTGAAGTAAAATTTACATAAGTTCTGGACAGTCAATTGGTACGAAAGCCCCCACTTCCCTCCCCTGTTCAGATATATTTCCATCTGACTTTTGACAGCACAACCTTGCCATGAACTACAACACCAAAATCATTCAGGTGGTACAACTAATAAATGTGAATTACATTGTTAAAGAGTGAAAAAGAAAAATGCAATTGTTTGAGGGTCAATTACAGTGATTTCTCATTTTCCTATTCTTCTCATCTCTTAAACCTACTTCTCAGAGTTTGTCTTTAAGTTGAAGCGATCCCTGACGGTGGTTTTAGACTGCTCTGCCTGTTTTACAGGTGCTGAGGATAAAATATTTGGAATTACGATTAGGCCCCTCAAGACAAGACACTAGGGAGTCAGGAGTAACCCTTGTTCAATGCATGCCTCTGGGGAAGACTGATTCTTCAGATAAGGGAAAATAAAAGTCACTCTTCATTTTTAGCCCAGATTAACTTCCAAAGAACCCAACTGGCTAGACCCAAGCTGTCCCATAGGGTAGCCCCCTCTGGCTATTTAAATTTAAATTTAAATTCAATTCAATATTTAGCTCTTCCTTTGCACCAGTCGCAGTTCAAGCGCTCAAGGAGCACCTGGCCCGGCGGTCCCGCCATGGGACACACAGACACAGGAGTTGCTGTCCCCACAGGAAGTCCCACCGGACAGCACTGGACAGACCATGGAGGAGTCGATTCATGTATAAGCCACTTGTTCAAGCTGATCTTCCACACCCAGTCCTGCTTATTGGGGCCCCAGACAGTGGTATGAAGGTGGACAGTGTACAATCTCTCCAAACCGCGTGATGTGATATGAGTGTCCGAAGTCCCGTAAGGATCCCCATCTTTAACCATGCAAAACAGTCTCGTGAGCACGCTCTGGGCCTCAGCATCTTGGCCATGGGCAGCTCTCCTGCGGCGCCCTCGAGGAAGGCTTGCCAGGGACTCCTCACCAATGCGGATTAGTCCTGCCCGCCACACCGAGTGGCCACTGTAGCAGGGGGCCCCTGAGGGCACTGCCACTGCTCCCTGCTCTCAGGTGGGGCCTGGGACCCTGAGATGCCCACTCAGGGCAGGATGACCATCACGCAGGCCATGCAAGGCTTCCATGACCAGCCAGAGCCTGCCACCCCCACGAGGGCTGCCAGCACATCACCAGAGCGTCCTGTGCCCGATGCAAGGGCAGACACCCCGCCCTTCTTCCCACCTTCAAGGCCCAGGTTGTACCCAAAGTCTCTCCTGAGAGCCCACACTTGCAAGATTTAACTTAAAACATATGGAAATAGCAGTTTGTAGACAACTCAGGACAATTATTCTCAGTAGAAGAAATAATGCATTAAAATTCCTTTAAAAAAACAACAAAATAAAATAAACCCTCATCTGACTAGTTGAATAGAAATACTTTTCACAAGCCCTTTATCCCTTGATTCCAGAAAACTGTGCAATCAACTCCAGAATTTGGTCTAAGTTATCATCTTAAAAAGTAATACATTTTCTAAAATATTAAATGTGCATTACTTGGAAACAAGTGTATACGAATGAACCTTTAAATATTAACATATAAACCCACTGATCAGTTTCCCAGTCCACTGAGAGATGTATTCATCCATTTAAAATTTGAAAATCATGTTTCCAAACATTTATGACCACGGTTTCTGGTCTTCCTGCTTAAGTACAAGCCATTACCCCTCTGTGACCTGACCCACAACATGAAGATGTACAGCCCCACGGACAGGGAGGTGCCTCAGGCTTCCGAGGGAGGTATCAGAGCTGAAGGCTGAAAGATACTTTGGTGGTATAGCTGGGAACCGATTCTGTAATAAAAGGAGAACAGATACTCAACCACTCTCCTGTCATTATGGAGTGTAACTGCATGGCGTGCAGAACAGACGGATTTACGCCTTTTTCCTGTCTACACATTCTTGTGACAGGAGGAAGGACACTTGGGAAACAGCCACCGGGAAAAACACTTCCCACCCTTTCCCGCGGCCACCTTGCCACCCTGGCATCACCGCCTGGTTGAAAACCCAAACTAACGGGGTTGATTGCCTGACCTGCAACCTCATGTTTGTGCTCTTGTGGTTTTAATACAGGTATACCCTGACTTACATGAGATGACTTTCTCTGGTGTGGAATTTAAATGCGTTTTGAAATGGAATTTTATTGTCCCATTAACTAGGATTCTCTTTTGTCAACATTGCTTAGTTTAAAACTCATGTACAATTAGGAATGCGACCCTCACATTGGAAGTGTACGCTTTCCTGTCAAATAGTTGATGGTGTAGCATGCGTTCAAGTGCACTAGGCAAATCGAATATTTTAAGGAAAGGACTTTTTTTTTTTGGTAAATGGAAAAGTAATTTACAAAGTAAACTGCCCCTCACCAATTAACTTTTTGTCAATTTGTCTTATACCAAATACATGCGTTGCCTGAGTTGATGGAATTCGGTATATTCATCTGAAATATTTTAAATATGAGTAACCTACCTCTTTCTTTAAGATCTTCAATATAGGCTTTCATAAATTCTTTATCAAAGTGTTGACGATCTCGTTCACTTTCCACCATTTCGTCACCATCTGGACACTGGGTCTTATCAATAGGGTTGTCCATAAGGTTTACAAATCTATTCGAGAAAATACGGACAATGTCACACTTTTCCCTGTGCATTTTTGACTGCAGAAATCCCTCGTGTTGGAAGTTGACCTTTGTGGTCCCAAATCCCAAGTTCTTACGTATTCTTGAAAGTCACAGTTGACCATATACGTGAGCATCACCCGTGGAGTTCCACCGTGGGACAGGCCATCGCGATGATGGAATCAGCCTTAAGGCAGAGGCTGTTCCGAGGCCTGATGGGGAAAGGAGAGCTACTCGGCCCCAGAGGGTGATGGGCGAGCGGCCGAGAGGCAGCCAGTGACGCTTTCACTGTCAGGTCCGTAAAACGGCACGTCTCACTATGCTTGATATTATTCCCAATTAGTGGCACCAACGCTTAAACGGGGTGGCTTAATGAAGAAGGATTCAGATAAAATCCACATAAAAGAGGAGGAGAAGTGGGAGGAGGAGGAGGAAGAGAAGGAGGGGAAGGGGAAGAAGAGGAGGAGGAGGAAGAAACTAAAGGAAGAAAACTAAAATGGCATTTGGTTTTCTGTCTTCACCATTTTAAAAGATGTTTTGAGGTGAAGATGATATAATTAATCCAATTCAAAATAGGAAATTCCTCAAATAGTCTTTGGTTGCAATGGTAGTAGTCCCTGCTTGTAGGAGACCGTTCTGTGTGGCATGGGCCCAGCTCCCAGCTCCCACTTGGAGATGCACAGGACCCACGCCCACAGATAGTTTCTCCCGTGGGGAATCAGGCCTGCTATGTACCTAGGCCACTTTGAGACTTGCCTTTGCTAAAACCCTGAATTGAGCCAGCAAGTTCTTACTGTAACTTCCTAAAATCCATGCTAAACCTCCCCAGTATGGAGTGTAACTGGTTCAACCACTTTTCCCTTTGCGTTTGCAAATATCCTTCTTCTGTGATGTGGTGATTAATGGCATCATCTCCTTTGTTGTCTGTGAAAGGTAACCACCTAAAGCCAACCTGTGCACAGTAAATGAGGACCATCATGTAATATGCGGAGAAACCCAATAAAAGCGGGTGGGACCCTGACTTTGCTCCCCTTGAGAGAAAAGCCATGCTGACCCTCTTCCTCCACCGGACTCGGTCGTCCGTGTGAATGTCTCATTTCATCCAAAATGCCTCGGACACTGCGGGCCAGTGTCTGCATCACCTGCTGTCTTGAGTATCAGCCTCACTCTAAATGGTTTTAGAAGATTATATATATATATCTTCCATGTTCATATATATGGCATATCCACACATATCTGTCAGATTTTACCATATATACTTCCCAGTTCATTTTTCTTTTCAATTTTATTTAATGTCTAAATATGGAGAAAGCAAAAAAGTTTTCATTCTTGTGTAGATAAAGCCCTTCAACTTCCCTTTGCAATCTCTCCCCCTGAACTGTCATTGTCCCTCCCTGCCCCCCAAAAAGAAATCTGCCTACATTCTATCATTCTTCGATTTTTTTCTATTAAAATAACCACTGCACACACATATGCCTTTTCATCTGAACAGCGCAATGGCACTTTTACGTAAAGCGGCCATCTCGCGCCCCGCCCATGAGGCCGCCTCTGCCGCTGGCCAGTCACCATTTCAGCTCATTCGACTGCGGTATCTTTCACCGCAGGACAGAAAGTTCCGTGTTGTTCAGTCACGTGGAGGGGCTCCCTCCCTCCCCGTCAGTTCCCCATTCTCCCAGCTCCAGGTTTTGGTGAGCTATACCTTTACTTTTGCAAAATTTTTATTATGACAATTTTTGAACATTCAGAAAAGTTGAAAATTCTGTCACTCTTGTTTTCCAAAATTGGCTTTGCTGTTTTTTAGCTTTTTTACCTTTCACATAGACTTTCAAATTCCTTTTTCAAGTTCCATAAAAGAAATCCCACTAAAGTGATGGTTAGAATCATATTCTACTTGAGCACAATTTTTGGAAGAACTCACATCTTCAGAGTCTTTTTATCCGGAAAGACAGTATGTCTTTCCAAATATTCAAGATCTCTTTGATATTCTTTGGGAGCACTTCTTAGCTCCCTTCGCATAAGAGACCTTTTTTTCTCCTAGGGTTTTGCCTAGATATTTTATATTTTGGGATTATTACTATTCATGCCACCATTCTTCCACTCTTTTTCTACAGGTTGTTTCTAAGATATCAGTAAGCTAGTGACTTTGTAAAAAGACTTCTATCTAGTCTTTTTATTGAACTGTTTATTAATTCAAAGAGCTTTTATCTGGTTCTCTGAGATCTCCAAGCCCTGCAGTTCCAGTGTCGGAACTGACTTCAGCTACCTGCACCCAGGTTACAGTTTTACCCCGACCAGAGGCTCCCTCCCGCCCTCGATATAAGTAAGCTCTGCCTGCCGCCAGTTGCCCCCTGAATGTGCGAGGGGCCCTAGGGGTAGCAGGAGCCACCCCTCCCACCGGTGGGCCGCTCTCACCCAGACGGCATTCCCAGCCACGGGCAGGGAGGCCCATTCCAGTGGAAGCAGTTGGGGGGCGGGGGCGGGGGGAGAAGATGTCTCACACCCCTGTTACAGTTGTGCTTATGCAGGAACAAGTTTAGTCTTTCTTTTTGCAGTGGCTAACCTCTTTATTTCTGTTTGCTATGCATCTTACTGCAGGACCGGAAGTAGGAAAGATTCATGCTGATATTGCGCACTTGCCATTGAGGGAGCTGGGAGTCCCGGGGAAATGCCTCCTACACCAAATGGAAATCCCTCCTCGGGTGGTGGTTGGAACAAGCAGGTGGGTCTCCGGACACAGCGGGGAAGTCGCTCTCACTGGAGCGGCCTCGTGGGAAGGTTCCTGGGGAGGCTTCGAGCTACTGTAAAATGGGCTAAGATGGTCTCAGGGTGGAAATGATAGGGAATCTCCAAAGCTCCAAATTCTGGCAGGATGCTCTAGCGGGGAGCCAAGGGGAATGCCATGGAGTCAGCTTCAGGGGAGCGACAGGCCCAAGAGGCCCGGGCATCTGCCCCACTGTGCCCTCAACCAGCACGTAGCATTATCTAGAAATCCTCTGAGCTCTCCCTCCCCGTGTTACATCCCATAACTTCAAAATCCTGTAAAAAGGCATCAGAACTCCCGGGATCTGAGTCTCAGAGTACAACCACTGTCTGATCTGCTTCCTGAGACGTGCCCAGGCTCCCACACCCCTCGCTCCTTTCCACGTGTCTGAATGTGTCTCTGCTAGGATCGCTGGTCTACTTACTTTAAAGGGGTGGATGAGTCGCAGAGGGCGGTGGGCAGCTCCACCAGACGGTCCCCGCTGACAACTAACAGGGTGAGCTTCTTCAGGTTAAGCAGGGCGTAGGGCAGATAGGTCAGCTTGTTCTTATACAGGAGAAACGTCTGCAGCTCTTCCAGCCTGAGGAGCCAGGAAAGGGATCGGAGCACAAGGACTTAGCTTCACAGCGAAGAGAACCAGAGTGAATCACAAACACATTCTAGCAGGAAATCCCAACTTGGTTTATTTTTTCATAAGTGACCGTTACGAGAAAGATCTAACTTTTAAAATTAAATAAATGACGTTGTGCCAGATGATATAATTTTTTGTTTTTTAGTTTTTTACTCGATTGCCAATTGAAGACGCAGACACACAGTATAAGCCGAGTGCACACGTGCAGTGACGGAGCGTGAAGATCAACATATCCTCCCAATGTGAGTATCTATCCTCTGCTCTACACCTAAAACTAATACAAAATAATGTTGAATGCAAACTGTAGTCGAAAAACTTTTTTAAAACATCAGTATTTCCCATCCCAGCCTGGGTGGCCCAGTTGGTGAGGCAACGTCCTGCAACCCGAAAGTCTCTGGTTTGATCCCCAGTCAGGGCACATGCCTGGGTGGCGGGATCGGTCCCCAGTCAGGGTGCGTACAGGAGGCGGCCAATCAATGTTTCTCTCTCACATCAGTGTTTCTCTCCCTCTCTTTGTCCCTCCCTTCCCCTCTCTCTAAAACCAAAAGTAAAATTTAAAAACATCAATAGATCCCTCCAAGTGCCTGTCTCATTCCAAGGGTGAACAGGGCATGGGAAAGAAGTCGTACTAGGGTTGCAGCGAAAGTAAACAAACTTCAGCCAGCGTTTCCTGTTGTATATCTTGAAAGCACAGTTATTCCTCTCTCATCCTATTTTCTAACTTTAAAGTAGGAAGAAACCTGCAGAGAGAAAAGGAAATGGCCAACTCTACTCCAAAGGCATTTTACTCCGTTCAACGCAGTGATGCCCCCTCTTCAGTTTTTTCCTGCATTCATTTGCAAAATCTTGAGCAATCCCATAAATATTTTACCAAGTTCCCCTGTGTTTCCAACGAAAACAATTTCCCTCGAGTCTCGCAAACCGAGAAAGCACGGGTACACACATCGGAGGTACCGGGAGCAGGACACAGAAGCAGGAGATGGCCTTGAGGACCAGGCCACTTGTGACGGGCATCTGCATCCTGACAACCTACTTATGCTGCTGTGTGAAGAAGGTCGTGGACCCCAGGAGGCCAGAGATTTTGTTTCATTCACCACTTTAAACCCAGCCCACTCTCCAGAGCTGCCATGCAGGGGCCCAATAATATTGGCGGGATGAATGGATGAATCTTACGCGATTCGGTGTAGTAATTATTTTTAAATATGGAGGCTACAAGGGCATAATTTGAAACCCTTACTAAGCATACCAATTTCGTTTGAAAGATTACGCATAGGAAATCAACAGATAAAATTAAAAATTATTCTCGCTGATATCCTAAACATAGAGTATGTTTCTATCCCACACGGAATCATTTTACTTTCCTACTTCTATGGAGCAAAGAAAAGTTAATGATGCCATTCTACTGGGGACCCAAGGAAGTTCACCGAGGCAATGAAGATTTGTTCAAAGCACGTTAGTCGTGGGCAAAACTAGGTGTGCAGTTGTCCATATGGAATATAATACAATAATTAATAAATGATAATGCAAAAATAAACCGTGTTTTGTGTACTCACAATTGTAAACCTACTTTTGTCACCCCTATATAGACATGAGGTCTGTCCAGAAAGTATCCAGCCACATACTATGAAAAATAGAGACATTTATTGAAGAAGATACAAGAAACATAGTACACAGGACAGTGACGCCTCAGTCCCCTTCAACATGGGCACCTTGGAACCTCACACAGTTCTCCCAATCGCCATCAGCTGCCCAGTTGTATTTTCCTGAATCTCATCAATGGTCTGAAATCGCTCCCCTTTCAAAGGTGATTTTAGTTTGGGGAAAAGCCAGAAGTTGCAGGGTGCCGAATATGGGCCACAGGGGGCAGCCCTAGTCACCTGAGTGACTTGATGGCTTGCCAAAAACTCTGCACAAGACACAATATATGAACAGGCGTGTTGTCGTGATGAAGCCGCCAATCCCCAGTTACCCATAGCTGCGTCTTCTGAATCATCCAAATAGTTTCCACAGAGGAACATTTAGGCTTAAAGCAAAATTGGATGCATATTCATTGCTCTACTTGCTCACTCATTTTGAATGTGATGGCCACACAGTCCACATGCTCACTCAACGGTGTCTACCGCCCCTACTGACTAGTACAGTGAAGTCGTCAGTGTTCACACATGCGCATTCCAGTCCACTCTCCTTGGCTGCCAGGTTACAACAAGGCTGAGCAAACCATTCTGGTTATATTAACAATAGCTGGACTTTTTCTGACCAGACCTCATCATATACAAGTACATGCATGATGTAGACTAGAAACTGTCTTATTACATAAAGAACCAAACTCATTTCCTGGAAACAAAGGACTCTGGAAAATTCACCAATTTCAAAGAACATTCATATGTTATAAAAGTTTAAAATATTGCCCTGGCTGGTGTGACTCAGTGAATTGAGTGCCAGCCTGCAAACCAAAGGGTCACTGGTTCCGTTCCCAGTCAGGGCACATGCCTGGGTTGTAGTCCAGGTCCCCAGTAGGGGGTGCACAAGAGGCAACCACACAGTGATGTTTCTCTTCCTCCTCTCTTTCCCCAACCCTTCCCCCTCTCTCAAAATAAATAAATAAAATTTTTTTTAAAAAAGTTTAAAATGTTAACAGTGTGTAAGATGTTAGTAACTAATTCATATACCTCACCTTCAAAGCGCAAGTAGCTACCTGTCTATGTCTTGCGGCAGGTCGTTCAGGTTATTGTTGCTGATGTCCAACCACTGCAAGTTAGACATCCTCAGGACGCAGATCGGGACACTGGAAAACTTGTTTGCCGAGATATCTACATATGTCACTTGCTTCAAATTACTTAACTAGAAAGGAACAACAAAATATTCTAATTGCTTTTGTAAGAGAAAGAATTATGTTCAACTAATATTTTTCAATTGCTATCTCTTCTCAAAGACATTTCTATGAACATATGCAAAAGAGATCAAAACAGCATGCATTTCGGAGCACCGTGCAACGTGCCAGGGGTGCTAAGGAGAACAGCTCGCTGTGGCTGCCCAGGAGGAGCTGGTGATGTCATACACAAGCAACGCAACTCTGCAGAGTGAATGGGCAAGACAGAATTCTTAGGGGGTGCTGGGAACATCCTAAAACTGAATTGGTGGAACGTACATTTATAATGGGTGAGTTTTATGGCGTGTAAGTTATGTCTCCATAGAGGAAAGGGGAGCAGAGAAGGAAGAGAGAGATCAGCCCAGGAATCCCAGTCTAAATGACAGACAACACGGGCTTGGGCTAGGGTGCTGGGCAGCGGTCAGCACAGAACACGTTCTGGAAGGCCTGCCCAACGGGACTGACCAACGAGCGGATGTGGGCCACGGGAGCAAGAGGGGTCAGAGATGGCTTGGCTTCCTCCAGCCTGAACACCTGAGAGAAGGTCAAGCCATTTTCTAAACTGGGGGCGACAGGGGCCCCTTGGTGGTGTCCCCTCACCTGGACCACTATTTCTTCCTGGGGCAAGATGGACGCCAACAGCAGGAGCAGCCACTTCCTCCCACACAGAAGTTTTCGGGAAAGGGGTGTAACAGCCTTCCTAGGAATACCCTCCGCGGCCAGGGCCCTGTCCGATCCTCGCCAGCGCAACTTCGCCAGTGGGACTGCGGGATCCTTACCTCCCCTCAGCACAAGGAGCTAGCTGAGCTTGATTTGGCCATAAAAACTGTTCACGATAATCTGCTCCATTTTATCAGAAAATGACTTAAAATCATTTCTCCAATGAATTTAGACCAAAAGAAACTAAAAAATATTTTTCAATTAATGGACTCCTTAAATCCTGCCTGTGGGACTACTTTAGTTACCTACAAGTTAAGTTCAATATATAAATTTTTTAAATTGAACCCCCTTTATTTATTTCCAACTGTTTCCAATTTTATTTCACCAACGTGGATAAATAAATCAGGGTCTGCATTACAGCCAACAGGCATCGTATATCACACTGGCATCACGTAAAAATATCTTGCGTGAAAGCAGGACTTTTTGCCTGGCTTCCCATGGATGGCATTTCTGGACGTAAATTCAGGTCCTGGCCTAGCATAAAGACATTTTAAAGACCTTACAATAACTAGAAGAGGGTGACTGAAATGCCAGGAAAATGTGACATAATATAAGGATGGATTCCATCTTTGAAAGCCTCTTCCCCATGTCCCAGGCCATTGCACGTCATAAACCCAATACAAGTAAATCACGGTGCAAATACGTTCACTCTCTTACTTCAAAGGGGAGCTCAGTTAACTCCAGATTTCCAGAGCAATCCAGTTTCTCTAGGTTCTCACAGTCTCCCAGTTCTGGAGGGACGCTCTGCAGACGGTTGAAGCTCACATTGAGTTCCCTCAGGTTCTTCAAACAGCCTGTCACCAGGAGAAAAAAAAAGAACATCACACTGTACATCCTTTAAGGCCTTCTAAGAAGAGAAAACAAAACAAAAATGTAAAACTTTTGTATAAGTGATGGGCGAGGCATCGAACATAATTTCGATTTTGTTTTTCAAGCACTTTTTATTAAATGTCTGCTCATCTTTCATCCTGAGCATTTTGGTCTTTGACCTGAGCTTGATTTTTTTTTTTTTTTTTTGCTTAGTCTTTCTCTGCTTAGCCCTTCATGAAAGTACAGGCAAGGTGAGTGGGGGGATCTGTCCTCCATGAAGCTGGGGTCAGGCCCCAGCACCGCAGAGTGTAAACCCCTTTGAAATGACATGATGATTGAAATAGCAGACAAAGGCTTCGGAGGCTGGCGCAGCTCCCAGGAAGCACAGTGACCGGCCACAGCCCGTGGGTGGGCTCCACTGAGAAGTTAGCTAGGCACTGAGATACACACACAGCTTTATGTGTGAGGTCAGTGATTCCAAGAAGCAGACTGTTTACTGACTGCACGGAATGCGTTTATCTTTGGCTTCATATTTACATTGATTGACTTATGTTGTGCTTCACAAAGAATATGCTTTTAAAAAGAAAAGCCCTTTCACAGGCAGAATGTGAACACACTAAGAATAACAAGCAACAATTGGATTGATGGAGAGACACTGCCTCCCAAGTCCGCCTGGATTGCATAACCAGTCTCCAACCAGAAGCCAGCACAGGAGCAAATACAGCTAATAGTACAAAAATCATGTCATGCGTGTTCTAAGGCACGGAACACCTGAACATTCTTAACCTGATTTTTTTTACCTGGGAGATCAATATTATTGCTTGCTTCTGCAGAGCAGGCAGTCAAAACACAAATTTCTTGGCATTTTATAAATGAGAAAGGGAAACATACAAAGATAGTGTATTGGAGGCAGGGCCATTTCTGAGTTGATTTTGTTGGTCTCACTGTTTGTTGGAAGACTATGGTGTCCCGAATGGTGTGGCTCAGTGGGTTGGGTGTCATCCCACAAACCAAAAAGTCACTGGTTCAATTCCCTGTCAGGGCACATGCCTGAGTTTCAGGCTAGGTCCTTGGCTGGGGGGGGTGGGCAAGAGGCAACCAATCAACGTTTCTCTCGCTCTCTTTCTCCCTCCCTTCCCTTCTGTCTAAAAATAAATAAATAAAATCTTTTTTATTTATTTATTTTTAGAGAGAGGGGAAGGGAAGGAGAAAGAGAGGGAAAAAAAACATCAGTGTGTGGTTGCCTCTCACGTGCCCACAACTGGAGACCTGGCCCACAACCCAGGCATGTGCCCTGACTGGGAAGTGAACCGGTGACCCTTTGGTTTGCAGGCCAGCGCTCAATCCACTGAGCCACACCAGCCAGGGCAAAACCTTCTTTAAAAAAAAAAAGACGACGACTCTGGTGATGCTGGAAGAAGCAGCGGACCCTCTAACAGTCCCACCTCGCACACATCGTGAACCTGAGAATCAGGCACCACCGTCGAAGCAGCAGGATGGAGAAGGGGCTGATGTAAAATAAAGACCGCCCCTCTTCTGGGGAGGACTGGACGCACATGACCACGCTAACGATCTCTAAAACCACGTGAGGACACAAGGACAAGTCTGCAACCCAGAACAGGGCCCCCTGATCGTGGACTTCGAGCCCCCAGAGCTGTGCGCAATCAATTCCTTTCGTTTTACAGTGAGCGGTAAGCAAGTCCACTCTTCATCGGCAGGCGGCACCTCATCCCAGCCTGGGTGTGAAGGTGGTCAGGGCCTCGTCGTCTTGGCACAAGTGGCAGAGGCCCGGCAAGCCACCCTCGGTCTCACGCCGCCCCTGGTGAGTTTCCACATGAGTGAGGCAGACACTGGTTCACGTGTTGCAGGATGGAGCTCTGCACAGCCCCCCGACCTTCACCCACGCACCCCGAGAGAAGGAGAAGCAGTAATGACCACTGCAGTCTTCAACAACAAAATGACTGAGAAGAATAAAGTGTCCATCGAAATGACATAATAAGCTAATCTAAACTTATCAATGGACTAGTTTATGGGAATGATGTGTTGTATTTTACGGTTACAATAAACGTCTCATGGCAGGTTTGTATTTCTACAACTGAAACAAATAAAAAGTTCCTAAACACGGCGTCGCTCACACATGAGACCTCCAGTTTCTGAGCATTTGGCAAATGTCTGTCTGTGCCATTACACAGGTGAGAGTGTGGCACTGCCACCCGAAGGGGGACACTGGGGACAAGCAGCTCTGGGAACACAGGCAACGGCCCTGCCCACAACTTCCCTGGGGCAGGAGGTGGCGGGTCACGGTTCTCACAGCACCATCACCTGTCCACCAGCTGCCCGCTCACCAGAGGCCTCAGGCTCTGCTAAGACACATACCAATTTCAGCCGGAAGATGGGAGATTTGGTTTTTTTGCAGATCCAGAACTCTCATCGCTTGGAACAGCTCGATGTAGGTAGGAATGATTTCAATCAGGGTATTGTTTATGTGCCATTCCTTCAGGTGCGTCTGCTCCTTCAGAGAATCTGGGAGCTCCTGGAACAGAGGAAGGACAGCAATTGGCACCAGGTCCTCGGCGTGGCGGAGTTGAGTGGTGGTGCGCTCGAGGCCAAGGAACGCCTGCAGTTATTTCAAAAGCCGGAAGTGAGAGAATGTGCGTGGGAGCCTTGGACATAACTGCCAGCAGCTCTCTGGCCATTTCAAAAAGAAAGCAGAGAGACTGTGGTTGTCATTAATCGCACAATAAGAGATTAGCCCAAGCTCAAAGCTACTGTGAATTCATGAGATTATTTGCATCAGATGCCTGGTTAACACTGATAATCGAGCTCACACCCATGCCAGCCACCATATGTCTTATTTATTTATAATATGCCAATGCCACGTCTTCTAAAAATAAAATCTGTCCTTACACTTGATTGTTAAATTCAGGCTATATTTGGACTTCCAGCCAAGATGGAGGTGTAGGTGGACATGCTGTGCCTCCTCTCACAACCAAAATTAAGGACAAGAAAGATTTAGAAACAAGAAAACAACCAGAACTGATAGAAAAATTGAACTGTATGTAAGTCCAATAACCATTCATCCAGGCCGGTAAGAGGCACGGAGTTGTGGCAGGGAAAAGTGGAGGTGCGGACCTGGGCCCACAGGCAGCAGCAGCAGGTGGCAGATCCCAGATGTGTAGGCGCAGCTAGCAGACCCCAGGCACACAGGCAGCGGCTAGCAGACCCCAGGCACAGGGTGGCAATGGTGTAGACCCAGTGAGGCTGGGCAAGGCGGCTGGCTAACCAGGTGGTCCCACATTCGCATGCAGATAATCCAGGCGAAGAGGAAGCGGCAGAAGGGACTGGAATCCAAGAGAGCACAACAAGCTCCATTGTTCCCTCTTGGACCCCACCTCCACATACAGCGTCACTACCCAGAGACTGGGGAACACCTAAGGCTCTGCCCCTCACTACGTATCAGCCGCGACCAGACCAAAAAAAAAAAAAAAAAATGGCTCAAAGCGGAGAACAAATCAGAGCCCCAGAGCCAATTCATCTAAGCAACCAAGAGATAGCCAACCTATCAGATGCACAGTTCAAAGCCCTGGTGATCAGGATGCTCACAGAATTGGTTGATTTTGCTCACAAATTAGATGAAAAAATGGAAGCTACAGTAAGTGAAATGAAGGAAAATACACAGGGAACCAATAGAGATGGGAAGAAAACTGGGACTCAAATCTATGGAGTGGACCAGAAGGAAGAAAGAAACAGCCAAACAGAAAAGAAGGAAGAAACAAGAATTCAAAAAAATGAGAAGAGGCTTAGGAACCTCCAGGACATCTTTAAATGTCCCAACATCCGAATTATAGGGGTACCAGAAGGGGAAGAGGAAGAGCAACAAGGGGAAAACTTATTCGAACAAATAATAAAGGAGAACTTCCCCAATCTGGCAAAGGAAATAGACTTCCAGGAAGTCCAGGAAGCTCAGAGAGTCCCAAAGAAGTTGGACCTGAGGAGGAACACACCAAAGCACATCATAATTACATTAGCCAAGATTAAAATGAAAGAGAGAATTCTAGAAGCAGCAAGGGATAAGGGGACAGTCACCTACAAAGGAGTTCCCATCAGACTGTCAGCTGATTTCTCAAAAGAGACCTTACAGACAAGAAGGGGCTGGAAAGAAGTATTCGAAGTCTTGAAAGGCAAGGACCTACATCCAAGATTGCTCTATCCAACAAAGCTGTCATTTAGAATGGAAGGGAAGATAAAGTGCTTCTCAGATAAGGTCAAGTTAAAGGAGTTCATCATCACCAAGCCCTTATTATATGAAATGTTAAAGGGACTTACCTATGAAAAATAAGATAAAAATATGACAGTAAAAAGATAGCAAATTCACAGATATGAACAACCACACCTAAAACAAAAGCAAACTAAGCAAACAGCTAGAACAGGAACAGAAACACAGAAATGGAGATCACATGGAAGGTTAGCAACAGGGGAGTGGGAGGAGGAGAGAGGGGGAAAAGGTACAGAGAATAAGTAGCATAGACAGTAGGTAGAAAATAGACAGGGGGAGGGCAAGAACAGTGTGGGAAGTGTAGAAGCTAAAGAACTTATGACACACGGATGTGAACTAAAGTGGGGGAATGTGGGTGGGAGGGGGTGTGCAGGGTGGAGGGGAATGATGGGGGAGAAATGGGACAATTGTAATAGCATAATCAATAAAATATATTAATAAATAAATAAACTAATTCAAGCTACATTTCCCTTCCTTTGTAGTTGGTTTTAAAAATACTTGATAAACATCTAATACTTGCTGGGCCAAATTTCTACATGTTTGTATGAGTCTACAGGAAGGGGAAAGCGCCAGAAAGACAGGATTCCAGGCCCCGCAGTTGTCCAGGTGGGCCACCTCCCTGGGCCTCGCCTCTGAAGTGACAGAGGAACACGCCGGGGGCTCCAAAGCCCCGCCTTGCTCGTGTCCTGGGAAAAACTGGAACGGTGTTGAGATGTGCTTATAGATTCGAGGGTGGCTGTTTGTCCAGGTAAAGACACTCCATTCATCGAGTCTTACCTCTGCAGACAAGGTGAGCTCAGCATGAAGGGGTGGAACAAAGGTGAAGACAGCACGCGTGTCCCCAGACCACAGGGCACCGTCAGCAAACTGTGGCAGGTGCGTGGCAGGGAAGTAGGGCAAGGTCAGAGGGGTGGAGGTGGCAGGAAGCCCACTTGACCCCTTTGCTTGGCGCTTGATACTTGTAATGTGCTTTGTGATCATTGCTATTCAATCCACGGGTTAAGCTTTTAGCTTACAAAATTATTTTCACTCTTAACATGATTTCACATTAGTCCCATAAAATAGGCACAGTGAGCGTTATTCAGGCTCAAAGAGGAGAACCGAAACCCGCACACATTTAAATGAGTCCCTAAGGGTAAGGGCCAGCTACGTAGTTTCAGGAACTAGTGTAAAATGAAAATGCAGGCACGTTGTTAAAAATTATTAAGAATTTTCAATCCCTGGCCAGTGTGGCTCAGTTGTTTGGGTGTCATCCCACAAAACGAGAGGTCACCAGTTCGACTCCCGTCAGGGCACATGCCTGGGTTGCTGGTTCAGTCCCCCATAGGGCACGTAGAAGAGGCAATCAATCGGTTTCTCTCCACAACGATGTTTCTCTCTCTTTCTCCCTCCCTTCCCCACTCTCTAAAAATAAATAAATAGTCTTGAAGAAAAAACAAAACAAAACAATTTTTAAGACCATGACAGCAGAACATTCAACCAAGCACAGCCCCCAGCCCTGGCCAAACCACCCGGGGTCCCTTCTGATCTGAACCCATACCCCTGCAGCTGAGCCAAAGTGGAGAGCCGACGCCGGTCATCATCAGGGATAAAGGACAGGCCCCAGAGAACCATATCCCCCTGAAAGGAACACAGCCCAAGTTCACTTGCCCAGGGCACACCAAGTGCTGCTACAACCAGGAGACCGCAGGTCATGGGCATATCCTTCTCCAAGCAAAGCAGCAGGTGGGCGGGGGGCGGGGGGGGAATGAGAGCAAGTGCACCTGTAAACCCCTGAGGACAGAAAGAGGGCACGTGTTGTCCTGGCCCCAGAATCTCGGAGGAAAATCGGCTTACGGGTAAGCAAAGTCACCACCCACTGCGGAGTTAGAGGGTGAAAGGCTCCGTTTGTTTGAAAATTTTTAAAGGCAAGCGTTATTTTAAGGGGGGAGGGGCAAGCAGCAGCTGTACGCATTTTAAAGGCCATGCCATCCTGGGCAGGGCCGCTGGAGTCCCAGCAGCTCCCAGCCTGGAAGGGATCCAAGTGGACCCCCGCTGTTCTCTCCAGGAGGACACTGTCTTTGTGGAAGAGGACACAGAGAACCCGGTTCAAAGCAGATCCTCCCAGACCAGGCAAGAGCGCTTCGCCGGCCAAGGCCAAGGCCTGGACCTCCCAGCGGACATCAGCGCAGCGCCTCACTGAGCCTCCGCTGGCTGCAGACCCAGGAACCCGGACTCACCTTCCAGTGCTCCCCCGAGAGTTCAAACACAAATGGGCTTTGTCTCCCTTTGTCTCCTGCCTTGGAAGGGGATCTCCGGCTTACGAGAGAGTTCTTTTCGATCTTTTCCAGAAGCCTCACGCCGGTGTCTACAAAGCCATTCTTGCAGTACGCAGCTTGGGGGATGCCTTTCCTCCGGCACTCGGCCACGAAATTCCACTCCTCCTTTATCCTAGAACGCCCGGCAGAGGCCGCAGTCAGTCTCCGCGGCCACGCCCCCACCTGCCCGGAGCAGGTCACCGGGGCGCAGGCGCAGTCCTCCCTGCCACTCCCCCCGCACCCCTCACCCCCTACCCGCTTTCTCCTGACCCCTCTTTTCCTGTTCTCTCCACCGCCGTGGAGAATATAGAGGAAACGTAAAACCTCAGAGAGGTGAATTACTAGCAACTTTGACTTTTAAAAGTTAGAGTTGAGTTAGATGGAATCCCTGGCTAACATTTCTCCCAAAATTACCTACGCATTCGATTAATTACAATTTTCTTGGATAGCATGTGGTGCCAACCCAAGTTTTTAAATATGCAAGGCCGCGGGAATGTGCTGCTCTTTCGAAAGCATTTGGGTAAAAACACCCAGGCAGTCCCAGTTCATAAAATACCTGACTCGAGAATGTCGCCCATCAGCCACCTTGGGAAACCTCGCTCCTGCGCGTGGGCCTGTTGTCATTCATGACCTGCGGGTCCAGTGGGCACTGGAGCCGGTTCAGGACTCTCCAGCGCCCCAGCCCCCCTCCCTGCCCCCCACCGCTCCTCAGTACCGTCTTGATCATTGTCTGACCTATAATTTTCCACGTTTATTCCCCCCAACTGGGTCATAAACTCGACGGTGCTGTGACCCACAGCTTGCTGCCCTCTGGGTGCCGCACAATCATTAGAACAGCGTTCTGCATGCCGTGGGCCTTTCCCTGCTTAGGGATTTGGTGTCTGCTCCCAGGCTTTGCCAGGCTAATAGTCTGAGGCGCAAAAACAATGTGTTTCCCCGGCTGGTGTGGCTCAGTAGATTGAGTGCTGGCCTGAGAACCAGGGGGTCGCAGGTTCAGTTCCCAGTCAGGACAAATGCCTGGGTTGTGGGCAGGTCCCCACTGGGAGGTGTGCAGGAGGCAGCCACACACTGACGCTTCTCTCCTTCCCTTCCCCTCTGTCTAAAAGTAAATAAGTAAAATATTTTTTTAAAAATAGAATGTGTTGTAGTTTTCCTTCAAAGCCATCAGACAGACACTGTCCCCAAATAGGTAGCCCACTTTGATAGGAGGAACTTGGTGCATTCCACTCTCAGGAAAGCATCCGGACCCTGCTCAGGGGCTCGGTGGCAGGCAGGATCAAGGACTTCTAGAAGGGACCATTCTAGAAACAGGCTGCAGATACAGGCCCCATCTCTACATGGCCAGGCGCAGTACAGATGCTAAGTGGCAAGAGAAAAGAAGTTCCAGCTATCTGTGATGACAGCGATATGTAGGGGAAAGGGCATGAGCAAGTTACCTAGGTCCCCACATCCTTGTCTTCAGACTCGGGATAACAATAACCACCGGAAACGGCCCCGATGCCTACTCACAGCAGCCACCGAATTATCAAGCGTGAACAGATTGGGTATTTGCTCAATCCATACAGTTCATAAAAGTGGAGGACCAGGAATAGACTCTGGTCACACCTGACACATTTTGTTTTGACTTAAAGCGTAGAAATGCATCCCACTTTGCCAACTGGACACAGGGTCATGGACTTCCGTCCCGAACGGGGGTGCCCATCAGCACCCCATTCTGCCTTCCCTAGATTAACCACGCCCACCATGCCTCACCTGAGAGCCCCAGTTTGGGTCTCCACAAGGGATAAACATCACAGACAGGCAAAGCCAGCTGGGTGTGCGACTCTCCCAGCTTGTCATATTTTCATCTGTCTTGTACAGTGTTAATTCAACTGTGTGGTTCATGTTGATCACAAATGTAGTTTTCATGGACAGGATAACTCACCTTTACTCATGTTTCATGAGTTCACATAACAGTAGTGAGCTTACAAATCACATCATTACGGTCGAGTCAAAATGGCATCAACAAACAAATCTTATCTGGCATGCGGCTCCTGGGTGAGGAGGGCTGATGTGCCTGACGGGGAGCAGCCAGCAGTCACACGGCTCCCCCAGTGCGGAGAGCGTCAGACTTAATGATCATGTGTCCTCGCTGTCTTCCCTGCACTGGTGCCTGGGCTGTATGTGGGTCCTTACAGCCACGGGTGGTAGTGGGCAGGAATCGAATGTCCCTTCTGGGCAAGAGCTCAAAGGTGCTGATGTCTGATGAGCAGATGTCGCCGATAGTGAGAAACCCCAAAAGAAAGACACCCCCCTCCACCACGCAACGGTGGCCTGCCCGGGCCCCATTCACGAAAGCAGCTACAAGCAAGTACAGAAAACTTACTTTTCCAAAGCGCTTTTCTCGAGTCTTTCTTCCTCCTTCTTCTGCCAAGTTCTGTGCTTCTTGACACGCGTCTCCCACAAGGCTCTGACGACAGAAATGTCGAATACGACCACTTTATGTCCCATTTTGGGAGCATGAAATTACCTGTTTAAAAACATACATATATGTCAGCGTCACCCACACACAGAAGAAAATAGTTTTACCATGAACTGTAAAGTGAGATGTGAATGAGTCAATTGCCTTAAGTTACGGTGAGATAAATGCCTTGTTAGTTCAGGGTGGCAGGTTGCTGGTGTTCGTCAGGCCCGAGAGTAAAAGCCTAAGAGTGAGGACACTCACCCTGGGGTCATCTCCTCTAGGACGCCACACTTGTCCCAAACGAATCATGGGGTCCCAAAGTCCCCTTGGCATTCCTCAAGCTTCACGATCCCGTATCCTATTAAATTTAGTAGCACCTACTCTTCCCAGTAGGCTCTGACACACTGAAGGGCCAGTTTGATGAGTTCATCAGAAAACACACACGCACATCCGTGGCTACCTCAGGCCACACACTGGCCGCCAGTAAGTGACACAAGCAATCGCCACACGGAGCCCAGCTGAGCGCTTTCCCGCCTGGGTCCGACCACACAGCCTGGGGACACGCCCTGCCCTGCGGGGTTCTTCTGCAACGTGAGCCTCACAAGCTGCTGGCCTCTGTTTATGCATTTTCCAAGTGCAAGGAAAGACTCAGGCACGTCTTAGCTATCACATCTTAGTGAGACATAGCACAGTGCCTGACACATAGTAGGCACTCCATAAATGTTTGTTGAATGAATATGTGAGCGAATGAGTAGCAAATAAAAGATTTGCATGCAGAATGCTTCATTCTCAGGCCACCCAATGAGCTTTCTCTCCTCTTTTTATTTTCAAAAATCATCTTTGCTGTTTAAGTGATTATTTGTACACTGCAAAAAAAAAATTTTCAGGACATAAAAGTGCATTTCAATTTATTCCACTAAGTTACAGTTATCTCCCTTATCTAAGTAAAATAACTTTCTAGAGATTGTTTTGAACTTCCCCGACCTACAGCATCAAAATCTGGCTAAATCCATTTCCTGACTCGCACCAACACAGAGTGCTGGTTGACAAATAGTAGGGCTGTTGAATATTCTCCACTCCAATTCCAGACACTTCTAAACAGCAGTCAGTGGGGAGGCAAAACCAAATATTTAATCTTCTGACTCAAGCGCGTCCTCTCCATCGGTGGCTTGCCCATGTGGTGGGACAACTGGCTCATGTTCGTGCAGCTGAGCATTTGCAGTCCGCGATTTTAGTGTGAAGAGCTGAGATGCTGACCCTAATAGTCCCCCTTCCTTTAATTTCTGGCATCTGGGACTGTCTTTTGTCTCCCTGAAAACCCTTTTACCCAAAGGAAATTTCTAAAAAGGAGCAAGTGATGCAAGTTTCTGCGTGGACATAATGTGCTCAATTCTCTTGTGTAAATGGCATACGCAGGAGTGCAACCGGAAGACCATATGATAGTTCTAAGTCTCACCTTTTCGGAAACTGCCAGACTGTTTTCCAAAGCGGTTGCATCGTTTTACATTTCCGCCAGCAGTGTGTGAAGTTTCCAGTCCTCCACATTTTCTCAACACTTGTTATTTTTTATTATTATTATTGTAGCCATCCCTGGAGGTGTGCAGTGGTACCTCGTTGTGGCTTTGATTTGCATTTCCCTGAGGACTAATGATGCCCGAGCATCTTCTCCTGTGCTTTTTG
The DNA here is from genome assembly GCA_004027475.1 of Anoura caudifer. Taxonomy (NCBI): domain Eukaryota; kingdom Metazoa; phylum Chordata; class Mammalia; order Chiroptera; family Phyllostomidae; genus Anoura; species Anoura caudifer. The sequence continues at coordinate 357,165 of PVKU01000330.1, read as the reverse complement.
GCCATTTGTATACCTTCTTGGGAGAAGTGTCTATTCAGATCCTTTGTTATTTTTTAGTTGGGCCATTTGTCTTTTTCTTGTTGACTAGGAATAGTTCTGTATATATTCTAAATACAGGTCCTCCATCAGATATATGATTGGCAAAAGTTTTGTGACTTAATTGTCTTTTCACTTACTTGATTCCATCCTTTTACTTTTAACCTAAATAAATGGTGATATTTGATGTGGGGTTTCGTAGACAGCATCTTGCTGGGTCACTCACTTAACCCAGCCTGACGAGGTCTTTTAATCGGTGTGTTTAGGCAATTTACACTTAATAATTACTGATAGGTTTGCAAATAGCACCACCGCTGAGGTCTAAATTAATTTATTATTCACTTTCTGTTTGATCCCTGTTTTGTTTTCCTCTTTTACTTTCCTGTCTTGTTTCTGTTTTCAGAACATTTTTTAGTATTCCATTTCATTTTTTCTATTGTGCTTTTCCCTGTGTTTTCTGGTGTAGCCTTTTCTTTGCCATGGCTGCCCTAGGGAATATAAGACACCGGCTTAACTCCTCATAGTCTACTTAGAAGCAGTACTTTACCACTGCAAGTGAGAGGTAGAAACCCTCCTGCCACTCGGGTCCCCTGGGCCCCCACCTTTGTGTGCTAGCTGTGCTACGCACGCATTCGATCTGTGGGTGTTAAAGATTGGCTTCCCATCATCAAACTCATTCTACACGACTCACGGGGAGAAGGCCAGCCTCGTGGCGCCCAATTGCTAGGGACCACACCCACTGCTCATCCTTCCTCCCCATTGTCCCAAGTTCCCCTCTGTTTCCCTTACTGATTCTTTTAGAAGTCTGCTGGGAAACTCTGTTTTCCTTCATCGGAGGATATCTTTGTATGAAAAGAATATCTTCATTCCTGAAGAATATTTTTGCGTAATACCAAATCTTGAGTTGATGATTCTTTTCTTTGAGCACTTGAAAAATATCGTGCCTGTTTCTTTTAGACTCTGTGGTTTCTGATGAGAAATCTGCTTTCATGTAAGTCATAATTCTCCCATGGGGAGTGCATCATTTTTCTCTCCATACTTGCAAGATTTTTTTTCTTTGAGTTTTCCTTAGTTTAATGATGATGAATCTGGGCATGGATTTCTTTCGGTTTATCCTGTCGGAGATTTGCCTAGTTCCTCCAATCAGTAGATTTGACCTTTTTGCCAAAACTGAGGATGTTCAACAGTTATTTCTTCCACTACCTTCTTCTGCTCTGTGCTCTTTCACCCCTCTTTCTGGGATGCTGATAACACAAACACTAGGTCTTTTGGTACTTTTCCACAGAGTCTTGAGGCCCTGTTTATTTTTAGTAAATCTCTTTTCCTCTCTTTTTTTTTCACATCAGTAATATCCAGCAATCTATCTTCAACTTTCATACTCTTTCCTACGTTATCTCCATTACGTTTTGTGAGCCTATCCAGGGAGTATTTTATCTCAATAGTTGTGTATTTCATTTGGTTCTTTATATCTCCTATTTCTTTGCTGATACTTTCTACCCGTCTATTCCTTCTCCAGAGCGGATAGAGGGCACCCAAGGAAAGGGTTCAGACCTCGTTTTAGAAGTTGTGGTTCTCCCCACCAGACCGCCGAGGAACCCCTGGTGGGCAGGCGGGGGGAGCCTGGGTACAGGCAGAGCAGCAGGCTTTCAGAATGTGAGCCACACAGGGACTGGCAGATGATTGGCAGCTTGGTCTGTGACCCATCAGACCACAGGAAGCTACACGCAGGCCCTGTGGATGCACAGCAAGTCCGGGTACAAGCGTGGACAGGAGGACTTCTGGGCATGTGCGCTACACAGGGGCTCTGTTTCCTGGGTTAAAGGGGCTACAGAAAGGTCACTGCCAGCCAAGGCTGCCAGGTTGCAAAGGGACCATGTTCTGGGCCTGTGGCTGGGGCGGACTCCAGTAGGTGGCCCACACTGCTGAGGCCCAGCCCACACTCAAAGAGGCAGGAAGCCTCCTCCTACCATGCTGCCCTCTACTGAGAAATTTTAAAGGACAAATACTTGAAGGATCCCATTGTATCTCACAGAGCACATACACTGAAGGTGCATTCAGAGCCGGGAGGCAGCACGTTGGTAACCACCACAGCAGGTAACCGCTTCGGTCGGGTTCAGCCCTCCCACCCCAGCCTGCCTCCTGTGGGGTGCGATCCCCCCATCAGAGGAGTCTTCACTGGGCGGTGCTATTCAGCTGGCCCACGCACTGGTCTGCGACGGGTGATGGTCTCCTGGTGTTCCGTTCTAACAGACTTTGGCTGGGTAGGGTCAGATCCAACCGTGCAGCTCGGGGATGAGCCCAGAAGTTCATAACTGGCCTTGAGGGGTTGCTCTCCCAAGCCCTCCACCTCCGTAATCTCCCTGGTCCTTCCAGATGCCTGGGGCTCCCTTTTCCAGTCCTACAGCCTGAGACCTGGGGCTTCAGTTACCCTGCTTTGCTTCGCACTTTCTACAAATGTACCCTCATCCTAGCCAAGTGGTGAGAGGGCTGCGGGAGGAAGAAAGCAGAGAGTTTTCTCCACCCTCTGAAGACATACAGCTCCCCTGGTCAGAAAGGAAGCATCCCCCCCTCAAAGCTTTGGGTGACTGAGATCTTCCATTCCCACATTCTCCCACCCCCACAAAGTCCCCCAGAATCCTAGGGGGGCTGAAGCAGGAGAGGATGGAGAAGAAAAAAAAACACACAGAAAAAAAGCAATAGGGATTTATCCCTCTCTTAGCAACCATCATCCTGGAGCAAAACCAGGTGTCTACATGTCCAGTTCCAGGTTCCAGGCTGCCACGGGTTCTGTGATGCTTTGAATGCTCCTTCATTGTCCTGCAACTGTCCCCTTTCGGAGTCTTCCTCCTGCTGCCCCACGTATTCTGTCCCAGTTTTGCACCTGCAGTGCATGGGAGAGACAGGGTGGAGTGTGCATCTCCTCTCACCCAGAACCACACACCACGGCATTTCACTTCCCTCTTACCACTTCCCTTGCACTGCTGTCTTCAGCTCAGGAATGGCTAAGCTGCAAAAGTCTTAATAAGGCGTTGACATAAAAGCCAGCCAAGCATCAGCCTGAAAACAAGAGATTGAAGCCCATAGCCAGTAATGGAGAAAAAAATTTTAAAGAGAGAATCGGGCGGCTTGCCTCTAAGGATTGCCTCTTCTCGGCACATAGTCCAAGTCTATGGGTAAAAGCCAACCACAAAGGCCAGCGCGGTGAACTGCGTCTCAGCTGTGCGGACAGCCCAGCCAGCCGAGAGTAATTAAAGCCGGAAGAACCGCTCGCCGACTGGTCTGTGGCTCTCACTCAGCCAGCCATGGCTCGGATCCCGTTGCTGAGTTTCTTTCATTTCCTTAGGCCAATAAACCCCTAAGCAGTAACCAGATCTGTACATCAATTGCCCCCACATTAAAAAAAAAAATCATTGCTCATTACTTTGGAGAAAGGTAATTCAAGTTCCCATCTTAGAGGAATAGTCTCTTGTTCACATCTTTCAGTTCTATTTTTGGACAGTTGTCAATCATGATCAGTCTCAGCATTTTGGTGGGAAAGAGTGTCTCCTGTCTGTCTTCTAACCGTGTTCACCGCTTTCTCTGTGTTCTGCAAAGCAGAGAAGGAAGTCCTATTCTTCCATTAAGGGGGTTCTGAATGTGCTGGGATTTAAATCAGGGTCTTGCCTGTAAGGGGCTCTGTTTGTAAATGTGTGTAATGAAAACTGGAGACTCACCCTGGCTGGTGTATCTCAGTGGAATGAGCACAGGCCTGCAAACCAAAGGGTTGCCGGTTCTATTCCCAGTCAGGGCACATACCTGGGTTGCAGGCCAGGTCCCCAGTAGGGGGCACATGAGAGGCAACCATACATTGATGTTTCCCTCTCTTTCTCCTTCCCTTCCTCTCTCTCTAAAAATAAGTAAATATAATCTTTTTTCAAAAGAAAACTGGAGACTCTAAGAACAGTAAATGATGGCCATGTTTTCTAGGAACCTACGTGCAATGTCCAGAGAACCTAGGAAGCCAGGAAATACCAGCTCCTACAGGCCGGGCCCCTGGAGTCTTGTATAGGACGGGACTGAGTCCAGGCCTCCCTAGACGACTAAATGCCTTCAACCTTCACCCAGGAGACGGCAGCCCCATGAGACTGGAACAGTGGCTTTACGTAGCAGCCCATGAGTCACTCTGGGACAAGCAGGAGACCCCTGATCCAGAAACAAAGCCACACTGGGGACTGGAGAAGAGGGAGATGTCAGGGACGGACACAGGTGCCAGTCCCTTAACAGCTTAGGGGAGAGAAACTGGCACATTTGCAAAGCTAATCTCTTCTTTGTAGCATAAACTCCAGTCAACACAACCCTTCAGGCAAACACACAAATGTAATTTTCTAAGCATGAAGTTTCCCCAGCACTACAGAAATATCAGCAGGATGTACTCTACCACAGCAGGACAGAGAGAAGGTGACCTACAGGATCCAGGCTGGAGACCCGCGACACAGAGCTACTGCTTCGTAGAGGACATGTGACAACCAAGTGCACTCCCCCGATCACCACAAGGATGCGTGGCTTTCGCCTGGGCCCTCCCTGAATCTGACACCAAGATCCATGGCTCCAGGGAGACACCAGGGTCCAGTTCCCAGCTGCAGACCCGGCTTTGCCTGATTGTAGGGACGTCTTCCTAGATCCGGCTGCACTGTCCACAGCCACCGAGCATGTGCAGAGAAGAAAACACCGGGACTGTGAGAGGAGAGGAAAGCAATGACGTCACTGTGACAAAGGGGACCGTGGGGACCGTGCAGTGAGGATCCTGCCTCTCCAGCGCTTAGTGGTCCAGGCCCCGAGTGAGCATGTCAGCAGTCAGAGACTCTCAAAGGTTAGATTCATAGTGGAAAAGTAAATTCCTCCTGAAAAAGTCTTCTGCTTACACTGCAGGGCTCAGCAAACTTTTCAGTAAAGGGCAAGATAATACATGTGTTAGGCATTGCAGGCCAACAGGCAAAACGGAAGATATTGTGTGGGTACCTACTTAACAGAACAGAACGCTCAGGGCTGCCCCTCCCTGCTGGCCTGGGGCGGGCCTGCCCGGGCTGTGGGCACGCTTCCACGCCCCTGCCTGGTTGTCACCTGCTGGAGGCATTCTCAGGACAAGAGCAGCTGGCCCACTGAGAAAGGCCCAGCAGGGGTGAGCAGAGGGGCAGGGGAGAGGGGACCTGCGGCAGACAGTTTCACTCTGCCCCAGTGACACCCAGATGCCTGCCTGTGTGTCCTCTCCTCCCATCATCCAAGCTGGGCAGCTGGCTGGAGGCTAGGTGACGTGCTAAGTAACCAACTGCCTGGTGGCCTGGCAGCTGCCGAGAGCAGAGTCTCCAACACGCAGATGGCAGCCAGTGTGGGCCTTGGGCAGCAGCAAGATACAACTGGCCATGTAGACAGGCACTGAGAGTCAAGGGGGATTGGGACCCGGGGGGACACCGTGACTTAGTCTCCATGGCTCACAGTGCCGGCCTGCTCCAGCAGCACCCATGTGCCATACAAAAGCACGTGCCGGGCCCGTGGGTGACAGCTTACTGATCCCAGCTTCAGTGAACAATAAAATATAAAATATTTTGCTTTGGTGGAAGCGATGGCTTTCAATTATACCCACTAATTCCTTGACATTCTTCCCTTCATAAAGGTAGAGCTTAATTCCTCTCCACTTGAGCAAGGGCTGGACTTAGTGACTCACTTCTTCTTCTTCTTTTTTTTTTTTTAATTTGATATAGAGAGAGAAACATTGATCTGTTGTTTTATTTATTCATGCATGTATTGGTTGATTCTAGCATGTGCCCTGACCAGGGACAGAACCCATAGCCTTGGTGCATCGGGACAGCTCTCTAGCCAACTGAGCCAGCCAGGGCAGTGACTCAGTTCTAATGAACAGAATATGGTAGAAGTGATGGTGTGTGACTCCTGAGACTAGGTCCTACGTGGCTTCTCTCTCCCGCCACCTCATTGGGAGAAGTCAGCCACCATGTCATAAGGATGCTCAAGCAGACCCACGGAGAAGCAACCGAGGCCTCCCACCAACAGCCATGTGAGCGGAAGCTGTCTCAAAAGCAGACCCTCCGGCCCCAGTGGAGATGACCGCAGATGGCTGCAGCCCTGGCCAACATCGTGACGGCAACTTTGTGAGAGACCCTGAGCCAGAACCACTCAGCTAAGCCACTCCAGATTTCTGACCCTCGGAAACTGCGACATAATACATGTTGTTGTTTGAAGCTGTTAAGTGCCGGGGTGATTTTGTTTTACAGCGCCAAATAACCAGAATGGCGGACAGGAAGATAAGAGGCACTTAGAAACATCAGCCTTATGCTATAGTGACATCTGGTGACCATGTCTCCAGCTGCTTCCTTTGACATATCCACTAGGAATGTCTCACGCATATCTCAGAGAAATATGATTCCTTCTAAACTGACCCATTTAGAACTATCCATCCCCGGTTGCCTTAATTCCCATCTCAAGAATGACGCCATGTTTATCTGGAATTCACTCCTTTGTGCTGCTTCCTATGTCCTCGCTCTGCCCACCCTGTATGCAGACACGCATGCACACACACACTGATGCACACACACCCTGATGCACACACACACCCTCACATGCACACACCCAATTCATCACCTGAGTCTCAGCAGGCATGAGACTCTCACCGCCAATTTGTGTCACATCTGGCCTCAGTTGTGCAAAACTCACAGCTGGCCTCCCAACTTCCCACTCACCCATGTCCAATCCATTTGCCACACAATAGTGACTGTCATTTCCCAAGAACCAGATCATGCTGCTTGCCACCTGGCTCAAGTCCTCCAGAGACCTCCCTTTGGAATAAGAGGGAGACCCCAGCTCCTCCCAGGGCCCACAAAGGCCCTGGCACGATGGGCCCTGGGCCAGCCCCTCCCACTCACCTCACCAACCTCTATCCCCGGTGCTTGTCCCCCCAGCCTCTTTCCCCTCAGGCTGCTCACATGCTCCCTCTGCCTGGAGGCTGTTCCCCAGTCATGTGGCTTCTCCCCACTCGCACCCTGTACTCAGCTGCAGCATCCTCTCCTCAGCCCCGCCTTCCTGCCCCTTCACGGGAGGTAGACCCACCTGTTATTTCCTCTCTCAAACTCTTGCTTGTTCACTTCACAGGACATAATACGAGTCGAATTATTCGGTCCTTTGATTATACTTTATCTGCTCACGGACCAGGCTGAGAACAGCCACATTCCAGGACAGGGGCAGTCACCTGGGAGGCCCCAGGCTTGGGCTCAGAGCCCGGCCCCCCCAAGTTGGTCCCCCTGACCCCCAACACTGAGCAGCCACCCAGGAGCACCGGCCGGAAGGCTACAGATGCCGGGCTCCTGCTTCTTTACCTCCACGCAGGAACCCAGTGCTCTGAGCCAGTTTACGAGGTGTGTGTATTTCTGTCCTTTGATTCCCGGGAACCCTAAATACCGGACATTTAACGGCACTCGCTAAATGCAGAAAGGTAAATGTCCTTGCCTCTGAGTTCTCGATCTAGGGGGGAGAAGCATGCTGAAAGGGGTTCGTTTCAACACAGCAGCGTGAGGATTCAATGCCAGAGGCTGCCCGAGCTGCTGTGGGGGCCAGAGGAGGAGGGATGGCCTCAAGTGTGGGTGTAACGGAGGGGGGGTTGTCAGGGGATGGCCCTGCAGGCACCGTGAGGAAAGGAAATAACTTCCCACGCTCCCTCCCCACCCCAGGTATGCTGGGGTCACTTTCAGACCCATCCCCGCCCCTGAGCCAGAAGGCATGCCTGGAAAAAATGTCCCCTGGCATCAGAACACATGTTTTCACTCAGAAGTCATATGCCAGGGTCCCAAACGGGGGTGGGGGGAGGGGACTTTCTGGTCACCTTGTCCTGTCCTTTCTTGACAGATGATAAACTGGACTGGGAGGGAGGGGTGGAGATAAGGCCAACATCTGAGAGAACCTGTGGCGGAAGGATCTAGGGCGTGTGGGAGGAGGCCCAACAAAGTCCACAGTCCAGGTGCCAGGCCCTCCTTGGTGCTCCCTCTTCGGGGTCTACAAAGGGTCAACAGCAAAGGGGGAAGCGGGGGAGGAAGCCAGCATCAGAGGGTCATCTGAACTAGCCATGCAGGGAGAGGCCTGGCTCCCCTCCTCCCCGCCTGCCCCTCGGAGCCCTCAGGGCCCCCCTTCCCTGTGGGCAGACCAGCCCCAGGCCTTCTGAAGCCTTCTGCCAGACGCATCTGCCGTGCTGGACCCAAGGGAATGACAGTGATTGGTGGGTATTTCTGGTGACACCAAGGTACAGTGGAGACTATATGGCAGACAAGGGGCTTCAGTGACGCACAAATTCCATTCTGTCCTCACAGGAGGCTACGGTCTGGCCCCCAGAGTGAGTTTTCTGATAGAAACAGTGGGGTAAACACAAGGTAACTATGTGAGTGAGGTCAGTGTAGTCGCAATAGTTCAACCAAATCCCAAATTAAATTATGTGTCACGTCACACGATAAAGTATCCCTGGGGGCTCTCATTATGTTTATGGTAATTTGTTAAAGCTAGAAATGGGGGGTGGGACACAGAAGCTACCCATGGGAGTCAGAGAACAGTCCAAGTGGGCCTGCTGGGGCTGGGATCCTGCCTCCCCCCACCCCCCACTGCTGCACGTCCCTGAGAGGGACAGCCGGCCTCTCTGCACCTGGGCGGTCTCCCCCAGACACGGGCATGACAGCAGCTCTGAGCTCACAGCACCAGTGAAGGGATCGTGTGTGACAATTGTGTCAAGTGCCAAAGATAGTGCCCGGCCCCTAGGAAAGCTCAAAATGTCAGTAGTGTTTTTAAAGAAATCAAGACAGACGTCACCAAGTACATATAGACAAGAACGAGAGGGACATGAGCATCGGGGGCCTTTTCCTCCTTGGGGCCTGGTTAGCAGAGGTAATTTGGGAGGACACCCCAGCCCTGAGCTATGGGAGAGGCTTGGGTCCACAGGAGAGGGGATGCCGCCAGCACGGCCCAGCTGCCTGCAAAGGCGGGCACTTCTCCTCTGGGTGCTGAGCACCTTTTCACCCTCACCCAGCAGCCAGGGCAGAAGACAACTCTCCAGGAGGAAAGACGTCCGGGACAGATGTCAGCCGTCCCTTTCAGGGCACTGAAGAAGTCACAAACAAAGTTGATTTATCTCTCCTGGACTGCACTTGGGACCACAAAGTTCTGAGCTTGGCCTTGGGGACCGGGGCAGTGTGCTGGGAGCACCCACTACCCAAGGTCCGGGAGTGTGGCGACCCCGCCACAGCAGCAGCCGGTCTCCTGCTCCCCGCCTCATTCAATTCCAGTCCCTGCCCTCAAACGCGGATTACTGTGTAATCCTCCACCCTGTGTGTCTCGTTCAGGATGTTCACCCCTGTCCTGCCATGGGAGAAACGTAAACAAGGAGCGCACTGCCCCATCCTCCCGGCAGGTGCCACACGACGCCACCCTCCCGGGCCCCCGCCATTGCCCCGGGTTTTGGGAGCAGCCGCTCGCTCACACCCCCCCAGCCCCCAACCACGACGGCCACCTACCCGTGACCGCGCCGCAGCCCGCGCCCCTGCCGCTGCGCCACACTGGAGCCAGAAGGGCTCCAAGCGCCCGAGCCTCCGCCAGTGCGCTAACGGGCTATATTTGTAAGCTGCAAACATGATCTGCAGGACATGTGCTGATAAACTGTCTATCTATTCTATGTGACTCAGCCGGCGGGAGACAAAACAGCCTTCGGAGGGGAGGGCTTGGCACAGCGCAAACGGCCAGCCGGCCAGTGCGCGCCCGTAACCCGGGATTACCTGCAGCTCCCGGCAGGTGGCGGGGCCGTTTGACATTGGAAATCCTGAAGTGTGTCGCATAAAACCGGCCAGAGAAGGGAAAGGGGCCGAGCCTCAGCGCTCTAAGCTAGGAGCGGCACAAAAATCAGAGTAAGAAAGCCAAGCGACCCAGGGAATGTAAAATGTTTTTTTCAACGTTTGAAGCAACAGATGAGAAAGTCGTGATTTTATTCTTACAGAATTTTTTTTTCCTTTTTTAATTTCCTGAGACATAAGTGAGTTTAGGTTCTCTTTAGAGATTTGACTCCCTGGGAGAATATGATTTGTTGATATCCAACATTGTGACAATTTGACAGTTTAGTTAATCACTAGGAATTGAGCACCCTGCCCTGAGTCCCCGCAAACCCACCCTACCTGGCAGCGCCCCTCCTACAACTTCGCCCTAAACAGAAAACCACTTCCGTTTCCTATATGACCACAGCTCTCACCTCAGAACGGCTCGGTTTTGAAAGGACTCATTTCTATGTAGAACATTTCCTATTTGTTGACATTTACAATTGGTGGCATTTATAATTGCTGACATAATTAAATTACTATTTTATTGTATACTGAATTGATGGGGCACAAAAAAAATCTTTCTATTAAATCAGATCTCTAAAGTGTTGGATGTGCATTTTACTAACTAGGATAGAATGTTTATAATTTTTCTTTTGATAAATAATTAAAGTTACCTATTTACTAATTAGTGTTTGGTGTGGGCTTTGGTTTGGTTTGGTTTTTTTGTGGTATTATGAACCAAAGAATATAAATGAAAAAACAGTGTCATTTCAGGTACTATTTAAATACTCTTTCAATTTTTCTAAAGATTTTATTTATTTATCTTAGAGGGAGAGCAACATCGATGTGTGGTTGCCTCTCACACGCCCCCTACCGGGGACCTGGCCCACAACCCAGGCATGTGGCCTAGACTGGGAATTGAACCGGCAACCCTTTGAGTCACAGGCCAACACTCAATCCACTGAGCCACAACAGCCAGGGCCTATTTCAACTTATCAGAGCTAAATATTCAAAAGTGTACTCATATTTAAGTGGAAAAAAATATTTTCCCCATAAACGCATCAAAAGGCAATATGATGCTTTGGTGGTGTACATATGGGAGAAGTGGGCCGCTGTACGGCCCAGGCTTCTTCGACTGTAACGTGTACCCAAATGGGACTGAGAAATTGAGCAAAGAAAAATACTTTCAGTACATTTGAGTTTCAGATACACAAGAAGTCATTTTTATACAAGTATGTCTCAAATAGTACGTGTCATACACACACAAAAATATTTGTTTATCTGAAATTTAAGCATAACTAGGTATCCTATATTTTATCTGGAAACCCTCCACCCAGACCACCAGGGGGCAACTGCTCAACGTGTACGGTTTTACCGGTGCAATTTAAACATTTCGGGACTGGGTAGAGGGGTAGCTCCCCAACACTGTGAACGTAGTGAACGCCCCTGAATTGGCCACTTTGCAACGGTTGATTTATGCTGTGTGACTTTCATTCCACTTAATACACAAGCAGATAATAAAATATATAATATAGGATATTATATATAACAAATATTTACTAGTAATATGAATCTTTATGTTGATGATCCAAAGGAATCTACAGATAAACTAGCAGACTTGGTAAGTTTTATGGGCTGAATTGGATCATGTCGGAATTTATATGTTGAAGTCTTCACCCCTAGTACCTCAGAAATAACTGTTGGAGACAGGGCCTTTGTAGAGGTAATTCAGATAAAATGAGGTCATACGGCTAGACCCTAATCCAATATAACTGGTGTGCTTACAAGAAGAGCTTAGGCCCTGGCTGGTGTGGCTCCGTGGATTGAGTGGCAGCCTGTGAACCAAAAGGTCGCCGGTTCGATTCCCAGTCAGGGCACATACCTGGGTTGCGGGCCAGGTCCCCAGTTAGGGGGCATGTGAGAGGCAACAACATATTGATGTTTCTCTCAATCTCTTTCTTCCTCCCTTCCCCTCTGTCTAAAAGTAAATAAATAAAATCTTTAAAAATAATGATAAGAAGAAGAAGAAGAAGAGTTTAGGACAAAGACGTGCACCCAGAGGAGAGACTGTGTGATTAGAGCAAGAAGGCAGCCATCTGCAAGCCAAGGAGAGAGGCCTCCGACGAAACCAAACCAGCAGACATCTTCATCTTGAACTTCTAGCCTTCGGAACTCTGAGAAAAGAAATTTCTGCTGTTTAAGCCCCTCGGTGTGTGGCCTTTGTTACGGTAGCCTGAGCAGACTAATGGAATAAGTAAGCTTTATAAGGTCAACTGGATACAAGGAGGCAGATATAAATTTCTGCACCCACAAAAGTGGAAGCAAAAGACACCACTTCCTTTAACATTAAAAAAAAAAAAACTTTTAGGTATAATCTAACAAAAATGCACAAACCTCTATATAGAAAACTATATAAATTACTGGAAGAACCTGAAGAAATCTTCACGGACTGGAAGGTTCAATATGACACAAATGTTCATTCCAGCTCCCCTCTGAAGAGTCCGTGCCATTCCAAACCTATTTAAAAATTAGATGGAAATGCAGAAGACCAGGTATAGTCAGGATAACCTTGGATATGAAGCCCAGAGGGAGAGCACCTGCTACGCCAAATACCCAGGACCATTACAAAGCCACAGTAATGAAGACAGATGGCATTGCACAAGGACACCAACCACACAGAACAGGGCGTGAGACAACCAGCTCACACGCACACACTCAGCGGATTCCAGATGAAAATGGTGTGGTGGCGCAGTAACGGGAGAATGACTCCTCCAAGGAACAGTGCTGAATGAACAGGCCACAGGGTCATCGGCATCATAATGACTGCGGAAGGTGACAGATGGGTAGGAGACTTATCGTGATCGCTTTGCTAGGTATATGAATGTTGAATCGCTATGTTGTGCACCCAAAGCTAATACTGTGCATCAACTATAGTTAAAAATAAATTAAAATGGATAAGCGGTGCCGAATCTGTGCATGGAGTCAATGCAATGGAATACTTACTGTACAGCAGAGAATATGAGCAAACTTCTGCAAACATCATGGACGACTCTCACCAACACACAGTGGAGTAAAAGTAGTAGATATACATGCACGGTTGTACAAAGTTTGAAAACCTTGGGGAACCCAACTTATGGGATTAGAAATCAGAAAAGTAGCTAGCTTTGGGAAAGGGCAAGGGGGTGGTGATTGTAAAGAGGCATGAGGTGCTTTTCTAGAGTTCCAGTATGAATCCTCTTGACCTGAGTAGGGGTTACATGGTGCTCACTCGGGGGTCATTTACTAACTTGTCACCCTTATTATCTGTACGCTTTTATGAATGTTTAACGTACTTCAATAAAAAAGATTTCTAAGTATCTGTACTCATTTGATAGTGCTGTGTAACAAATTCCCACTCAGTGGCTTAGCGCACATCACTTATTATGTCACAGCTCCCGTAGGTCAGAAGTCCGGCTGAGCTCAGCTGAGTTTCCAGGGTGGGCACCCTTCAAAGTGCCTGAGATCCTCCGCATACAGGAAATCTCCTCCCTAGAGCACTTGAATTCATTTCTGATACAGGCTGGGTTTTGCACTCCCACCTCCCTCCACTTGCATGGAATCCATTTCAAAACCGCTAATAGCTGTGAAGAATGCCTGGATGTAAACAAATAGCAAATCCACTTAGGAAGCACTTTAAATGAGATTCTGCAGGTGTTGTGAGCCCTAGTGGGACCCCAGCTTGCCTTCCCAAGTCTCACTCCTGGGAGTCTGTCTGCCCGTCCGGCTGTCTGCTGGGCCCATTGGCCTTGGGGTCAGGAAGTGACCGCCTGATTCCACGTTTTTTTAACAACACTTGGCATAGACTTCTGGGTTTGTCTTATCTGGGGGGTGGGGGGCAGGAGGAGGGAGTAAAAGCCGTCTAAGAGAGCTGTCCCTCCTCGCTGTACTCAGCACAGAGTAGTGTAGTGAATATTTGTTGAATTTGGTTGGAAGGAGAAAAGTTTTGGTAAGAAAGAATTCAAACCATAGCCATGTCTAAAGGTCTACATCACACTTTCCCTACCCTAACACGGTTTCTGGCGAGTGCATCGAGATGATCTCGTCTTACATGCTCGGCAAACTCTCTTGAACAAGCTGCCCCTGAATTCAGCATTGCTTGGAATTCTTGGGATTTGTTTCTCTTCTTTGTTGTATTTCCTGACTCAGGGTAGAAAAGCGAGTTATTTTCCTGGGGTGCTTCTCAAAATCCTGCCCTTGCCTCGCTCACACCCCTTTTTAGAGATTAGGGCCAAGACTTCACATTCCCATCAGATGGAGTGAGATTAAGCAAGAGGAAGCCAGCACGGGCAGACCCTGCGCTAGGAATCGTGGGGGAGCCGAGATTTCCGGCAGACCAGGTTTCTGGACCACTGCGTCTGGGGGATAAAGGACAGGCTGGGTGAGAGACAAGAAGACAAGCCGTTTACATCCAGTGTTGACAGTGAAGTAAATTCTGGCGATGGGGTGGGGGGTGGGGAGGGAGGGCAGTACGCAGGCCTCTCAACCAGAAACCAGGGAAGCCCAGAGCAAATGGCCTCTGGGCTGTCTCAAAAAAGAAGCCAGTTCAAGTTCCCCCTAAGAATGACCTTCCAAGTCATAGAAAAAGAAATACTGTTGACCCTTGAACAACACAGGGTTAGGGGCACTGACCCCCAAGCACAGTTGAAAATCCACATATAACTTGTGACTCCCCAAAAACTCAACTATTAATAGCCAACTATTAACTGGAAGCCTTACCCAAAACTGTCCATAACACGTATTTTGTATGTGATATCTATTATATACTCTATTCTTACAATGAAATAAGCTAAAGAAATTATTATTAAGAAAATCATAACAGAAAATACATTACAGTCTTTACTGAGAAAAACCCACACGTAAGGGGACCCGCACCATTGGAATCCATGTCGCTCAAGGTCAACAGTACAAGCACCCCGTGAACTAGAGGAAACAACGCAAATCCAAACAACAATGAGATGCTATTTTTTACATACAGAATTAGCAAAAATTAAGAGGCTCCATACAACCAGCTAGTAAGGATATGGAGGACATGTGGGGGAGGGGAGAAGGGGAGGAAAGGGGACTAGTGCAGCCTTCTTGGAAAACTAATTTGGAAAGGTTCACCTTTTAACCAAGCAATTCCAGGGCTAGAAATTTACCAGCTGGTTACACTCTCCAGCATTCCCCAGGATGCTCGTCCACAGAGCTCCCTGCAAAATGCAGAAACACGCCAAGTGTCCATTCATTGATTAAATAATTTATAATATGTCTCTAGATATACCCCCCCAACACACACACGCAAAGGGAGTCCTCTGATAAGCCCTTCTCTTCCCATCCAGTTTACATAGCTGGATTGAGTCTGCCTTCCCCAGAGACTGCAAATCGGTGTGAGCAAGAAATCATCCTTCTAAACCCCACACAGAGATCTGTGACAAATGCAGACAGACCAGGTTTCCAGTTGCTGTTTAAGTTCCTCGGTGAGAACAGAAAGCCATTATCTTGTTAATGAACGGGCGCGGTTTCATCCCGAGCTGCGGGGCGCGGAGCTAGGTGGGATTAGACGCCCTGCCCACCTCCGCTGGAGGGACTCCCCAGCTCAGCCTGCCTGAATGCGCCGGGAGCCACGACAGGTAAGACGGGACGCACCCCTAGGAATTCTATGATAAAAGTAGCCTTTCACCTTAAAACCTTGTCATTGTGCTGCAGAAATGGCTGTCCTTTCGGTGAACTCGTTAATTGGGGTTTAATTCTGTACATTCTCCACCAAGCTAATCTCATTGACTACTGCGTCTTCCTTGAATTTTAGACCCAAACTGGAAGTCCGTCTTTTGATTACAATGTTTTTGGGTTTGACTGTTCTTGGTTGGTTGGATGGTGCTAAGTCAAATGCTTATTTGTGTGACTTTAAACACGTAGATCTGTCTCTCTTGCCCCAGTTTTTAATACGCAGCACCTCAGAGGGCGATAGGGAAACGTCCCAAGGCCAAGAGCATCGTTTTTCATTTTCAGTCTTCAGTGCCCTCCCTAAGGGAGGAGGAGGGCTGCCCAGGACTGGACAACCCTCATTTCACAAGAGTCTCCTATCCCCAAGCCTGTTGCTTTCTGGGACTCGGACACGGAGCACCGCTGGCTGGACACTGGTGGCCTCTGTCAGTTCCAGCAGTGACTGGGTACAGGTATCCAGTGGCCATTCTAGAATCGCTGCTCAGTTCCCCCACTCAGAAGCAGAAGCAAGTTTTTGCAGTTGCCACCATTACATTATTGTCTTTTTTTCTCCCCTGCTACACGGTGGGATCACTTTTCCTGTGTCCCCAGAGCCCAGCCCTCCACCACAACACAGTAGATGCATTAAATACCTGTTCAACGAACAGCCTGGCAGTCCCCACTCAAATACCACAGCCCACCCCACCCCACCCCCCATCCTGAAACCCCGACCAGGTTCTCTCCAGGCTGCATACGCCTGACTTTCTCTGCCCTCTGCACCTGGGAGGAATGCGGGTCTTCAGTGAGTTCCCTCCTCTGATAAGAAGGGACTTGGTGCAGCAGGGAGGCTGACAGCTTTGGGGTGTGGGCTGAGCTCACCCATCGCCAGAGTCGGGTCCCATTCCTTCCTCTGAAAATGGGGAGCCTCTTCCCAGGGGTCGTAGTTCAAGTTCTAAAACTTCCACAGCTGCCCCTTTAGATAAAAGGAGGCACCCATGCTGCCACTTTGGCCACAGACCTGCCCACCCTCCGTGGAGAAGACCTTTAAAACTCCAAGTGCAGTGAGTGGCGTGTCCCTAAAGTGAGACTAGCGATGTGCTTGGGTTTTGAGGGCTGTGAGTGCTGCACCAAGTCCTTCCTTTGTTTTCCCGAAGCCTCCTCGCAGCTCCAGGGGCTGGGTGGGTAGCCGCGTATGCACCGCCCTCCCCCACATCCGGCTTCCAGAGCTGGGGCCAAGTTGCAGGGTCCGCTAGGAATGTCTGCAGCCGCCGGCAGCCGGAAGGCCACACGGGGAGTTCAAGGACAGCGGGAATTCAACGGCCAGCGGCTGCAGGCTTGGGAATGCGAGGAGCCCTAAGAAAAGGGGCTGCATCCACCCATCGATCTGATACGGCCCTCCCTGCCCCCGATAAAAATAATTTGACATTTAACTCTCCCAAGATGCAGCTGTGGCGGCAAAGAGCGGCCCTTCTCAGCACCGGTGGACCCTGCGCGGTGACAGGGCAGACACTGGCGCGGAAGGGCCTCGGCGCCGCGGCTTGCTTCTGCCGCGTGTAGGGCCGGTGAACAGGGGCGGGTGACAGGAGAGTTACAGAACAGCTGCCCATTTGCGTGACTTGTAGTGTTTGGTAGGCGCCGGGCTTCGACTTTACAAATTAGAATTAAATTATCTTGAAGAGCTACCTATGACTTTGGACGTATTTAGTAACGAATTAAATACCCCGGGGCGCACCTCGCCAGCTGGGATGTGATCGCCAAATAAATGCATTGAGGATAACTGGGGACACCTCTGAATTTGGGGTTAATGCTGGTGTCGTGGGGTGCGGGGTGGGGAGGGCATGGCAGGGGGACCTCCCGGCGGTGGCTGGGACACTGATAAAATCTCGGTGAAACCCAGTGCCAAGCCGAACCGGCCTCCCATGCCATCTTTCTAGAACCTTTGCCTGAGGCAGGCCTGGCACCCTGACTGGGACCCCCAGGCTGCCCCCTTGCACCTTCCCCTGCTTCCTTCCAGCCTCCACTTGCAATTCCAGGAGTTTACACGCGGTCACCTGAGGTCAGGAACCCCTCTGGGACCCTCCCTGACCCTGAACTTCTATCAGCATTGCAAGCAGCCTCGCCCTTGCCCTGCCCCCCACACCCTGAACTCCCCACCGGCCCACCTGAGTATGCCCAGGCCAGAGCACAGAGCTCCACACACCTTTCTTGGAACCTCAAAGATGAAAGCAAATTTCAAGAATTAAAACTTGGCAATCAAATATCAAACGCTGTGAGAGTCCCTTAGGCGGTGTTTAGAATTTCCTGATTAAAGCAATTACTTCCCACCACTCCTCCAACCTGGAATTACCACTGGATGGTGTAATTGAATTGCCTCTTTTTTCCCCCAAAAAATAAGTCTGGTATTTTTAACCTGCAACCAACGATAGGTTCTAGGCCTGGCTAACCCTTTTACAAGACTCCGCCTTTTCCACTGTCTCTTTGTTTGGGTGGCTTTATGGCCTCTCAGCTCAGCACCCTCCCCCCCCCCCCCCCCCCCCCCCCTGCCCCGGCCCCCGCCACAGAGGTTAAGCGCTGTCACAGGCCTGGGTCCTGCCTCACAAGGTCCTGCATCCCCACTCCCCCGCCCACCCCTGGTTGCCCCAGGCATCCTGGCTCCTGCTTCTCCTAAGACCTGAGAAACACATTTCTCATCTGAGATATTTTTCTTTTTAAATTGCCATTTGCATATCAGGATAGCAATGAATTGAAGCCCTGGTGACATTTCTCCCCTGAATTGTTAGGAGCGATGGGCTGCATGAAGACGGAGCGCTTCTCCTCCAGGTAAGACCCCATCCTTCCTGGGAACTTTTGGCTACCAGAGCTCGCCAGTGTGAGAGAACGTCCCCCACTTCTCCGTCGTTCGATTTCATCCGCTCGAACTGTAAAAACCCTGCCCGCCGCGCTGCTGTTTTTCCTGAAAGACCCGGCGTGTCACTTACCCCCCTTTGACCTTGGCTTTTAAGATTTTCAAGCAGGTTAGTGGCTCTGTCTGCCACCAGTGTTTTTCGACTCCCGTGTAAGGAAAGGTCAGCTACTACAACGAAATTAAAAATCTGTTTCTGAGAGCATTAAAGGCATAGACGGAGTCAGCATTTGCAAAACCATTGAGAATAAGGGGAAATTTTTTGAACTTAAAAAAAAATCTTTCAACTGACTGGTTTAAATGAAATAGCAAAATGTGATCTGTCAATTACGTAGAACGTTATGCTGTGTTTTAAAGTTCGTATATGAAAACTATATACAGGAGAAAAATATATATATGAAGTAGATGATGAAAGACTTATACCTACTTCAATTAAGGTGCACGTGAGGACAGAGCCAAAGAAGTAGTAATACATATTGAAGAGTTGGAGAGTAGGTGGGTTTTATTCTCATTTTTCTTTTTGTTGTTACATGAATTAAAAGAAAGCGAACCGAAGAAAAGAAAGGCGATACTTGAGAATTACTCTAGAATTTCTCCTTGGGGCTCTGCAGTCTTGTCCAGGTGATGGGGAGACCCAGGTATTAACTCAAAACATTCTATTTGCTTTGCTTTGCTAACAGTGTCTGATTTCCTCCTCCTAGGCTGATTTTGATCATGGCCATTTCCAAAGCATTTGAACTGGAATTAGTTGCTGGTAAGAGACTTTCGGTTCTTTCCATCACTAGCCATCTTTATGTGGCCCGAAACACAGACTCATGAGTTGGTTTTGTCATTAAGGGCTGGGCCACCGTGAACGCGAACACCCGTCGCAGGGAAACCCGGCCTTCTGGCATGACGGCCTTCGGTCCCAGGGGGAGCCGGCTCTTCGTCATCGGCCTTTCCACTTCGTGCCACCCCTGAGGATCCAGGACAGTAAGCCCTACCCCCTGCCTTAGATCCACACTGTGGGTGATTTCACTCTCCTGGCCCTCCCCGTGTTTTCTGCCTTTTCATCCTCTGTCACCTGAGAGAGCGGGAGGAAACCCACTTCAGAGGTTGGGCAGACGGCTGGACAGGTTTTCGTTACGGAGGCGAGTCAGGCGTGTACCTCATGCCCCTGGAGTTTCCTTCACCTGCTTCCAGGTCACGCTGGGGACTCCGGGAACCACCACTGACCTCTGCATGAAAAAGGTCTCCCTGCTCAAAGGCACAGGTAGCACAAGGAACGCTGGAAACCAGAACCTCGCTCTGTGAGTGAGGTTGACAATGTTTAGACATCCACCAGCATTCCCAGGAGACTGCGTCCTTGGCGCTGTGCTAGCCTTCGCTAACGGGAGCTCAGCTTCTCAGTCCCTCCACCCTCTCAGCCACCTCTTACATTCCAGGTAAGGAGCTCAACAAGACCTGCTGCCTGAACGGGGGAACCTGCATGCTGGGGTCCTTTTGTGCCTGCCCCCCCTCCTTCTATGGACGGAACTGTGAGCATGACAGGCGCAGAGAGTAAGCCATTAGGAGGGGGCGCGGTGGAGAGGAAGGGAAAGAGAAGTGGGCACCTTAAATACGGATGCATTGCCCCGCCCACTCATTCTCAGGAGCTGTGGGTCTGTGCCCCATGACACCTGGCTGCCCCGGAAGTGTTCCATGTGTAAATGCTGGCACGGCCAGCTGCGCTGCTTCCCTCAGACATTCCTACCGGGCTGCGGTAAGTGGCAATTGCCCTTCCTGGTTGTTAGTAAGTGGCCTGTGGGCACGTAGCTGATGGGGTCTTTCGTCTGACCTCAGGCGTGCTAGAGCCTGGCAGCCAAGGTTCTGTTCGTAAAAGTGTCAAGGGCTCCAGATGGCATGGTCACCTTGGCATCCTTGGTGGCTGTGCCCCCAGAACTGCTGCCTTTTGGATGGAGAGTTATTCCAAGTCTCTCTGACATTTTACAGTACGTGAATGTCTATTGAGGAAAACAAACAAGAAAAAGACTTGGCCTCTTAAAACACCAAGAGATGCTTTCTGGTGTTCCTTTCCTTCAGGCAGGGAGACCCTGAAAATCTCCAGGGGGAAGCTCAGTTAGTACCCACCGGTACTAATGGCACCCAACTCCAATTAATGCCCTTAAATTATACCGGAGGCTTGGCCCCGCCCTCCTTCCTTAGGGACTTTATGGTCTCTAGAAGGTCCCCGCACAGACCGCCCCCCCTCCCCCCGTGATTGGTCACAGACCCCTTTCACCTGGTTGACTTTTACTGATATGAAGAAAACAATGACAAGAAGGACAGAGACCTAAAGGGGGACAAGAGGAGAGGGCTCTGTCCCCACCGTGACCTGAGCCAGATTTCTAGGTCCGCCCAAGCTCAGAGGCCTCTCCCAGTTCCGACCCTGTAGGAGTTAGGAAGGGAAGCTGTTCCACTCCAGAAAGTAGGTGAAAGCAGTTGCTTCTCTTGAATACAAGATGGGACCCCCGACCCAGGGAGAATTGCGTCTGCGTCTGTCCCATTCATGTCCTAAGTCAGGCCGGGACAGGTATTTGGTGAGTGTGAGTTCAATGACTGGGTGGGTGGGGCCTGTATTTTCCTCCTGCAACTTGGGACCCAAAACATGCTGTGCCCTGGTCCTCAGAGGCTAACCGAGCTCAGCCGCACCCCTGCGACTGACTGAAGGTGTCGCTGGCTGGGGTAGGTGACCAGGTGTGAGAGCACGGGTCCAGGGAAGATCAAGTTCACAGTCAGCCTGTGGCAGCTCTCTCTCAGAGATTTTTTCAGGAGTCTGAATTTATGTAGTCGGTACTGTTGATCCCGTAAATACCCTGTGCTCATGAAATGTTGGGCCCCTGCTGATTTTTGGCTCGTGTGGACACGCCACGTGTGTGGGCAGCAGGATCTACTGCCGGAGGGATTTCCTTTAATGACCAAGCGTCCCTACCTCCCAGATGGCCAAGTGATGGATGAGCACCCCACGGCTTCCAGCGCTCCAGAATTGACGCCATCTGCATGCTCCACTCTCCTGCTGGCGGGCACCTGCCTTGCTTTACGGAGTTAATATCAGTCGACATTGGCGTGCGACATTTGTCATGCAGGTTTCATCACCTGTGAGGCTGTCCTCCAAGGCCCTGAGAGATGATCATTTCTTACTTGCCTTGGAGTAGTGACAGATTTCCCTAATGGTCCCTGGCACTCCTCACGTGCGAGCATGCCTCCCAGATATTGCAGGTCTGGTCCCAGACCGCTGCCATGAATCGAATGTCACAATACAATAAAGTGAGTCACGCAATTTCTCCGGTTTCCCGGCGCATGTAAAAGTTACGTTTACACTACACTGTAGTCCAGTATGCCTACAACAACATACATACCTTAATTAAACAGATTTTGTTTCTCAAAAATGCTCACCGTCATGGGAGCCTTCAGTGAGAAGTAATCTTTCTGCGGGTGAAGGGTATTGCATTCAATTTGTAAAAAAACAAACAAAACCGCAATGTCTTCATTGTGTGAAGCACAAATAAAGCAAAGCGCCATCAGTGAGGTTTGCCTGAACCAGCTATTCACCTCTGCCCAGCCCTTTCCAAAAAACTGCTTAAGGAAAGAAACCCTCAGCCGTATCTACACTGTGCCTGATTCCTATGTTTCTTAATACATGTAACCCTGCCAAGAGCTTCTTAATTATTTTCCTTTGAACAATTCTGTCTTCAGATTAGTAAAAGCTCACCTAATGTGGAACTGGGGCTACACTTTGCGTAGGTAGAGCTGATCACCATCGATTAAAGACAGTGTCTAGAGAGCAAGTGAGAGCAGGCAGGGCCTCTGCTAGAGGTGAAGGGCTGGATGCGGGTGCTGCGGGAAGGGGACACCAGGGAGGGAGAACAAAACGGATTCCTCGACTGATGATTTCAGGGGCAAGTTTCTGTAGGAAGCTGTAGAAGACAAGGACACCCCTTTTTTTCTCAAGGCATTGTGAAGAGAATAAAGTCTTATTGGGAACAAAAGATATCTAAATTTCTCCAACAAGAGTGCTTAATCAGCTGTTTTTTCCATAGCAGGCAGTTATTTTAACTGTTGTAAAAAAGTAAATACACTGGGAAATATTCCCAGTGTATTTAGTTGTAAACCAGGGGATAGAGCCGTAACATGCATTTAAAATAGGGTGTGTAGGCCCTGGCTGGCGTAGCTCAGTGGATTGAGCATGGGCCTGCAAATCAGGGTTGCTGGTTCGATTCCCAGTCTAGGCCACATGCCAAGGTTGCAGGCCAGGTTCCCAGTGGGGGAATACGTGAGAGGCAACCACACGTTGATGTTTCTATCCCTCTCTTCTTCCCTTCCCCTCTCTCTAAAAATAAAATCTTAAAAAAAAAAGACTCAGCTTAAAAAAAAATAACAAAATAGGTTGTGTAGGTAGGCAAAAATGTAGTACGCTAATCTTTATCAGCATCCCTACACATCAGCCTCACACCAGACATGATCCACAAACATCCCTCAGCAAAATGACAATTACTTACAAGGTAATAGAGATCTTTGTTTCACTTCAAAAGAGTAGAGAATCCTGCTTCCAAGATCTATGAAAGTCAAGGGTGTTAAGTCCCGGGTTGTGACCCGGATTTAGATTTCTTCTGAATATAACTTACCCTGTTTGTTCTACTCCATGGTTCCCAACTCGGGATGGGACCAGTCCCCCGGGGTTGGGGGTGGGAGCAGTTGGAAAAGCGTAGGAGTGATAGAAGTGCTTGAGTTTACACAATAAAGGAAAGGAGTTATTGGCATTCAATGGGGAACTAAAGCAAAGCGAGAGATAATACAATTTTGCCCCTCCGAATGCCGAAGGCTCTTCTATGTGGAGTCCCTCGTTCCTTTTTTTTTTTAAGATTAATGGTCTTTCCAGTTTAGGCTCCGAGTTCACCTTTTGACTTTCGCCAGAAACCATGCTTGACTTCTAGGGTCTCGGTCTCAGAGTTGACAGATGCTTCATGCCTTTGTGTGTCCAAAGAACACTGGTTTCTTTCTCTCCACTTTACGGACTGTAATAAAGAACATGCTGTGCGACCCAAAAAAAGAAAAATAAAGTAGGTTGTGTATATGGGTACGCCTAGTAAAGACGGGAAGTGTACGGACCCAGCTGTGAACGGTGGTTATTTCTCCGCGGTGCCGGGACGAGTGCTTTGTGGGTTTTGCGTGGTGAGGGCGTGTACCCAGGGACTGGGGGAGCCGGCAGTGCAGGCAGTGCCCGGTGTTGATGCCGGCTTTGGAGTGTGTTCTGCTCGAGGGACAAGACTTGTTCCCACCATGTAGCTACTGATGGATCTACCACGCATGTTTTTCCAAGCCAACGCCCTGCAGATGCAGAATTCCAAGCGAGCGAGATTCTTTGCAGTGCCCAGTGGACAGGAGGTAAAAGCGGTTAAGCGGATAGCGGCGAGGGGACACCCCAAAGAGCTCATAGCAGAAGGTGGGCGGCCCGGGGTGGGGAGCCGGTCTGGTCATTCTGGCCGTTCGTCGGCACAGGGGCCAGTTTCCCAGTCCGTGAAACTGGGTTCGAACCCAGACCGCAGAGTTGTTAGAATGAAGTGAAAGAAAATTAGAACACTGGTACAAAAGAGGTTTCCAACAAACATCACATTTCTTCTCTTCCTACCTGCCTCTTTACCACAGAGTGGTTTTAAAACATTTCTTTTTGCCCAGAAATGGAAAACGTAAGAGAGAAATAAAGGGAGAAAATTTTAGAGTGCCGAAAGAAGGCTTCTCATAACCACACTGGGCGCGGCTGGGGCAGGGTCTTCCAAACTTGGGCATTCGCAGACCACCGTGCCTTGGGCCTCATCATCTGCGTTTAACGTTTTTCTTTACATCAACTCATTGTTTTCGTTGTAAAATAACACCTAACATAAAACTTACCATTCTCACCACTTTCAGGTTTAAAGGTCAGTGGTGTTAATTACATTCACTTTTCATCTTCCCCAAGGAAGACTCTACCGGTGAAACAGGAACTCCCGTCGTCCCTGCCCCAGCCCCTGGCAACCGCCATTCCACTTTCTGTCCATGAACTGGACTGTCCCAGGGACCTCGCCTAGGTGAAGTCATACAGCGCTCATCCTTCTGTGACTGGCATTCCCCCTCCCCACCCCACCCCTGCCCTCACCCTGACCACACGGGGGGGGGGGGGGCGGGGGGGGGACGGGGGGGGGGGCAGGGAGCACTCCGAGAGCTGAACCCCCGCCACGGGTCTCAGACCCCGTAACACTCCTTCGGGGACTTGTCTCCGTGTCTGCCTCTCCCACTGGAATGTAAGGACCCTCAGCACCCGCGTACCAACCGCTGGGGACCCTGCAGCTGCTGGGTAGATGCAGAAAGAGAGAAGGGCTGAGGCAGGCAGGCAGGCAGGGGCTTTCCTTATCTTCCTCAGCAGCAACTACGTGGTAAGACAGTTAGCACTTCCTGAGACCACGCCCACATCCCCTCAGGGGCGATGATGGAAGAAGAGCTGGCAGAGGCCCTTTGACCAAAGGTGTCCCCGGCAGCGGCAGCGTCTGGCACCTCCAGGCGTCTCCCCTTCCCTGCAGACTTGCCAGCTCCAGCTGCTGATCTGAGGGGTGTGCGGGGGAGGGGGGGAACCTGCCTGCCTTCTTCTAAGAAGCACAGCGCTCCTAAACCACACAATTACTCCTTATAGCCCTTCACGGCCTAGCCTCAGCTCCGTGGGGCATTCTCCCACGCAGATGCCAGCACCAGGATCCGAAGGCAGGTGAGAAGTCCTCTGATTCCAAATCACTCAGGTTTCCTTTCAACTGGGAAAGAAAAAAAGGCAGGCAAGGACTATGGACTAGATAAATCAGCATGTAATCATGTCAATCAGAAAAAAATGACATTGATTATTACAGGCTTTCAACCTCAAAAAAAGTCAAAACTGACTTTGGATTTACCAGATTTCAAAATCCACATGCTGTGAAAAGAAAAACAAATCTCATTCGGTATTGGGAAACGTCAGATGCTGATTTTTTCGTAGTACTTAGACATCTTTGAGAGAAGGTGCTTCCCCCTCTATAAGGAGCCGTAGGTCCGCTGGGTACACAAACGCATCAGTTAGAAATATTGATAGCCCCCTGACGAAAGGTGGTCTTGGTTAGATCCTTTGCATAAGGCCCTCCCCTCCAAGTTTAAGGCTGTGCACACTCCCAGCTGCTGACAGTGACCACAACGCACTGCCAGACTCCGTCAGCCCAGCCACAGCCTGGCCAAGGGCCTCCGGATCCCCAAGACCAAGACTCCTCCCTGTCTGAGCAAGGGAAGGAGAAGGGGAATCCACCAAGGGAGGTCAGTTCAATTGCTTTCAACTCTATGAGCCCCTAAGAGCCCCAAGTGCGATGCATCAGGACAGTCACTGGTGATGTGGCTCCTCCTTCCCAAGCCTTCCTGCCCCATCCCCGCCTTTCCCTCCAACCTGGGAAGCACGTGGAAGCTGTGGGCCAAAGTCACACAGAGCAGCTCTTTGCAGCTGGTTCTGAATGCAGCTGGCCTCCTCTCACCTCTTAGGACAGGGAGTGACAGCCCCCTGGTGCGCACTGGGCTCCAAAGCCACCAACCACACCACGAGGGCAGATTTGGAAAGATTGGACCCTGTTCCCAGAAGTGCCCACCCCAGCCTCCTTTCCCCTTGAAACCACTGGGTGGGCAGAGCTGACTGACAAGCACCTGCCATCTACCCAGCATTTCCAGAGCTCTTGGAAATGAACGTGGCTCTTGCCCTAGCTTCTGTTGATCCCAGGGGAGGTGCTCTCACAGAGCTGTCCTAACTGCCCCTTTGAAAATAGCCAAAAGGAGGCTCACAGCCCTAAACAGAGAGGTCGGTACATGTGCACATGCATTCACACCTACACACCCCCGTTCACGCACACTCCTGGAGACCAGACACCAGCGCAGGCCTGTTCTGCCTCCTCACTGAAAGGCCAGCTTCTCCTTGGACACGAAGGAGGCCGAGCCAGCCCTTCCCTGGCACTCGGTGAAAACCTTTCCCAGGTCAGGCCTCTGCTGGGAAGAGCAGGGAGTACGAGAAAGAGGGGCCTTTAGAGAGGACGGAGGAGAGCAGGAAACCTCACACACTCCTTCGCAGGCTGCCAAGAGCGGGTCTGTCCAAGCCTTGGTCTTTTTCCCAACACGTTGGGTTTAGACTCGGACAGGCTGAAAGCAAACGTCAGCGCGGCCTGTTACTGGCAAGTCACTTAACAGCCTGCTCTTTGGCTGGAGGAGGGCACGGCAGGCTGTTCATCGGGGTCTCAGCCAGGGCAGGGCTCAGTAAATGTGTCGAAAGGCAGTGTGGGGAAGGTCGGCCGCCGTGCTCCCCAGCATTCCTCAGCTCTCTTCCTGCAGGCCCCTTCCACCATTCTCCCGCTCCAACGTGTGGGCTCAACACCCCTGGCTGAGTCCTGGGCGACAGCAAGCACAGCCCTGGTTCCCTGGCTTTAGGAAGCAGGCCGGTGAGGTTCTCCTTTCAATTGCATTACTAAGAGCATTGTATTCTTTTTTCCTTCCCTTTATTGTTTTTTTCAGTTGTTTTTGCAAACATTTTTGTGGCACCCACAGAGTACTGCTGGGTCACTTGAGTTCAGCAACTGGGCAGCAGTCCGGGTTACAGTGCCCCTCAGCCCCACTCCTGAGCAGGACGTCAGGCACGGCCGGAGGCGGCCGGGCTCCCCAGGCCGGGCTTCCCTGTTCCCCGCCTCCACCTCGGTAGATGTTAAAACCAAAAAAACAGCAGGTGACTTTCCTGAACATTGCAGGGGTATCTATGTCATTTTGTTGTTCTTGCCTGAGAACAAGGTTTGCCCCTGCCCAGCCGGCAGCCCCAGCAGGTTGGGGGCAGGGGGTTGTTCTTCCCCCCAAGGTGAGGGTCATCTCCAGGCTCCTGCCATCCAGGCTGGGCCCCGGGACGGTGCAGAGGGCAGCTGGCTGTCTGGGACTCCACTCTGGGCCCCAGCTGGCCTCTTCAAGCTGCCGGGAGGACAGCCCTGTGCCCGGGGCCCCGACTATGGGCTCCTGCCCTCCGACATATGTGGGGGTGCCCTCAGGGAGGGCCCCACTGAGACAGCCTCTGATGCTCTGAGGTCACTGGTGCCGACCCCTTTCACAGACAGGTCTCGTCTGCATCCCGACACTGGTCACGTACGAAAGCAGCAGTCTCATGTGTGTTGTCTGTCCCCTCCACCAGGACTGAGGGCTGGGGTCTCATGTGCCTCGTTCACTGCCATGTCTGGAAAAACCCCCAGCACAGGGCGGGGGCCAACAAACCGCTGGTAAAGAGGAAGGGAGGCGGCTCTGCCTTCTGTTGTTATGTTGAAAGGCTGTCTTTGCTTCTCTAGCTCTATCTTGCTTCTTCGGCCAGGTTTCCAGCGGTTTGTTCAGTTCTGCTATGAAACAGCGTCAACGCCGCTGACCCCACCAGAGCCCTGGCAAGCTGAAGGGGGCAGGCAGGTGGCCGAAGGTCACACACAAGGTCACCATGCCGCATCTCCCACAGCGGCTGTCATCACGACTGCGCAGCGCTGACGGAGAGGGGCCTGGGCCAGGCAGCAGTGAGGACCCTGCGCCGTGCCCGCGGAGCTGTGCCGGCCCAGCCTCTGCTGCTCCTGAACAGGTGGTTGCAGGTGATGCTGGAGCTGCTGCCCTCACCTGTGACCAGACGATCGGAAGGGCTGGCCCTCGGGGCCTGCATGAGAACCAGAAGAAACGGTGGGGGGTGCCAGGCATTGCGATAGGAGCTCAGTAACTCAGCTGCCGTATCTCTGTCTTCACCGCGCAGAACGCTGGTCTTTCATACACAAATGCCATGAGTGAAGCCTGTGGCATCACAAATATAGAACCAGGCGTACTGCCAAGGACACATTCGGTCACCAAGGGTCCCGGCCATGGTGACTGCACTGGAATTTTCAGTCTGTGGGGCCTTGTATGGAAATTTTCTTAACAAGACAAGCCACTGAAAAGTTGTGGGCCTGGCTCGGGGCGGAGAAAACCCAGGAGCTCCCTCAGTCTCTCATTCCCTGGCCCTGCAATGGGGGTGATGTTGACACCCAGGTCCGAAGGGTCCCTGTGCAGATGGCGTGAGAGCATCCAGGGGTCCTGCTGGGCTGAGCCCCGCACGTGGCAGGGACCGACAAGCCACACCTGCCCAGCATCTTTGGCCAGGCTTCCCTGGGGCTGGGCTGGGCTGGGTGTGCGGGACAGCCCAGCCACACCGCATAGCTGTGTGACTTTAGGAAGTGACTCAGGCTCCCAGTCACCTCTGTGCCAGAAAGACACACGTCCCTCACTCAGAGCTGTGGTTCAGGATGGTGCATGGTGTGGGCCACAGGCCCCACAGTGCCCAGGATCACACCTTCAACAGCAAGGTTCACGTCCCCTCTCCCCCTCCCTGGACATGAGGCCCAGGCCATAGCATGCCATGTCTCACGGACCAAGACCGGCCCACACGCTGGCCCCGTAGTCTCTGTGTTCTGACTTCCACTTTTCTCAAAGCATTTTGGGACTAAGTGCAAAACAGTGTTCGACTCGTAGCCTCAGGCCAGAAAGCCACCATCTTCAAATGCTCGACCATTCCTGACCCAAGGACCAAAGTCAAGTCACCTGGCACAACCTTCACTTAAAGACCTCTTGGTCTCCAGAATAAATATACACAAACATGAAGTTAGAAGTGTCAAGCTTGACTGCAATGAAATAATTTTTCCACGTTGGGTGTTCTACAGAGAAACATTTTATAAACAGCGATTCATCTGTTATGTCCCCCTTATCTTTTCATCATCGTTGTTGTCATTGTTATAGATACACGTTTGGGGAACAGCAGACCACAGGCTAACACACTGTTGCCACAGAAAAACTAACAGGCCAGTGCGAGACCTGGGAACCCCTTTAACCACCTTTGGGCGGAGTAACAACAGCTTGGCTTACGCAGGACATTGCGGGACAATCACAGGGACCCCCTCAAATCAGCCACCTGCTGTGACGTGCAGACTGTGTGAAATTCATGCATCCATCCTATCATTTATGCACCAGTTCCCCCACAGCTATTAGTAAAGCTTTGCTGTTCATGATTTAATTTGTTATTGTTGATGTATTACAATTTACATATTATCCACTGAAGTTAGCACAAATGATTTCACCATTAGTGATTAAAATCAACACTGATGCTTTCAATCAAAAGAGAAATTCAGCCTTAAAATACCTTGTTAGCCCTTAGAACCTCGACTCAGCTGAAGGGAGAGGGATTTTTCGGGCACTCTCAGGAAGTCATTCCTTGCCCACTTGTAGTGCCGTGGTCGAGCAGGGGTGAGGGCTCCAGAGCCCACAGCCCGCCTGTGAGGCCGGGCAAACCGCTGACGCTCTCTGTGTTCCTGGTGGTGGGTGTGAGGCCTGGATGGGAGTTGTTCATATAAAGAGTAAGAACAGCGCGTGGCCGACAACACATGCTCTCTGAGTGTCATTGTCATGGAGCCCTTTGAGGATTTAAGGAAGCTGGAACTCTCTTCGGAAAGTACATACAAGGGCTTCACGGACCCCCTGGAGCCTGTTGATGATCCACAGACCTCAGGTTAAGAACCATTGTGTTCAAGTGGGAGGTGACCTTGAACCCTCTCATTTCACAGACGAATAAAAGGAGGACTTAGAATGATGAGTCTCCAAGACTCCACAGAGGAGTCTCCACAGTCTTAACTCCACAGTCTTAACTCAGCCTCTGGGCTTGCCCCGCCCCCCAACCCCACCCCAGGCTGCCCCCGGTGGCACCTTGACCACCAGGAGAGAACAATGTCCCTGCAGACCATGGAGACCATGGCAGCATCCCAGCCATCCAGCAGTGGCGCTGGCCGGGTACCGTGTCACTGACAGATCACCAGCTGCAGTCTAGACACAGGGTATCTGTGCCTCGACTGGTACATGTGTTCTTGCTCACGCGTGTTCTCGGTCACCCGGGTCCTGGTGGAGAGTGGAGGAGCAGCCCCATCACGCTGCCCCTTCAGCCTGACCCCTGCTCCATGAAGCCAGCCTCAGGGCCGGCCAAAGAGCTGCCCTCTGGGCCCCGTCCGCCCACCCTCCCCGAGCTGCACCCTTGAAGCGTAAGGACGTGCTTGGCCAGACGTGGCTGGACTCAGCAGTCTCAATCTTAGTGTCTGGAAAACCCCCAAAAAACTGCCTGCCCCAAATAGTTCCTCCGTGGGCTCTGCTGGAGAAGCTGCCCCGTTGTCATTTTTCTTCAGAGATGACAGGAAAGATTCCGGTAAAAATGTTGGTGTAATCCAGGGCCGCTCCTGCACCATGGTCCCCTCCCCACCAAGCAGGACTGGCTTACCCGAAGTCATGGAATGCAGATCAGGCTCACAAAGGACTGGGAAAGGTCAGGAGAGAGGCAGCGAGCCCACAGCCTGTCAATTTCGCAACTCTTATCTTTCCCCAAGCACGATTTTATGTAAGTCCTAGGAGAGAAACCTCCAGGGAAACAGACTTCTCATCCCCTACAGATTTAGTGCATCACAAAGCGGTCCAGTGCTCCCGGCCACAGGAAGGCGGTAGAAGCCTCCGGGGAGAGCTTCTGGCAGAATTTGCAGAGGGGGTCTCTTCGAGAAGCCCCAGTTCCCAGCTCTGTGTGAGGTGGGGTGGGCGGTGGACAGAGACCTGGGCTGCTTGGGAAACAGGGCTGGTGGGCCAGCAGTTCCCTCTGTCCAGTCCTGTCCCGCCTCCGCCCAGCATGCCCAGCACTCGGGCCCGTCCTCCCACAGACCCTTTCCTGCCCGCCCCCGAACAGGAGCAGCCGTGCTGTCTGGGGGACTTCCCACGCTTATCTTCTGTCTTCTGTCACCTTTGCTGCACTTCTCATCCCTGTCCGTTATCTTCACTGACGACTCATTAAATTACATAATGTGACCAAAAGCACTTTGCCAACTAAAAAGTGTCCAATGAAATCTGTTAGATTTTGAGCTTTGCAGAATTACAGTCACGACACCACCTCTCCACAGGGTCAAGAGGAGTCTGGGACACGGAGCCAGGTCTGGGGAAGGAATCCCCGAGGGAAGACAGAAGGAGAAGCAAGACGCGCACCTGCTTCCTGTCTGGCTCTCCTGGGGTCCCGGGGGAGGAAAACGGGTTCGCCTAAAGTTAAAGCCACCCAGAGACGGTGGCACAAGGAGCACAGCCCCGCAGGGCAGCGCTGCTGCGACTTCCGGACTTCCCTCAGGTTGGGCCTCGCCCGAGACCTCCGTGCTTGTGGCCACCACATTTTACAAACCAGGAAAAGAGACGCCATGGTTTCCAAGCAGTAGCATCCTCGAGGGTGAAGAGGTTAGGATATCTGCAGTCAGGAATGTCCTCGGATGTTGCTTGGGAAGGTCATCTTCCCTCTGTAACCTTGGTCATGGGCACCGTTTAACTGTCCGTGCTTGGTGGTGTGGTCCTTTGGGAATGGACACTTAAGAGCATCTCTTGTTTTCCACTCGGCCCTTGGCCACATCGTAACAGAGGCTGAGCACTTGCCCTGCTGGTTCCCCAGCAGATGAAGTTGGATGCTCAGGAATCACATGAAGTCAATGGGAGTGTAGCCCCCACATTCTTAGACTCCAAGCCCTCACCTTCTATTGGCCAAACCCCAAGAATCCAATTTTATTTGGCCATTTATTTGGTCATATGTTTCTTTAACATTTTTTTTATTGATCTTGGAGAGAGAGAGGAAGGGAGAGAGAAAGAAAGAAACATTGATCTGTTGTTCCACTTGTTTATACATTCACTGGTTGCCTCTTGTACGTGCCCTGACCAGAGATTGAACCCGCAACCTTGGCGCATCGGGATGACATTCTAACCAACTGAGCTACCCAACCAGGGCTTGGCATCTGTTTTTTTAACTGACCACATTGGCCATTGAAAGGGTCAGGCCAGTTTCCCAACCCGCTGGACTGCCTATGACTCAGTTGTCCGAACTTGCTTGACAGCCTGCAGCTTAATCCAAACTCTCTCCCACTGCGCACAATAGACACCTGGCACCAGCCACAGTGGCCCGTGGCCAGACTGACCCTCCTGTACCTGGGAACAGCCTGCCCTTTGCCTAACCCATTGTCCCGGCTCATATCCTGGAACCCTGAGGCACCCGCCTGGAAGAACAAGAGACTAACCCCTCCCTTATCCCCCCACAAACCCCAGCTTTTTCTTTTTAAAAAACCCCATTCTTGCCTCCCCCCAGGGCTGCAGTTGACCCTGACTCAGCCCACCTCTCAGCACAGCATTGAATAAAGGCACTTGGATCGGATCATCTGGCTCCTCCCACCTCTATCTCTTGCGCATTTCTCACAGCCACAACTGTGTGTGTGCGTGTGTGTGTTTAATCCTCACCCAACGATATATTTATTGATTTTAGAGAAAGAGGGAGGGAGAGAGAGAAACATGGATGTGAGAGAGAAACATTGATCAGTATCCTCCTGCAGGTCCCCCAACTAGGGATTGAACCTGCAACCCAGGTACATGCCCTGACCAGGAACGGAGCTCACAACCTTTTGGTGTGCGAGAGGGACAATGCTCCAACCGACCAAACCATCTAGCAAGGGCCGACCATAGCTGTTTTCTATGTAAATAGCAAAGATTTAACTTTGAATCCCCTGCTTCTTCCTTATTAAAATAATGGCCAGGGATGAGGACATCCCTGAGTCAAGGGTGGCTCAAATCACCCCACGTTCACCGTGAGTTATACGGATATCTACAATTTACACTTTATGTGCCTGATATGCAACCTCAGGAGCGCTTGCTCGCGTCGAGTTCAGACCGACACAAGTTCGAGTCTCAGCTCTGCCATTTACAGCTCTGGGACCATGGCACGTCATTTGGTCCTTTTCCGCTGCAGTTTTCATATCACACAATAAACCCAGGCGACGACGCTCAGTGAAGAACCACAATATAACACAAAATGCTCCACAATATAACATACACAAATATTAATTTTATCTTCCCTTTCCCCGCTCTGGTAGAAAATTAGTCTCCTACGGTTAAATTTAAACATTTTACCTTTTGACTAGGGAAATTTTCCACTCCTTCTGACTATGAAGCAAAGGTGTGGATGGATAACTAGTACGTCCTGTGCATGGGAAGCATGGTGAGCTCTTGCAGGGAATGGAGCTCATGGTTAGAAGAGAAGATTAGCTTGTGTTAGTGGGAAGGCCCTGTGCTCCCGGCCCTGGGAAGACCTTTCCTGGACCAACCAGCTTCTCCCAGAAGAGCATCCAAGCAAAGGATGGGAATGCCATGCCACCTGCATAAATACCCCAGGTGTGGCGAAACCAGCATCAGTAAGAGGCTAGAATCGGCTCAAGAAGCACAGGGGCTCCTGGATTTCTGCCTCGAGGAACTTGAAATTGCTTATAAAAGGCCTAACATTGTTTCAGGGCAGTACTTGCCTTCTCAGCAGAGGAGCTGATTGAGAAGAGCCCCTGGAGGCATCCCTGCCTGTTAAATAAATTGTAAACACAGAATGAAAATTTGGAAATTCAGAAGGCTGTCAATTCAAAATTCAGCCGAAATGGAAAAGTCATAAATGTTGGTCCTTTGAAGTAACAAATTATGGAGCCTGAGAAATTACACGCTAGGGGATTAGGGAGGGCTTTTTGGATCCCTTCTGAGCCCAGGGGAGTAGCCACACTTAAGAAGCTTAAGCTGATAAGTTTTTCTTAAAGGACTTGCTAATAGCTTCAGTAAAGTTTGAGGAATCTCCTGTAACCAAAAGGCTTTCTCAACATTTAGCATGTCAGTGAAAAAAAAAAAAAAAAAATCCTTCAAGATAACCTTTCACCTATTAAATATTCAGTTCCCCTACGGATTTCTTTAAAAGAGGGAAAGGGTACTTTCAAAACTTTTACTGCCATTTTATCCATCTTCTCTGTTCGCATATCGCATCAGCTAGAAAGACACTGAAGCAAAACGGGTGTTTTTACCTGGAAATACACTTCGGTGATAATCCATGTTGCCCTGGGTAGCGTTTGG
Source organism: Anoura caudifer (assembly GCA_004027475.1). NCBI lineage: Eukaryota > Metazoa > Chordata > Mammalia > Chiroptera > Phyllostomidae > Anoura > Anoura caudifer. Next base: position 322,665 of record PVKU01000330.1, on the reverse strand, counting down.
AATAGGCGGTGCTTAGGGGTGGCCCCCAACCCCGCCTCCCAGTCTTCCCTGAGGAAAAACCTTCCACGGCACAATCTGCCTCTGCTCTTTCATAAGACATGCACAATTGGGAGGGGAAAGGCTTATTTTTAAAAGATTTTATTTATTTACTTTTAGAGAGGGAAAGAGAGGGAGAGAAACATCAACCAGCTGCCTCCTGTACACACGCCAACCTGGGACCCCCTGCAACCCAAGCATTTGCTTTGACCAGGAGTCAAACTGGTGACCCTTTGCTGTGCAGGATGAGGCTCAACCAACTGAACCACATCGGTCAGGGCAGGAAAGGGCTTTACTGAAACACCCCACACAATCAGCATCAGCTATCGCACCTGCTTCACCGCCCCAGGCTTCCACAGGGGAGGTCTGAGCATCGATAGCCAGGGGTCATAGCCCAGCAGGGTTTGATGAAGACCTGATGGTCCCAAAGGGCCATTCCAGATGTTAACCCAAGAGCACAGCGTGCTGGTGGAAACGGCTTGGATGCTGCTTTCAACTGAGAAGCCCTTCTGGGTTTGAGGCCATTCGCTGGGACACAGTCCCCACGGCCAGTTCCCGCCCCTGCCTGGGAGACTGAGCAGACTGGGAAACTTCTTCACCGCCCTGCCCTACCCTCCAGGCATGGATTAGCAGCTCCAAAGGACAACAGGCTTCTCTAAGTCATCCTGTAAAATGACTCCAAAGTGTGACTTGTCACACCACCCAAGGCTCCTTAACCCCCAGGGGCCGAGGGCGGTTCTGCCCCCGAGGCACAGCAGGTTCGTGCTCAGGGATAATCCAGGGCGTGTTCGGAACAATAACTGGTTCCAGCCAAGTCATGGTCCCTGCAGGGTGTGCCAGAGCAGAGCTCTCTGGCCGGGGTGGGCAGGGGAGCTGGGCATGGGGGCTATTTTTCATCAGGAAGGAGGCCACCACGTCCCTGGAATGAGACCTCCGTGATTCCAATCCTAATTCTGTGCATGGAACCTTGAAAGCCTGGGGCATTTCTGTAACCCCTCTGCTCTGCATATAAAGGGCTGAGACCCTGAGTTTCAGGACCAGCCTGGAGCTGTGGTTCCCGCCCCCCTTCACACCATCCAGACAGCCGCAGATTCATCTCTAAGGTAAAGGGTATGAACTTGAGTGTGCCGAGAATGGAAGCTCACCCTGAACTTCTTGGGGGAAGTGAAGTGGACATGGTCCTCGCAAACCTGCCTTTCCCAGCCCCTGAAATTCATCCTCCCCTCTCAATGCCTTACCTTGCGTCTGCTTGGGAGCGACTTAGAAATCTCAGTGGGGCTTTCCCTATCTAATCTATACATTTAGACGAAGCCTTCCAAATGAGCTAAAAACTCTGTGGGGCAGCCAGAAGTCAGGGTCGGTGTTCACTTAACAAGGCTCCGAGCAGGTGAGATTCTGGGAAGAAAAGCAGTGCATTTTTGAGGGAGAGTTGCTAACTCCCCCAGACCGACAGCCTGTGGGGGCTGCGTGGAAGGCTGAGGCTTAAGAGGATGTGCTAAATCCGGGTCTCTGTCGTGTCATTCAGAAGCAGAACATCTTCAACTTTAACATGCTCATGACAGTCACCCGGGGATCCAGTTAAAATGCAGATTTTGGTTCAGGCTTTGGTCCTAACAACCCCAGTGCTGCTGGTTTTGGGGGCAATCAGCAGCAGGGTTCGGTGACACTTCAGGGACAATAGATAATCTTTAAGACTTTTCAATGGTTGAATCTTATCAAATCTGCAAAAAGTCAAAATGGCCACGTGGGCTGGGCAGTGTCTCACAAACTGAGAGGTCACCGGTTCAATTCCCGGTGGGGGCACAGGCCTGGTTTTCGGGCTTTGTGCCCACTGGGGGCGTGAGACAGCCAATGTTTCTCTCCCTCTCTTTCTCCCTCTCTTCTCCTCTCTCTAAAAATAAATAAATAAATAAAGCCTTTTTTTTTTTTTAAGAAAGTCAAAATACTGCTAAAAACATTTCTGTTCCATTTTTAAATGTTTATTTTTGTATGCACATATGGTTAAGTAAACAGCTCGTGTGTGTGTGCGCTCAGCTCTCTGAATTTATCACACTTGCAGCTCCCGTAACCACAGCCACAGTCAGGACACAGGACAGCTCTGGGGCCTCCCCCAATCCCTCATGCTCTGCCTTTGTAGCAAGCTCTCCCCCACCCACACCCACCCCAGGCACTTGTTTCGGTCTGTCTTTCCGAAGCTGTCCTATGAATGGAATGGTAGAGAACGTGTAATCTATTGAGACTGGCTTCTTCCTCTCAGTTTGATGCCTTTGGGATTCATCCAAGTTCCTGACTGTATCAGTAGTGTGTTCCTTTTTATTGCCGCACAGTGCTGCATTGTGTGGCTGTCTGACAGGGGCTTACCCATCCACTTGCTGAAGGACTATTAGGTTGTTTCCACTTACCGGCAAGTACAGCTAGAGCGGTGTAAGGGGTACCGGCCTTTGCATTTCTCTGGGTCACACACTAGGAGTGGGGGGCACACGTGCGATTCATGAGAAACTGCCAAGCTGTATTCTGGACTGATGCCTGCACCATGTTGCATTCACAGCAGCAACAGACGAGTTCCTACTGCTTCTCACCAGCCTCTCTGGCCCTGGACATTGTGTGTGCATGTTCCACACCAGCCTCTCTGGCCCTGGACATTGTGTGTGTGTGCACACATGTATATGCACTTCTTGCAGGAGTGGAGTGGCATCTCTGCATGGCTTTGCATCCTCCGGGTGAAGCGTCTGTTCGAAGCGCTCTGCCCATCTTGCAGTTGGGTTGTGTGTTTGCTTTCACAGTGCTGGCTTTTGAGAGTTCTCCATATATTCTGGATGCAAATATCTTTTCTAAGTGTGTATCTTGTCTTTCATTCCCTTAACCGTGTCTTTGGCAGGGCAGACTTTTTCGTTTTGATGAAGCCCAACGCATTATTTTTATTCTTTTATGAACAGTGCTTTTGCTGTCATTTCTAAGAACTCTGCATAATCTCCAAGCCACAAAAGTTTCTCCCATGTGTTCTCCTGAAGGTTTTACAGTTCTACGTTTTGGATTAGACCTATGATTCATTTTGAGTTAATTTTGGTATAAGGAGTAGGGTTTAAGTCAGGATCTTTTTTTTTTCTTTTTTTTTTTCTTTTTGCGTGTGGTATCCTGTTGTTACAACACCATTCATTGAGAATCAGCTTGCCTTTATCTATAAACAATACCCACCTTGGCTTTTAATTAGAGTTGCAGTAAATCTACAGATTAATTTTGGGAGAAATGGTAGCTCTGCTGTGTTGAGTCTTCCAACCATTAACAGGATTGTGTCCCTTCCTTTGTTGATGTTGTTGTCCATTTCATTCAGCATTTTGCAGTTTTCAGCAATTTTTGCACAAAAAATTTACACTTAAGTATTTCATTTGGGTAGTTATTGTAGATGGCAATGTGGTTTGTTTGTTTTTTCCTTGATCCTCACTCAAGGACGTTTATTGACTTTAGAGAGGAAGGGAGAGAGAGAGAAACGTTGATCAGTTGCCTCCCCTACACTCCCTGACCAGAGATGGAACCCGCAACCTAGGCATGTGCCCTGACTGGGGATCAAACCTGCCACCTTTTGGTGCACGAGGGCAACGCTCCAACCCCCTGAGCCACCCGGCCAGGGCAGCAGCATGTTTTTAATTTCAGTTTCCACTTGCCCGTGGCTGGCATATACTAATGTTGTGCATTGATCTCATATCCTGCGTCTTTGCTAAACTCACTTATTAGTTCTAGGAACTTCTTTGTGGTTTCCTTCGCGTGCACGCGAAAGGAACCTGTGTTCTGCCCCCGCTGGGTGGAGAGATCCCTAAGTTACATTTCAATCTAGCTGGCTCAAGATGCTGCTCAGGTTTTCTGTACCTGTGAAGATTCTCTCTCCACCAGTTTCATTGTTTGGATCAGAACCACACCCTGGTAGCCCACCCGGAAGCCAGCCTAGGCACTCAGAAGCAATTTTTAAGGAGTCTCTTTCCAGAGTTCCATCCTCCTCTGTGGTCTCCCCCGTGATATCCAATTCCCCGAACTCCCCTTTGTCAGCCCTTTGGCCAGAAATCTGGGGCTTTGTTGACCTGTTCTGCCATGCACCATGCACTTCGGGTGGCTGCACTCATACCTGGGGTCACATGCCCAGGGGACTGAGAGAGAGACACGGCAGCGTGGGTCCACTCCACAGGACCGGACACAGCTCCTCCTGCTGGAGCGGGTTTTGCTGTCCTCCTCGGGAGTCCCTGTCTGCAGGCCCCGCTGCTTGCTGGCCCGTCACTTCCATTGCCACTGCCAACCTCCCTCACCTTGGAATTTCCTGGAGACCTGAGAGGCTGGAGAAAAGAAAAGCAGTGACTCCCCGCATCCCCTGAGCGCTAGGAGTCTCCTTTCTCCCCAGAATCAGAGGACTTCTGGGAGCTCTCCCTGCCACTGTTCCCACTTGTGGGTGGCTGTGAGTCTAAACTGGGGAGAGCAGAGTGAAAAAAAAAGAGAAAGTTTAGCTCCATTCAATAATAATTGGAATTCTGGTCTTCAACGCACCTATTCTGTCTGCATCCCGAGTCCTCAGTCAGCTGCCGCGCCCAGTCCGTCCGGGCTTTGGAGCTGCGGTGGGAGGAGACAAACCGTCTGGCCTAGTTCAAGCTGTAATGTTTCTGAAGCCTTTTAAACGTTGTGAAAAATAATCACAAAAGAGTTGCTCTTAAAAGGTGTCGGATACACGAAATATTACGGTGGCACGCAGGGTCAGCTGGCGTTGAATGAGTCACTCTAGAATGAGCGGCTCCTAAGAATGAGCAGTATAATCCAAATTCTTTAAAACAAAACAAAACAAAAACAACAACAACAAAAAAACACCTTTCGCATTCCTCGTTCCGACTTTAATACTCCCAGTAACCCGAGACTTGGAAAATCACGTGGTTGGCACAGCGTGAGGACGCACCACGGACAAGTGTGCCTTTGTTTTACTCAGTGGCCTCACTGAGCACTGCTGGCCCCTGGGCTGCATAGATGCCTCGCAGGAGCGGCAAGTGCGACACGTTTGTTTAACTGAACTGACGGGGTCACATGCTGCTGCTCTCTGTAGTCGAAACTGAATTCTGTAAAGTGCATGATGGTCCTTGAAGTTACCGCTTTCCCCAGGCGGTGCCGACTGGCTGGGAGTCGCAGTCCACTCCTCTCCGTGGACAGCAATCTGGTGGCTGTATTCCTGGCCGAGGAGCTACAGGGGATAATCCAGCCATTTATTTATCAAGGACGACCCCCTGTGTTTCCAAAGGGCTCTCCAACGATGGACATTTCCCTCCTCACATTTCTGCAAGGTGGTGTAGTGGCCTCATTTCAGAAGCCCGGAAACCGAAACACAAATGTTCACAGCAACAGTGTGACCCGCAAAGGAACGGGCTGAGATGACCCCTAACAATGAGGTGCCCACACGGTCTCCCGGTAGCTTAGTGCTGGGAACCTGGAGGAAGCTCTAGTCCAAACACAGAAGACGTTGCTTCTCTTATTGAGGAGCAACCGATGTGTGAGAGAATTCGCCCATTTGACAAGTTTTGGCAATCGTATGATACAGCTGTACCACCATCACTAGAAAAGAGATACAGGCTATTTTCATAATCTAAGGTCCCCTCCCCCATCCCGACTCCAGGGCACCCCCAACCGCTGCTTCTCTCTGCTCCCCGGCACTGTCACCGAGGCCTTGGCACAGCCTGCCTCCGCACCCTGGGCGCCCCTTCCCACTCATCCCCACTGTCCCTTCTCCTAGGAAGCACCCTGAACCCCTCAGCCACATGGGGTGACTCTCCTGGTACCCCCGCCCCATCCCAGCTCCTGTCCCAGGAAATCCTGGTGCTTGTGATAGGTGTGTCCAGCTTACCCTCTGTTACACCTGAAATCCCCTTCATGGTCAAAGTTGATCTTCAAAGACATTTTAAAGCCAAGACACTGAGGCCCAGAGGACGGACTGACAAGCAGAGGGGCATCGAGTCAATGTACCGACAGGGTGCAGTCGCCTGCGGGCTTCAAGTCCCTCTCCTCCCAGCAGCCCCACGGCCCCCTCAGTCTCTGGAGGGGCCTGTGGTCCAGACCCCATGCTGAGCTCCAGGCCCACGTGTCTCAAAGCCCCTTTCCCAAGTCCTTTCCTTGGAGGTCAGGCTCCCAAGCAACTTGCACTGCCTGGCATTGCTGGTATCCCCCATCTTTGCACAGGCGCGGCCACTGGAGGCTCCACCGACACCCCTCACCTTCATTCACCACCCCGTTGGCACCCCCAGAATACGCTGTGACCCTGTCCACTTTTCATCATCTGCGCCGCTCTCACCCTGGGCACTGCTGTCCAGGGCCCTCTAACTCTCTCTCTCCCCTTCCAGTCCCCGCTTCCGACCTGTGTGCGGACCCACCGAGGTCTGGGAGTCGGGCAGAGGTTCTTCATGTGAAGTAACTGCACACTCTCGAGTGTCTGACGAGTATCAGTCCACACCCACGCGTGCTGTTTGCACCAGACACTGGGACCGTGTGGTGTGACGACCCCTTTAGCAAAGGGTTTGGAAACCTGCCCAAGTCTGCAGTCTGCCTCCTGCGGGTTATGGCTGCAGGAGCACAGACAAGCTCTGTGACCCCGCAGGCGCCCCACCTGTGCGTGGGGATGGTGAGGGCCACGTGTGGGACGTTGGGGTGAGTCGTCGTGTACGCTGCCTGCATGCACTGCTGTTGACGAAGAGTTGAGATGCCATGCTCCGGTGAGGGGGAAGGAAGGACAGAGGTCTCTGCCGTGAGCCCGGGACCTGCCACGCTTCTGCGTTTACATCACGGGACCCCGTGACTGTCGTTCCTCCCGCTGCCGAGGGTCTGCACCCGGCCAGGGTGTCCCTCCGGTAAACGATGGTGGTGCCCTCAAGAGTCCAGGGGAGGGGGGTCCATGAGGGTTCGGCTGACACTTTCTCTTTCAGGGGATGAACAATCAGTACGTGCGCCGGGAGGTCTTCTGCCGGAACACCTGTCACGAGCTCAAGCGCTTCTGGGAAAGGGAGATCGGCAAGCAGACTTACTACCGCGAGTCGGAGGAGCACCGCCTGGGAAGAAGCGCGCTGCGAAAGTACGTGCCTAATCCGTCCGCTTTTTATTAGTTAGATTTTAGAAAGAGACTTTATTTTTTAGGGCAGGTTCACAGCAAAATTGAGCACCCTTGTGTGTCTATTTCTTTATGCATAATTGATTTTCCCAGAAGATTGCTGGATGGGCATCTCAGAGGATGAAATTATTTAAATTTTCCACATATATGTTGCTGCCACCACCTATAGTTAACGACTGTGTACATATTTATCTTTATAAATGGGGGAAATAATCTCTCCTGTCACTGGTTCTAGGGCATGAAGATTACTCCAAGTTTGGGAGCATATATTTGTATATTGCTTTTTTTATTCCATTTGACAACCTTTGCACTTTTAATTAGATTGCTTACATCACTGAAATTAAGTGGTTTGATTGGGTTTAAATCTACCATCTTGCCAGGCTTTCTATTACTCTCATCTCTTCATTTCCTTTCTTTTTCTGCCTTCTTCAGATCAAATATTTTTACGATTCCATTTTATCTCGGTTGGCGTTTTCACACTATCTTTTTGTGCTACTTTAGCGGCTGCTTTAGGATTTAGACGTGCGGCGCCCTGAACTTGCCACACCTGCCTTCAGGGCTGCACCGCGCCCCGAGCCGTGTAAGAACCCCAGCGCTGCAGCCCCATTTCCCTCCTCCTGGCCTTCCTGCTGCGTTACCAAGCGCATTTCGACGTCCACATGTGCTATCAGCCCCATGTCACAGTTCATAGTTTTGCTTTCAACCACTGATCATCTTTAAAAGAGGTTTAAATAGTAAGGAAAAGTTATTAATGTGCACCCACGCAGCTGCCTTGTCAGATGCCTTCATTCCATTGGGATCCCATTTCCATGGGCTGCCATTTCCTCCTGCTTGAAGCCACAGCCTCGAACATGCGCCGTGACAGCCTGCCAGTGATGAACTCTGTTTTTACACACCTGAAAACCTGTTTTTCAAAGGCAGTCTTGTTGGGTAAACAATTCTAGATTGACAGGGTTTTTCCCCCAATATGTTGAAAATATTGCATTTTCAAAGAAAAGTTAAGAGGATTAAGATTAGAATACTTTGAACAGGAGTGAGAATTAAAATATGTCAATAGTTAAATTTGCAAGTCTTTTGCATTCCCTTTGCAACCTGGAAACACACACACACACCCCCTTCAAGAATAAAAAGGAAGGAAGCTTCCCCTGAACCCACGGTCAAGAAGTGAACCCTCCCCTCCTGCGGGTTTTGTTCCTATTTTCAGGCTCAGAGAAGAATGGAAGCAGAGGCTGGAAACCAAGCTGAGGCTGCGGAACAATCAAGATGAGACCGAAAAGCAGGCAAATGCTGGCCGCGAGCTTCTGGCTTCGCTGACACCGGAGGGCACAAAGCCCTGAGCCCGCTCTGCTGGGAGAAGCCGGTCAGCACATGCGGCTGAGCCCCTCTGCTTCGCCACACAGATCTCATGCCACTGTCTCCCGCGCCCGTGAGGGGTTTGCCTGCAGCTCCTTTCCCCGTGCTCGATGGAATTATCAGCCGAATTAGTCCTCTCTGCATGTCTCCAAAGATGAGCTTGTTTGATACTGAAGCTCCATGTCTAGAATTGAAATCCAAATATTTTCACTTCTAAGCACACTAGGGGGATGAGCTTCATGGCCACACTTGAAGCATTGCACAGTAGTGTCGCTCCACATTTTTCTCCTAGGAAACAGTTTCCTGTCATCCTTCCCCTTGTTTTCTTTTTATGAGAAGAAAAATGCATCTATCTGCAGAAATAAAAATACTGTAAATAGTCATTACAATAAGGTTTGCAAATCAATCAATCTCATGCCATTTTTTTCTTCATATGAAATTAATTTTGACTTATTCAAAAACATGATTCTCTAGACCTCTTCAGTAAGATCAGGGTAATTTTAATAAAACTTGGTTGCCTGACGCTCCCTGGTGTGTGTTTTATTGCTTTATTTAAAATTGCCACTTTCTGGCACTGGTTAGCTCCCTGTCAGCTCAGCTGAAATGTATCTGGCCACCCTGACCCAGTGTCTGCCATACAGATCCTGAACCGGGAAATGTCACCACCATTCCCCAGACCTCCGGCAGGTCCCCAGGACAGGACTGCTGATTCTAACTGGAACTGGGGCTGGGGCAACAGTTTCTAGCCAGGCCAAATGGGCAAAGAGGTGCCTGCAGGAAAGTGCATGACGGCTGTAAGTCACACCTTCCACACACAAGGGCGATATGACCAGGAGACACAGGCCAGGGGTGATTCAGGACAGTAGCAAGTGCGGCTTTCCAGTCCTTGAAACGCCCTGATGTGCCACGAGGTGCTCCATCCACATCCCCAGGGAGCCAAGGCTTCCTCAAGGCAGTGAGAGCCAGCAGGGGGCCAGAAGTGCTGGGGGAGCGTTTGCCCAGGCCTCCCACACCCACGATCTGGGGCACAGGACTCGGAGCCCTCCCACCTTCTGGGGTCCCTCATGCAGTCTGGGATTCAATTCAACTAATAAACTGTGAATTCCAGCCAGGTTCATCTGGGGCCATTTTGATGAAAGAGCTTTCGTTGGGTATAGGAAGAAAATAGGAATTAAATAGAGGGAAAAGAGAAGACCAGGCTTGTGGGCTGGAAGGCTCTCCGAAGTGCAGGCCAGCCATCGTGAGCGGCAAGACGCCGCTGCTGGAATTTCATGCGGAACAGTGAGGCAGGAAATGCAGGTGAAGATTCTTTGTGTGTTTACTGGTTCACTGCGGGCCAGGCACTGCGCTGTAAACAACCAGGACCCAGCAGGGAAAACCAGAAGCACTGGCTCTGGGGGCTACAGTCTAGGGAAGATGGCAGAAAAGTCAAGGTCGTTAAAGAGACTTCAGCGCTGGGAGCCGCAGCAGGTAGTGGGTGCCTTGGCCTCTGGAGGCTTCGTAAGGACAGGCTGGTTAAGCCCACGTAATCACCATGCAGGTGAAGGTGAGATTCAGGGCTCCTGGGTCTGGGAGCTTTGAGGGGATACCTTCAGAAAAGCTGAATGGGAGTGAGAAGAAGGGGTAGCAAGAGCGGAATCTGTAGAAATCATCATCGCGCGGCCCAGACGGGGAAGGAAGGGGAGAGAAGTGTAAGGGCCGTCCTCTCCCAGCACTGGAGGCTGGGAGTCCAAGACCAAACGCCAGCGTGCTCCACTTCCTGTCTTGTATGTGGCCACCTTCTCACCGTGTCCCGGCATGGCATGGGGGTGTGAGCGCTCCCTGATGTCCCTTCTTAAAGGCATGATTCTCACCACGAGGGACCCACCCCCATGCCCTCATCTAAACCCAATTGCCTCTCAAAGGCTTCACTCTCCAAATACTATCTTGTTGGGGGTTAGGGCTTCAACCTGCGAATTTAGATGGCAGGGGGAGTACACAACCCAGTCCAAAGCACAATGGAAGACTTGAAATCCGTGCATCAAGTCCTGGACACATCACACTTACCAAACTGACCAGGATCGACACAGCAAACCCCGCCACGTGGAACACAGCCCAGGTTTCACGCCGGCCTCTGGGTAGCCCAGAGCAGCGCTGCCAAGGCTTTGACAAGTAATCAACATGTAAAACGTGGCCCACAAACACGGGCCAGGACACGCCTTCTTAACGTAAATAGATTGCCTGCCTGCTAAAACAGGTATGTAAGGAGGAGAGAGCGTCTCATAACCTTGTACTCAAATGTCCAGGGGACAGTCTAAAATTTCCTATACCACAAGCCAAGGCAATCCCAACTCAAAGGAGAAAGGATAAGGAACAGACCGAGATGCTGGAATTATCCACGAGGATATTCAAGCAGTTATACCAATGCTCCAACAAGCAATCATAAGCACTCCTTAAGCAAATTTAAAAAGTAAGAAAAGACTTCCAGGCAAGATGGAGGCATGGGTAAATACACTTTGCCTCCTCGCACAACCAAAAGAACAACAAATTTAAAAACAAAAAACAGGCAGACCTGCCAGAAAAATCAAACTGTATGGAAGTCCAACAACCAAGGAGTTAAAGAATGAACATTCATCCAGACTGGCAGGAGGGGTGCAGGCGGGCAGCCAGGGTGGAGAGGACTCACAGCAAGGCAGCTCCTGGATGACGCAGAGGCCTGGAGCAGGCAAGGCAGTGGCTGGAGGACTGGGCAGCCCCACGTCTGCATGTGGGTAAAATGGGAGAAACAACTGGGGAGTGAGAAAGACCGCGGCAACCCGGGTTTCCAGCACAGGGAAATAAAGCCTCAAAATCTTTGACTGAAAACACCTGTGGGGGTTGCAGTGGCGGGAGAAACTCCCAGCCTCATAGGAGAGTTCATTGGAGAGATCCGCAGGGTCCTAGAACGTACCCAAACCCACCCACCCGGGAATCGGCACCAGAAGGGCCCAATTTGCTTGTGGGTAGCAGGAGAAGTGACTGAAAGCTGGCCCAGAGCCCAAAAAGTGGCATGGTTCCCTCTCGGACCCCTCCCCCACATACAGTGCCACAATGTGTGGACATGGGTTGCCCCGCCCTGGCAAATCCCTAAGGCTCCACCCCTTACTACATAACTGAGACATAAAAAAATATGGTCCACATGAAAGAACAGATCAAAGCTCCAGAAAAAAATACAACTAATCAATGAAGAGATAGCCAACCTATCAGATGCACAGTTCATAACACTAATCAGGTAATCAGGATGCTCACAGAACTGGTGGAGTATGGTTGCAAAATAGAGGAAAAAGTGAAGGCTATGAAAAGTGAAATAAAGGAAAATGCACAGGGAACCACCAGCGACAGGAAGGAAACTGGGACTCAAATCAACGGTTTGGAGCAGGAGGAAGAAAGAAACATTCAACCAGAACAGAACAAAGAAACAAGAATTCAAAAATATGAGGAGAGGCTTAGGAACCTCCAGGACAACTTTAAATATTCTAACATCCGAATCATAGGGATGCCAGAAAGAGAAGAGGAAGAGGAAGAAATCGAAAACTTATTTGAAAAAATAATGAAGAACTTCCTCAATCTGGCAAAGGATATGGACTTCCAGGAAGCTCAGACAGTTCCAAAGAAGTTGGACCCAAGGAAGAACACACCAAGGCATGTCATAATTACATTACCCAAGATTAAAGAGAAGGAGAGAATCTTAAAAGCAGCAAGAGAAAAGGAGACAGTTACCTACAAAGGAGTTTCCATTAGGCTATCAGCTGATTTCTCAAAAGAAACCTTACAGACAAGAAGGGGCTGGAAAGAAGTATTCCAAGTCATGAAAGCCAAGGACCTGCATCCAAGATTACTCTATCCAGCAAAGCTATCATTTAGAATGGAAGGGAAGATAAAGTGCTTCCCAGATAAGGTCAAGTTAAAGTTCATCATCACTGAGTTCTTATTATATGAAATGTTAAAGGAACTAATCTAAGGAAAAGAAGAAGATCAAAAACTATGAACAGCAAAATGACAATAAACTCACAACTACCAATAACTGAACCTAAAAAAAAACAAAAACAAAAACAAACAAGCAAACAACTAGAACAAGAACCGAATCAGAGAAATGGACATCACATGAAGGGTTATCAGCAGGGAGGGGGAGAGGGGAGACTGGGGAAAGGTACCGGGAATAAGAAGCATAAATAGTAGGTACAAAATAGACAGGGGGAGGTTAAGAACAGTGTAGGAGATGCAGAAGCCAGAGAACTTAAATGTATGACCCATGGACATGAACTAAGGGTGGGGAATGAGGGTGGGAGGGGGCGTGCAGGGTAAAGGGGAATAAAGGGGGGGAAATGAGATGACTGTAATAGCATAATCAATATGTTTTTAAAAAATTCAGTAGAGAAGTAAAAGTTATGAAGAACCAAATGGAAAGTTTAGAAAGATATCATAACCAAAGTAAACAAACTACAAAAATAACACTGGCTAAGCTCCACAGTAGACTGGGGAATACAGAGAAGAACACCAGTAAACTTGCACAGAGGTAATAAAATTATCTAATTTGAACAACAAAGAGAAAATAGTTTTCATTTTAAAGAAAGAACAGAGTGTCTGATCTACGGCAGGGTCACCAAGAAGCAGCAGCCAGCGGGGTGGAGGCCAGCTTGCAGTGGGAGAGGGCCCCGAGAAGGTTCCAGCCGTGTGGGCCGGCTGTGGGCTGGGGAAGCTAAGATCCTGCAGGGCCAGGAAGACCCAGGCCCCACGACCCCCCGGGGCCCAGAGGCTGAACGGGAAGGCAGAAACCTTGGCTGCCGCAGCATCCAGGACTGGACCAGCACCCATAACATGCTAGGGGACACAGAACGTATCTGTTGGGTGAATGAATGGAGGGTTTGCCTAGAGCACAGGCACACTGCTTTCTGAGGAACCCCTAAATAATACCCCATTGAAAGCAGGGCCCAGGACACTGCGTGAGTGGCTCTCGAGGCTATTTCCTCCCCCTTCTGCGGGGACCCTGCCCAGCCTGCCTGAGTCAGTCAACAGGAAGCTGAATGATGTCACTTGCTAAGCCTCAGAGGCTTCTCCTTTTTCCAAGGCCACTTCCTGACCAGGAGACTTTCGGTATTTTATAGTCGTCCCAGCGTTTCCATTTGGCCTATAAAATGAAGGACCCAGCAGGGTGTGGTGTTTCTGGAACCTTCCCACAGCGTGCCCAGTGCAGCCGTGTGCTCTGCGGCTTCTCTGCTTGCAGTTTTTCCCGACAAACACAGTTGTCCATGGGCACCCTGAGCTTTAGGGATGGGCGGTCCCTGCCCCACGGTCAGGATCCTCCCAGCCCCAGCGGCTGTCTTGGAGGACAACTCCCAAGCTGGCGAAGGACTTGAGACGGGAAGAGGGACGGATACAAAACTGAGGAAAGTAACACCCACGGAGGAGAGGGGGAGCACCGACTTCTGGAAAACCACTTGCACAGTGTAGAAGAGTTCATTCTTGGTCCAACCCATCCGGCAGAGGCTAGCCAAAGCCATTTAGTTGGTTCACACAGCAGTAAGCCAACCGCAGAGGAAGCCAACCTGCCATACAGACCTTAGCCACATCGCCCAGGCTCCTGGATCCAACCAACTGAACAAGCCCCATCAACCAACCATCAGGGATTTCTACCTTAGAAAGCCAGGCGGCTCTCTCTTGGACCGAAGGATGGATCCAGGTGTGGCAGAAGGTCCTAGCAATTGCAGACCCCACCTTGGCAGGCAAGGAGGAAGTCTGGGAGACTCTATCATCCTTACCAGCCCTGGCCAGCAAGCTGAGGCTGCTCCAAATGTTGTCCAGAGCCCAGGGGGTGTCACTGATCACTTCTGCTAAAATCAGGGACAAATTTCACACTATTTTTTGCGGTTGGAGGACTCCCATTACAGGGAAAATGCCCTCAGGTCACATGCATAGTCTGGGTAAACAAAAGCAGCCTCATTTTGAGATCTTCAAAGTCGTCTGAGGGCCACAGGATCCACTGGTGGTCCCTATGACAACAACCCTCAGGTACAAGTCACCCGCAGGCTTGATAGGATGGAGACAGGTGTGTGACGGGGATGGGGGCAGTCTTGTGGGACTGAGCCCTTACCCTGTGGGACCCGATACTGTCTCCAGGTAGACAGCACCAGAATTAAGTTGTGGGACACCCAGCTGGTGTCTGAGAATTGCTTGGTGGTATTGGGGTGGGGGGGCAGCGAGCGGATGTATCAGAATTGGTGACCAGAGCTTTAGGGAGAACCCATTTGTGTGTCTTTCCCAGCTTCCAGAGGCCCCATATTCCTGTGCCCCTGCCCCTCCCCTACCTTCAATGTCAACAACAGCGCACCTCTCTGACCTTCCCCTGCAGCACCCCCTCCCTCTGATCCACCATCTCCCTCTCCCATCCTCTCCCACTTGGACTGGGCCCACTCGGATAATCCGGGATAACCTGCCCACTGCAAGGTCCCTAACTTCACCACATCTGCAAAGTCCCTTTTGCCATGTGAGGTGCCCCGTTCATGGGTCCTGGGGATTAGGTCATGGACACCTTTGGGAGACAATTATTCTGCCTTTGACCCCCAGCAATTTAAGACTGAAAAGGCAAAGCCAGACTTAAACAATTACAGGAAGCAACTTCCTGTCCCTGGGACTGAGGGAAGAAATTGGAAGAGGCCAAAAACATTGAAACCCCACACTTGGAAGGTGGGCCCCATGGTGCAGGAACCCGGAACCCTGAGAAAGGGGTGCATCTCGGCTGGCCACGAGGCTTGTGGGGGCTCGGTGATGAGCAGGTTCTGCCAACAGCCGCTCAGGCCAGGCGGTCCTGAAGAGCCTTTAAGATACCAGCATCGGGAGCCAGTGGCCGGCACTTCTGCAGACTGGAGCCAGGCAGGAGTAGGGTGGCTGACACTCAGCCAAGGTGCGCCGGTGTTTTGATTGTGGCAATGGCCTGGCAGGCACCGCTTGGCACACCCCAACGGAGGGCCACTTACCGGCTTGCAACTGGGCACTGGTGGACAATGGGAGACCCGCTTCCCAGGTCTTGTCCCTCCCTGGCATCTCCATGATGCATAAAGTGGGCCCAGCCCAGCAAGCCCATTAATCACATAGAAACAGTCCAAGAAAGGAGTAAACCAGCCACAGATGGACCATTCCACCTGCATGGAAGGGGCCGGTCACCCCCAGATGCAGCTGTCCCAGAGGTGGGGGCTGGGCCAGCACCCCCGGCTCCTTGTGAGCCTCAGCACACTTTAGCACACCAAGGACCCGCTGCAGTTGGCCAAGCACAGGAAGGACTATTTAAAGCCACGTATGAAGGAAAGACACTGCCCCATGGACAGAGATGCGGACCGTGGTGCTTGTCCTGGAAAGCAGCCCCAGAACGCACCTTGTTGCATTTCCCCCACTTAGAGCCAGTGACCGATGCACTGCTGATGTCGTCTGGCACCTGACAATGGAACAACTGGATGATCGAGTCCCATCCCCTGTGGGGACAAACCCTGTGGCAGAAGGCTGCACAGGACCCAGGCCCTCTGCTCATCATACATACAGGTGCCGGTGGAAAGGCACACTCTGGCCGTGAACATCAGTGGGACCAACAGGCTGACCGATTCTGCATCACCCAGGTAAGACCCCAGCCATGTGGATGCGCCCTCTCAGGAGGCATCAAGCTACAAATCAAAGCCAGGCGATGTCAGCACACGGTGCCAGGGAAGCCCGGCTAATGCGCCTGACTTGCCCACCATCAAGTGACAAAGGGAACTCCAGGGGCCGGAGTCCAGTGCGCTGACCCTGCCAGTCCCAGCAAACGGACCCTACAAACCCCTCCCAGGGTAGCACTGGGTGTTGACTACAGTGGCTACCTTTTCTGGTTAAGACACAGTTTCCACTTGCAGTGAATGCAGGCCATGCTGTCCAAGAAGTCCTAACTTTCCAGCTACAGGGCTGAACTCCCTGACCTCCCAGACAATGCTGCCGCCCTGGTGGCCAAGAGCACCAGCAGCAGGCAGCTATGTGGGCATTCATGAAACAGGTCATGCCCGTAGCACCCAAAGGTGCAGGTGCCGTTAGAGATAAAATGGCCCTGACCAGTGTGGCTCAGTGGGTTGGGTGTCATTCCCACAAACTGAAAGGTGGATGCTTGGATTTCCGGTGGGGCACCTGCCTGGGTTGTAGGCCAGGTCCCCTGGTTGAGGGTGTGCGAGAAGCAACTGATTGATGTTTCTCTCCTTCTTTCTCCCTCCCTTCTCTTCTCTCTGAAAACAAAATCTTTTAAAAAATAAAAGATAAAATGAATTCTTAAAAAAAAAACTGGGGGAAAAAAACGTGGACCCAAATTGTGGCCATTCCCCAGAAGTGCACCACCCATTTAAACACTTTTTCATTACGAGGTGCAGGGGCTGGGGGTGAGAAAGGCCCACATGACTGCAGCCACGTAACGAGCCCTTCAGAAAACAGGCCCCTGGGGACCTATGGGAGGCAGAGAAGTGCTGGGTGTGGGAGTCCCACCTGCGGCTTCTCTTACCTCCTGCCCACAGTTGATGGGTGGGGCAGTTACGGACACCGGCGACAATGATTGTGAGTGTGAGTTGCGAGATGCTCTAAAATGGCGCATCGCAATCACCGGGGATGAACCCAGCCAGTGGGTGTGGGTTGGAAATGGTGGACTTTTCAGGGGGAAGTCCTGGCGCAGCAGAGCCAGGACCTGCTGCCCACGGCCGTGAGAGCAGAGCCACCCGGCTGGAGGGGAAGGAGCACCTCAGACTCCAGGAATCAGAGATGGCACCGTCAGCGTCTTCTGGCTCCCACGCTGGACACCCAGCCCAGCCTAGCCTGTCATCTCAGAACACCGTGATGCCTTGTCCCAGACTGTCACCACTGCCGGTCCTCTGTCCTCTCAGACTTCCAACGGAGGACTAGTGACTTGGGAGGCAGGATGGCGACACAAGAATTTCCTAGACTGGACTGCTCTCCCTCAGCCTCCTGGTATAACTGCCTATGCCCTGGGGTCTCTGCCCACCACAGCTACTGCTCTCAGCTGATTGCTGGACTGCCGTCCCCTACATGGCCCCTCCCCGCTCTCTGCCAGCATCCTTGGATCAATCCTAATCCCTAACTCAAGCTTTAACGCTGATCTTAACCCTGACCTAACCCTAAACACATCCCTGTCCAAAGGGGCAGTCCAGCCCCTCGATGATCCCACAGTGGGCAGCCATCCCTGTGGGAGAGGTGACCGCTGAGGCCGTGTGGCCCTCATTTAGGTCCCTGCTCAGAGAACATTCGCCATGGGCAAGGGCTGCACTGCCCAGCATTGGCTCCCAGCACCCTTGGGGGTCACCTGGATAGACAGAGGCTTGGTCAGGACCAGGGCCCCCCCAAGACACCGCCAGCTCCCACTTGCGGATGCTACAGACCCCATTTCTTCAGCTTTCTTTCTCTCCACCCAGCAAGCACAGGGGGCCTGCAGGTGCCTCTGGGGGCGAGGAAGCCAGCCCCTGTCATCTGGAGGGAGCTGGGAACTTGTTTGCTGTGTTCCAGACTGTCACCATGCATGGCCCAGGGGTGGCACCCAGCAGTTTGCACAGATGCACCCTGGCCAATCTGGTGAGGCTTGGTGACCAAGGGACGGAGGCAATGCCTGCAGGGGACTTCATGGGGCCACCCTATGCCCCTGCCCCTTTCGGGACACCATCCCCACCAACCATGACTGGGTCGAAGGCTGTAACCTGGCCACCACAGGGCATTTCCTCAGCAGGAGCTCAGTGCCCTGCGGCAGACCAGGGCATGCAGATGTCACGCCAGACCAGCATCGTGCGGTCAGCTGTGGGCAGGGCCTGGTGCCCAGGTGAGGTCAACCTGAGCCCTGGAGTAGACAGAGAGGGCAGCTGTCTTCTCTCTCTCCTGCGGCTGCGCCATCAACTTCCTGTCTATTTACAGCCCAGGCTGGCCCAGCCTCCATCTCCCTGTGGGTCCCTGCTTGTCCCGGTTGTGCAGGAGGGGCTTCTGCTTGCACAGATGTGCCCTGGCTGGTCTTAAATGCAGACCCGCCCTGGGGTCCAGGGCCCTTCACAGTCCGACCTTTCCCGAGTCTACCTGCTTCCACCCTCGTCTCCCACTGCTGTGGACACAGGCCCGGGGAGAGGCAGCGAGCAGTGCCCTGGAGGCAGCTGGGGAGCAGGCACCCACCTGCCACTTATCAGTAACGTGAGGGGGACGCCACAGGGGTTTTTAGCAAAACCAGAGCCCAAGACCCTTTGTTCTGGCTGCCACGTAGGGGAAACCAGTTAGAGAAAGCTTCATCTCTCCCTTCCTGACGGTGGCAGTACAGGGAGGCAGCCGGTCTCCGGCCCACTGCCCACATCATCTCTGAGGGTTCATGGGTGCCCCCCTAGGTACCCCCAATCCTGAAGCTCCCCGTGGGGGGTCCAGCCTTCAGCTCAGGTGTACTGGGCTTTCTCAGAGCCTCCCTCAGCCCTTCCCTCACAGGCTGAGGTATGTTCTTCGTTTACGGAAGGCACACCTGGAGCCAGAAATGACGACCGCCTTGCTTCAGTACAAGGCAGAGCGGCAGGTTGGGCTGGCAGCTGGGTAAACACACCTTTCCCCACGCTTCACCCCAGAGCAGGGGCAGGAGGAGGCAGGTCCCCAGGAGACTGCTCCCAGGAAGCAAGCTGGCAGGCAGAGGGATGGCTAGCAGCCTGGAGCCTCTGAGCAGGAATGGGGAAGTGGGGAAAGACACCAACAGAGACAGGAGAATTTCAGTGACAGCCCAGAAGGACTTCCAGGACTCCAGCAAGATGGGTAAAAGATCCTTTACAGACTGTCGAGCCCATTTTACAGACTGCCACACTGAGGCTCGGTGACATGGGAGCCAGGCTCCAGCAAGGGGAAGCCAGCGGCTCCTCGCCCCCAGCCCAGGAGCTATTGCAGGTCAAGGTCATCTGAGACTGGTCTAGTGGCAGGGGAAGGGAAACCACCAGCTCTGGGGCCGTACCTGCCACCCCTCACCCTCATCCCAGTTGGGTCTGCTGTAGCATCTCCCTGCGAAAAACTCGTCTCCTCTGAGAGCTGCCTGCAAGAGCCCATCCTGCCTCGGCTTTTGGGCTGGGAGGGCCAGGCTGGGCCACACGTGCTACACGGGAAGTCCACGGCGGCCCCTCTCAGCTCCACGGTTTGTCCCGGAGGAGCCGAGCTACCAGGGCTCCCTGGAGTCCCAGCGGCTGGGCAGTCGATGCATGTCGTCCTTCTGGAGGTGCTCGTAACAGGACTGGAGGGAGAGAGGCGAGGCTGATGCCACCGCCCCGCCCACTCCCCGCCACCTGCACAGGATTCCGGGCCTGACACCAGGGAGAGCCCTCTGTCCGGCCTGGACCACTGTAACTGAGCTCTCACCAGTCCGTAAGGCACTAAACAGGGCCTCCCCTCTCCCACCGTGCTCGGGAGCAGGCTGGAACACACGCGGGGCCCTGTGGCCCCGTCCCCAGCACTGGCGGGTGCTGTGGCTGTCCTCCAGCCCCTTTGACAAGGGCGGTGCCGGGGCTCGGTAGGGACCCCTCCCGTGGAGGCACACACTTTGTGAACGTGAGCGAGCTCATCCCCACAACGCTGGCTGGGGCGGGGAAAGTGTCTGCCCCGGTGGCCAGGACATTTCTGTCCCTCACCTCTAGGGCCGTGAGCAGGAAGTCGTACAGGCCCGCCGTGTGGATGGGGTCCATCATGTCACGGATCAGGTGGATCTCAGCTCCCAGGTGCTGGATGCTGGAGAACAAGCGCCCCCATGAGAGGACAGTGGGGCCCTCGGGGCTGGGCACCGAGCAGTGGGGGAAGGAGCCCTGGCCTGGGAGGCTGGACATCTGCGGCTAGGTCCCCCGCTCTGCTTCTGACACACACAGGACCCTGGGTGGGAGCCCAGGAGGGCCCCCTCTGGGCCTCAGCGCCCCCACCTGCACTACAGAAAGCAGAGTCTGTGGGGAGGGGCCGGGTGGGTGCAGCCCCAGCTCCCAGCCCGGCTGCAGCTCACCGGGCACGTGACACCACGTAGATGAGCAACGGCAGCAGGTCGTCCATGGGCAGCTTGTGCTCCTGGCCCAGCACCCGAGACACAGTGGCCTCGATCTCCCCGTACGTCCTCTCCAGCACCTCCAGCTTCTCCCGGGGGTCCACCGTGGTGCTGCGGCGGGGCAGCTGGCTCACATCAATGCCCTCGGGTTCGGTCCCAATGGCAGAGGGCCCCAACACTCCTGCCCCCAGTCCCACCCCCGCCCAGGACACCGACTCACATGATCTTCTGCAGACACTCAGTCGCTGACAGGAAGCACTTGTCCTTGACCAGGGAGTGTCTCTGTGTGTCAGGGGGGCAGGTGGGTGAGGCCACGGTCCCCCCAGCTCTGTCACGCCCTCCTCCTTCACCACCCACCCCGTCCCCATCAGTGGCCTCAGCTCAGCCCTGCCCAGGGAGTACAGTGACCCAGGGCAAGTCACAGCTGCACCGCAAGCCTCAATTCATGCAACTGGAAAGTGGGGTAAACTGCTGGCAGGAGAGTCGCAACGGCCAAGGGCCACTGGGTGCCCCCAGTTCCGACTGCCAATGTTAACGTCTCTCGAACCCAAGAACGGGGTGAGACACCGGTTTCCAGGTGTCCTCGAGTTTCTGCCTCAGGAGGTCTGGGGTGGGTCTGAGGATCTGCTTTCCTGTCCACCTCCCAGGGGCCGCCGAGGCTGCTGGTGCAGCAGTGCCGGGGAGGGCCAGCCCCCTCCATGACCATCCTGTGAGGGGTGCTAGTCCTGCAGCAGGGGTTCTTTCACAGATGAGGAAACTGAGGCACAGAGATCCGACACCAGGCCCACAGTGGCAGAGCCAGTAAAGGGGTAGGGCCCTTGTTCGAGCCTGGTCACCTCGGGCCACCGGCTACACCCTCGGGAAGCCTGACGTCTCCTCCCTCACGCACCGCCGCCCCTCCCCAGTCCTCTGTAGCCCCTGACCTGCAATGTGGAAGCTTGAAGGAATCTGGAGGTCCAGCTTAGGGCTCAGGCCTCCCTCTCCCTGGGGCAAGGGAAGAGCCTACCCTCTTACCTGATTGGTTGTCAGCGTGAGGTCCTTGAGGGGCCACAGGTGCCTGAAATTTAAAAAATGAAACAGGAAGCCTTGCCAAGAGGAAGGGACAGGGTTTGAGGTCAGAGGGCAAATCCCTTGTGCCACCATGTCCCCCAGAAGGGCTGAGTGCAGGAAATGGGTCCACAACGGCACCCCAGGGTGCGTGCATGGATCCCAAGGCAAAGGGGGGCCGACAGGGATTGCTGGAGAAGGTAGACCTCCATCTGGCCCGAGAACATGAAGGAAACTTGGCAGCCGGAGGAAAGACACCTGGGAAGCCAATGGCCACCAGATCTCTAGGCTGGTGACTGGGCAGATGCAGGGAACAACCATCACGATGGGAGGGGAAACAGGGTGCTAGGGGGTGGGTGGCAGGCACCATCACTGAGTGACAAAGACCAGCTGTGGGAGCAGAGTGTCACCTGTAGTGTTAACAGATCAGAGGGACGCTGAGGAGAAACTCTTCTGTGGCAACTGAGCGCAGGAGGGAGGCCTGACCTGCTCCTGGAACAGGTCTCGGTTCCCCCGAGGCTCTTCCCTCCCCCACTCCTAGTCCAAGGGCCAGGAACAGGTGACCTTGGCCCAGCCCCAGCAGTCAAGGTTGCACTTAAGGCAGGCCTGGCCAGTCTGGGCCGCAGCCAGCAGTCAGGATGCACTTAAATCCAAGCCAGGGAGGGACTTCAGGGCTCTGCTGGAGCTGCTAGGAAGGAGACACCAGCTCCCTGTGGAGACAGGGGGGCACTGAGCTGGGAAAATATAGACCTTGAGTGGCTGGTACCATGCTTGTCATCATGAGGTGGAGCTAGAGACAG
Organism: Anoura caudifer; assembly: GCA_004027475.1. Classification (NCBI taxonomy): domain Eukaryota; kingdom Metazoa; phylum Chordata; class Mammalia; order Chiroptera; family Phyllostomidae; genus Anoura; species Anoura caudifer. Next base: position 300,251 of record PVKU01000330.1, on the reverse strand, counting down.
ACCAACAGAGAGAAAGTTGCTTCCCTTTATCATGCAGTTGAGCACCTAGATCCAGCCACACCTGAATGCAGACACCAGCATAACCCTAGAACTTCATGAGTACATGGCCAATTAATCCCTTCCTCTTTTGTTTGCTGAAGACAACTTGAGTCCCCCCCCCCCCCTCACTACAGAGCCCTGGTGAACATGGTGTGGGGGGAAGGCTCACTTCTGCACATCCAAGAACTCCAGAAGCTTGGTGTCAGGAAACAGGCTCAGGTTGGTGATGCCCTGGCTGTAGAGACTGTCCTCTCTCTCATGAAGAAGCAGGTAGAGAGTGAAGAGCTCCGAGTAGAAGCTGGGCAGTATGAGAGGCAGCACCAGTCCATGTACCTGCCGGTCCCTAAAGACAGTGACCAGGACAGGCTGGGGTCCACAGGGAGGAGGGCTGGGGGCAGTGATCACTACACAAGCTGCCCTCCAATGAGCCCACATTACTCCCTGCCCCACAGCGGTGTCCCTGCCTCTAGCCTCCTCTGCTCCCAAGAAAACCCTCCCAAGCCTGTTCTCAGTCACGGCACAGTTGATGAATACTTGTGGCCCCCGCAGTGTCTCATTTGACTTGGAGACCCCACATGGCAGGTGGGGCAGGATTTTAATCCTGATGTGACTGAAAGCAAAACCAGGGCCCCGAATGGACAAGGGACTGGAGGCAAAGCCCTGTCAGGGCAGTCCAATCGTGCATCCTGGTTTTGTGCTTCCTGGGGCTCGGGGGGAAGTTCTCCCTAATGTCTAAGCCCCTCCTCAGGCTTCCTGCAACGCAGTGACAGCAAGGCCTCTCTGATCTTCGGATTCCAGACCCTGGACACCCTGACAGCATCCTAGGCCTGGAACCAGAAGGCAGCTGTGCAGATTTGATCTCGGGGGACTCGGGGAGAGTCAATGGCCAATGTAAGTCCCACTGGTGACCTCTGAGTCAGCCCCTGCCAGGCTCACCTCTGTGTGCTGCGGAGGTGAAGCTGCGCTAACACATTCCGAACAAAGAGACACGTGATACACTACTCCCCTTCCGCCCGCACCTCCGGAGCAGCGGTCAAGGATCATTCAGATCCTCAAATGCTCAAAAGACAAAGCTGAGCCAACAGCCTTAACTTCCAGCACTTCCCCAGAGGCGCCCCTTCCCTGAGGGAGGCCCCGGGAGCCAAGGTGCCCTGGATGGAGGGGGAGGACCCCGAAGACCCCATGGGGCCTGGGGTAGCCACCTTGTCTCTGTGTCTTCCTCTTCCTCTGGGTCCTGGCCCTTCCGCTGTAAAGCAACCTGCAGCAGACCCCTGTAAGCCAACGAGAAAGGGACAGTGTGGCTGCCACCTCCCACAGAACTAGAGTCCCAGCTGCCCGTCACCAAGGGCAGGTGGCCCCACCCCCAGAACCATGGGGCCTGTGCAGCTGGGCACAGCGGGGAGAAGGGAGCCCCGCAGCAGAGGGCAGGCTGGGCCGAGGCCCTCTGTGTAAGGGCTGACAGGGCGCAGCTCGGCCGGGACTGGAGGTGCAGCCTGTGTCCAGGTACAGGCTCACCTGTGGTGGGGTTAAAGTTCCCTTGGGGTCAGGGGTTCGCCCAGGGCCAGGCTGGGCCTTGCCATCATCTCCCCACCCTCTGCTCCCCAGCTGCACGCTGACCAACCAATCTACCCACCCTCTGCTTGGGGGTCCCCTCTGCCCAGGACCCCGGGGAGAGCCGATGCTGGGAAAGGGCAGAGCCCACTCCCCAGGGTCACAGGGCAGCGGCTGTTCACACGTGCCACCGAGCTCACCTGTAGGCGGCCCAGAGCTCCCGGGCGTGCTGCTTCACCTCCTCCTGGGCCAGCCCCTGCAGGTGCTTGTTGGCCCCAATGCCTGCATACGTGGCCTGGAAGGTCAGCATCAGTGTCCGGAGCAGCATTCCCAGGGGGTGCAGCGAGGTGCTCAGAGCCTGGCCGGTGCGTAGGCAATGAAGGGGTGATGCTCAGGGCAGGGGCTGGAGACTGGCGGGCCCAGACAAGGCCCCCAAGACTGCTCCCACTTCATCCATGGGAACCCCACGGCCCCCTGAGGAGAAGGGGCTACGGCCTATCCCCTCAGTCAGCCAACAGGGGCAGTGAGGAGCACCCCCACGGGCCCCGCCCCAGGGCCCTCACCTTCATGAGGTACTGCTGCAGGGCCACAGGCTCACGGTGCCGCAGCACCTCCTCCAGGATGTCTTCCATTCTGCCTGCACTGTCATCCGAGGGGGTCCTGAGGCAGCACGCACACGTCTCTCAGCCATACCTGAGCCCAGGTCTACCCCCTCCAGGAAGCCTTCTGGGTGTCTTTGTGGGCACGCAGGCACACGCACCCCTGGGCCTCACCTCTCACAGCACAGGTACTCCTGCGACTTGCGCAGCTCCCTTGAGCTCTGGACGTGGAAGCCCAGCAGAGCCTCCTGCAGGTCCCCAGGGCAGCCGGCGCGCACGAAGTCCCGGAAGGGGCCGTAGACGCCCTGCCAGCGGCTCTCCACAGGGAAGGCGCCCAGGCCCAGCTGCCTGCGAGGGAGGCAGTGGGGAGTGGAGCAGGGAGTAGAAATGGAACTGTGGGGGACAGGACCCTGCCCAGGCCCCAGGAGAGGTGGGAGTAGCCAGCATGTCCCAGAGTCAGGGCCCGGGGAAGGGTGGATGGATTGGGGGTATAGGTGGGGCTACCTCCGACACTCCAGGAGAGAAAGGAGAGGCTGGGAAGGGACAGAGAGAATCCACCCTTTGGTGGAGAGTAAAGAAAGGACGGCACAGAGCCCTGGAAAGGTGACAGAAAGATCTGGAGAGCGGGCGGCGCAGCCCAGAGAGTGCGGTTTTGGCCTAAGAGAGGCCAGTGTCCGGAAGTCCAGAATTCCCCGGCCGTGAGACCCTGCTCTCCCTCCCACCCCATCTGGCGCCTTGCTCAGCTTGACCCCATCTTGGCCAGAAGGCCTGGGGGTCTGGCTGTGTGTGTGTGTGTCCAATGGAGCACTGCCCCCCGCCCCGTCACACTCACAGATCTCCCCACCCCGAACCCCACCGGGCCGGGCCCAACCCCTGAGGCTTGCCACCGCACGGAGCCCCTACTGGCGGGAGCAGCAGTGTGCAGGGACCACGGGTCAGGAAGTCACCTGCACCCTTCCCCATGTCTGACTGCTGGCTGGTTCTGCGCCCCGTTAGAAGCCCCGCCACAGAAATGCCCTCATCACTGCAACACCAAGTCTTCCTCTTCCACGTGGCCAGTTTCCTTCCTCACCCTGCCTGCCAGGGAACTCAGAGCTATACTAATGCTCAGTCGCAACCATTACAAGGCCTAGCTGCACCTCCCTTTTTTTAAGCTCAACTCACATTTTTATTTTCTATTTTATTTTTGTTTGCTTTGTTTTTAAGCTGTCTTGTACCCTTCCTAGGAAAAATGCAGGGTCCAAGCAAAGCCTACTTGGAATATGTTTCTCCAGTTTGTGGCATGCAGCATCACCGCCACGTGGCCCTTGATTCCAAGCGTCTCTGCTGTACCCAGGCTCTCTGAACTCTCCGAAGAGCCAAGAGGAGGCGTAGAAAAGCCTCTTTGATGAGACCTGAGTGAGTCCTTGGGGTGGACACAGACACAAAGACGCCCCAGTCGGGCTCCAGAAACCCCAGCCAGACCACAAGGCTCTCACCTCTTGCAGGTGCTGCTTGGGTCAGGTGGGAGGGCAGCCGTGTCCAGCAGGCCCTGGGTGTACAGTCCACTCCCGGCCCCGCTGCCGAAGGAGCCCTCCAGGGTGAAGCCGTTGGGGAAGGTGATCTTGCCCTGGAAGCCAGGAGAGGGGCACAGGGATGTCTGTCTGTCCAGGTGCCCTTCCATTTAATCATGGCAGGCCTCATGTCTTTCCATCCCGGGTGACAGAGGCCAGGGACTGGTGGGTGGCCTTCCCTCCTCCATTTTAACCTTCCCAACCCCGAGGGAGCTCCCCAAGCTCCCTCCACGGAAGAAGCTCCCCCCCTGCAGAAGCTCCCCCAGCAAGTCCTGTGCCATCTCCCAGGGGACCCTCTCTGAGGGAGGAGCCAGGGACAAAAATGGAGATTGAGAAACTCACAGCCCAGAGTAGGAGAACCACCCCTGTGGGGCTGGGGCGGGCATGTCCAGAGGTGGGCAGGGGCCTGGCGAGGGCCTGGGGAGCTACCAGGCCCAGGGAGGGGCAATTCTTTGCTGCTTGGGGCTGCCCCATTCCCAGCACACCTGGTCTCCACCCAACAAACGCCAGCCGTAACAGAACCAAAACAGCCCCCACATTTCAAAGGCCCCATCAGGGACTCAACTGCCTTCTGCTGGGTCAGCTGGGCAGGAAAGACAGTCACTGCGGGCACTGACAAAGGGGGTGGAGTCCCAACTAGGGGGCCTGTGGGGGGACGCGGCTAGGGGACCAACAGCACCCACTATGCCCAAAGCAAGCCCATTCCCCCCTTATCCACTCCCACCAGGATCAAACCACACCTCTGCAGAGGGGGGGCCCCTGGGATGCGTGGAGATGGGAGAGGCCCTCCCAACCTTCTCACCCACTGCCCGCACCCTCAGCCCTGGGCCCCAGGGGCAGGTTACAGATGCCAGTCCTGGCCTCGGTGGGAAGTAGGGTTGGCCCTCACCTTCCCCAGGAAGATCAGGTCCCTGGTGAAGGTGCCCTCGTACAAGGAGTCATCTTCAGAGAGGAGGATCCCTGGGCCCTAGGGAAGGAAGCCGGGAAGAGAAGTGGGTTCTGAAGGGCCAGGAGATGTGGAGGGAGGGGGGCGGTGGGAGAGGGGAGGTGGGCACTGCTTCATGGGGAACAGGGTTCTGAGCCCCATCGCACCTCCCAGGACTGTGCAAGGTGGCACACCAGTCCATGGCCTGTTTTGCACTGAGCATGCGCCCCGAGGACCTTGTCCCTGGTTACCCTGAACAGCGCCTTGGGTCCCTGGCTCCTCCTCCCCAGAGGCCTCTCTCAGAAGCCCTCCCTTGGTTCCTATGGCTCTGGAAGCTATGCTTCTGCTGAACCACCCCCACTGCCCCGTCACACTGTGGGAGAGGACAGTGGGGCAGATCAGACGCCCTTACTGCGCTGGCTGGCAGGAAGCTCAGAGCCAAACAGGATACAATCTCTGTTCACTTATTTCTGAATCTATTTTATGTGCCCATCCTTGTCTTTTCTTCCTCCTTCAATCCCTCCCAGGACAAAGTGCAGTACAGACAGACAGACAGGCCACAACAGCAGTGACAGCCATCAGGCCAGGGCTGCACTAGGTTCTAAGGCCCCAGCAGGGTGCTGGCAGGGCAGGAGCTGAGGGCCGGGTGCCCAGGCTCAGGGGCCCTCGGTCAGAGTCTCAGCTCTGCCGCTCACTAGAATGTGACAGTGGGCAGGTTGTCTGACCTGAGTCTCGCACTTGTCATTCATACACAAGGGACAATGATGTGACCTGCAGGGCTATGGGGAGGATCCCACAAGGGCGAGTTGGAAGGCTGAGACCAGAGCTGGGCCTCTAGGCGGGGCCCACACACACGGGCTATGCAGGCTGTCGGGTCTCCACCACCCCATGCCTCGTTCCTACTATTTCACTGGGTCTTTCCCACCAATACTTAGCCTGAGCTGCTGATGGGGAAGCTGAGGCTGGGAGGGGAAGGGACTCAGCCAAGGGTAGGTGGGTGGCAGAACTGGACTGCTGCCCAGGTTCTGGCTCCATCCAGCATCTAGGAACCCAGCTTTCCACCTCATCCACCCCTGGCTGGCCTCAGCTCAGCTTTGGAGTCCCTGGAGGGGGGGACTCCAGAGTCCAGCCTGAGTGCAGACAGGGCACTAAGGACACGTGCGGGTCACCCCACTCACCACCATCTTGTCTGCCTGGAAGTTCCCCTGGTAGCAGACTCCTGCCTGGGTGACCATGACCCCCGGGCCGTGGCGCTGGTCAGCCTGCCACATGCCAATGTAGCGCTCACCCCTGGGGAGGAAGGCGAGTGGCCAGAGTTGAGTCAGAATTGTCCCCATGCCTCTTCTGTGTGCTCTGCTGTCGTGTGTGTGTGTGTGTGTGTGTGTGTGTGTGTATGCGGGGGGCACAGATAAGGATCAATAACATCACCTGAACCTACTCAACTCAGACAAGGGCAGGTGAAGTCAGGACCCCCAAGAGGATGGAGGAGGGAGAGCGAGTGCCTAGGGGAGGACATCTTGGCAGGCTTCCTGGGGGAGGTGGCAGGAAGGACAGAAGGAGTAGGAGCACCATTCACACCGTACAAAGCCATGGAGGCAGGAGTGTCCAACAGAGAGGCAGGGTCATTCAATGGTCCAGAGGGCTGGAGGGGCGCATGGGTGTCCAAGCAGGAATGAGGTCAAAGGGGCCGGCGAAGCCTCCATCGCCAGGCCAGGACCCCAAGCTTGTCTCACAGCCCAGAGAGCTCAGAAGGGCTGGGGCTCCCAGGTGGGACCAGATCAGGGGTCAGAAACTCCTCTCAGATAGCATGAGGAGGAGCCGGAGGAGCTTCCTGAGCCCAGAGACAACCAAGGGGAACAAGCAGGCGCAGGGGACAAACAGAAGGGACTCATACCCATAGGAAGCCTGCGCTTCGAGGCTGTTTGGTCTGTGAGGGTCTTCTCTGCTCCCCTCCACCGATCCTGGGGGTGGCTCTGGGGTGCTCACCTGTCACTGTCCTCCTGGATGCCGTAGCCGCTCCTCTGGCCCCTCTCCCAGTGGCCCGTGTACTTGCAGGACTGAGGGAGCTGGGGGGCACTCTCCAGGACTCCGAAGCCATGCCGCAGGCCCTCCTGGAAGTAGCCCTTGTACACCTTATCAGTGCCGTGCCTGGGGAGGGTCACCAACGGCTGGCCCTGCCTCCCAGAGCTCGGCCCAGGGGATGTGCCTGCACCCGGAGCCCACCCACCACCAGGCCAAGGGTCACTTACTCACAGATGCCATAGCCACACATGCTGCCTTCCCGCCAGTGGCACTTGTAACAGTCAAACTTGTCCTCAGCGGCCTGGGGCACCAGGCAGATGCCAAAGCTGTCCATGTGGACGGGTGGGGAGGAGTCAGCAGTGGCCCTGGTGCTGACCAGGAGTGTCCCTGCCTCCAGGGGCTTTCTCCGATGGTGGGGAGAGACTCACAGGTGCTCAACCCAGCTCTTCTTTCCGAGCGCCCCTCTCAGGACAGCCCCCTCCATCCTGCCCCCAAGCACCCTGGGAGCGTATTCTGGCCCCAGACCACTCCCTCCATGGCCCACCCTCTGAAGGGCCTCGGTTTCCCTTTCGTACAAAGACAGGAGCTGGACCAGATGGCCTCTAAGTCCCTGCTCAGGTTTGGGGATTAGGATGGGGCAAGTCTGGGGACGCTGGCAGGGGCGAAACCACTCTCCTGCCCACCCCCCCCACCCCCACGGGCCCAGCCTTACCCATGCTCCAGGCCCTGGCAGAAACTGCCCACGTGATTCCGCCCATCCGGCCACTTCAGCGTTCCCCTGGAACACAGGTGAGGTCCACGGGCATCAGGCCTGCCAGACCCACCTTTACACACAGGGGACCCCTGCCAGCATCTGGTGCTGACTCTCTCAGAGGCCAGGGCTGCCCCCGGGCTGGACTCTGCCCCACCAGCCCTCTTCTCTGAGCTCCAGGACCCTGAAGGGCTCTCGGCCCTCTGCCCTGACACATGGCCCCCACACCCTTGAGGGGCCCGGTCACCACACCCCGTAGGGAGAGCTCTGGAAACATCCAGGTTCCCTTTTTTTTTTTTTTAAGATTTTATTTATTCATTTTCAGAGAGATGGAAAAGGAGGGAGAAAGAGAGGGAGAGAAACATCAATGCGTTTTTGCTTCTCATACACCCCCCACTGGGGACCTGGCCCGCAACCCAGGCATGTGCCCTGACTGGGAATCAAACCAGTGACCCTTCAGTTTGGAGGCCAGCACTCAATCCACTGAGCCACACCAGCCACTGCCTGGTTCCCTTTTTCCCTTGACCGACAGGAAGCTCAGAGCTAAACTTCAAGCCCAAGCCAAATGCTAATCATCAGGACTCCTACCGCCCTCCTCTCCCCTTCTGACACTGCATTGTCTTATCTTTCTTTTTGTGCCTAAGCATCCTCAAGCCCTTTCTGAAAGCAAGGAGTTAGGATACCAGAACCACAGACATGCTTTCGAGCATAACCCTGGTGAGCCCCTTTCGCTTTCTGGGCCTTACAGTTTCCCCAGCTGTAGCACAGGCTGGGGTCACATGTTCTCCAAAACCCCGCCTGCCTGTGGGGTCAGGTGGACCTGAAATTGCGGCCAGGCTCACCCTATATCCTGCCCTGAAGGCCTTGGGCAAGTCATGCCAGTCTCAGGCCTGCTTCCCCACCTACAGAGTGGGTACCACGGCTTCCCCAGGGCATTCCTGCAAGGACCAATGCAGACAGGATGCCGGCAAACCCCCTCCACCGCCACACCGTGCCAGGCAGATGTGAGGACTCTCTCCCACCGCCTGGGGACAGCCTGCAGGCCCCGAGGGCCGGCCTCCTGGCACCGGCCCCACGCTCTTGTGTCACAACATCGAGACTCTATCTGGCATATACCCACCACAGGCCAGGTCTTGACCAAGAGAACTAAAGAGGAACTCTGGGGACACACAGAACTGACCAAGTGACCACAGCAACAAAAGCCTTTGGCTCACACCCAGAGGCCATGAGGATCCCCGTGGGTCCTGCCTGCCCCCGCCCCCGGGGGGAGCCCCGGTCACTCACTTGCCGTGGGGCCTGCCCCTGCACCACTCGCCCTCGTAGGTGGCCTGGCAGAGCCGACCCTCTGCCAGGAAGGTGTACACCATGGAGCGGCAGGTGGGGGTTTCAGAGGGCTCCAGGCCTGCCCCCAGCACCGGGAAGTCTTTCTTCCCACGGAGGGCCTGGCACACGGCCTGGGTAACCTTCCACCGCCAGACCACCTGACGGGGACAGGAGAAACACAGGACAGGTCACTGCTGCGCCCCTCCAGGGAGCCTTCCGGGGTGACTCCAGATGACCCCCTCCCCCCCAACCTCCAGCCCCACCCTGCCACTCAGAGAAAGTGCCTCTGGTGGACAGTCTCAGGGCCTGCCCAGGGTGGGCCAGATGGAACCCCAGGAAGGGGCTACCACAGGCCCCCTGGCCGGCTCCGCAGAGAGAAACGCCTGCTTCTGTGTCACTCTGAAGCATGGCCTTGGGTTCCCTGGCTCGCCCTGACCATGGTCCCAGAGGCCTGGCAGCCCCGTGGCGCCCCCAGGGTGGTACACCCAAGCCCTCCCCTCCCAGCTTGCCCCCTTCCCTCACTCCCTCGGCCCCACCCCCCAATTCATAGTTCGCCCGCACTCACCTGGTCCTCGGGGTTCTTGGAAGAAAAAAAGAACTCTTCCTCAGGTGTGAGGAGGTGGAACGTGCACCTAGACAGACGGAAGTGACGAGTAGGCCCCAGTTCTGTCCAGGAGGGTGTTGAGAAGGGCCCAGGTCGAAGCCTTGGGGTGCGGGCAGGTTTCACGGGATTGAGGGAGGAAAGGCCTGGGGTGTCACTGGAGGAGGTGGCTCACCCGTCCTGCTCAGGATCCACCCACACCAGCTTCAGATCGAAGGTGTGGACACTGTGGCCCTAGAATAAGACAGGGCACAAGTGTCGTCCAGAGCTCAGACCGTCCAGACGCTCACCGACCCTCCGGGCCAGGCCTCGCCCCGGGCGAGGTGTCCCTGGACTCTCAGTCTGGCCTGGAGGGGAGCCCAGGACTGGCCTCCCCCCGTCCTGCTCCCTCACAGCCACCAGAGGGCTCTTCTGGAAACACAGCTAGGGTGTCAGCCTTTGCTGGAACCCTCTCTAGGGGTCCTGCTGCCTCAGGGGACGGAGGCCTCCCTGCTGAGCCCCCACCTGAGGCCACAGAGGTCACCCAGCTGACATGCCCTGCCCACCCGCCCTCTCCACGCCACCGCCTCACAGCCACTCCGCGCTCGCACCTTCTTGCACTTGCCCCACCCTCTCCTCCATCTGATGTTCCTTCTACCTGAAACACCACCCCTGCTCTGACAGCCAGACTGGACATCCCTTCCCCTGAAGATTTTCCACCCAGCCCAGGTTAGCTGACCCCTGCCCCACTGCCACAGGAGGGGGAGAAGGTGCCAGGCCCAGGGCTGAGGGAGAAAGGTGCACCAGACACGGGCCAGGGACAAGAGGGGGTCCAGCAGAGACGAGGGGACGTGCAAAGGTCCAGAGGTGGGGAAGGGCTCAGTGCACATAAGTGACAGAACCTCTTCGGTGTACCTGGAGCACAGAGTGTGGAGTCAGGAGTGGAGGGGAACTCAGACCAAATCAGAGCAAACCCCCAAACCAGGCTTCAGGGCGCACAGGTTTGGGCAGGCCAAGTGGCATCTCCCCCTGTCTGCAGGAGAGTTCCAGACTGACCTTCCAGGGGGCACAGAAGACAGTGCTGCGGCCGTCACAAGGGCAATATGAGTTCAAGGGGACAAAGCACAGGCAGGTTACTGGCCATGTCACAACCCCAAGCCCGGGCCCGGCTCTCCCTGGCTTCTGTATGCCGAGGGCCCAGGCCCTGCTGCTGCATGAGAGCCTTCTCTAGAAGCCTGTCCATGCCCTGGGTGGGTCCTCCAGTCCTCCTCAGCCTCCACGGACCACCCAGGACCCGCCACCTGCGGTCCCTCTCCTGTCTGAGGAAGAGAACTGAGCTGTCCGCCACCTGTTCACAATTATCCCATTTTCCAGATGAGAACCGGAGGTGAAGACATTCGCAGGGACCCCGGCAGCCCTTCCCCACCGCCCAGGCTCCTTCGGCATCACGCCCGCCTGCTGCCCCCTCCCGGCCCTCTGCCTTTCCGCCCTGGCACCTCCCCCATGAGCCCAGGTTCTCACTCCCACCTGCTTCAGCCAGACCCTGGGTCCCCACTGTGGCCCCCAGACCTCTGGTCTGCCCCACTCAACCTGCAGAAGGACGAGGACATCATCGAAGAGCAGCACGCGCTCTGCCCGCAGCGGGGTGACTGTCACGGGGATGTCATGGCTGTCTTGCAAGAGCCGGCGAGCAGGGGTGCAGAGAGCATCCTGGTGAGGGAGGGGGCGGCGCAGGGCTCAGGCACTGTCCTGGATGCAGCCCGCCACTCCGCTGCCTGCCTCTGCCCCCGGCACGCGCCCCCAGGTCAGCGATGGACACTGATGGACGGTGCTGGGGCCCCAGGGTCTGGGGGGTCGTTTCCAGCCATCCCAACAGGGCAGCGCCACTGTGTCCTCCCAGACCCACCTCGAGCTGCAGCCCCACCCAAGCCCCTGCCAGCTCTCACCTGGGGTTCCGCAATGCCCACCTCCCTCTGGCAATTCTCGTCCACACCCCCCAACAACCTGTTCTCCTGATTCCTCACCCTGGACCTGGAGCCTGTCACACCCTCTCAGGACACAGGGATCTGTCCCCCCTGAAGGGACAGCAGGTGCCATGGTGGGCAGGGACGTGGGGATGCAACCATGTGGTGGCATCCCAGGAGACAAGGCCAGTTCAGCTGACTGCTCCTGCCCCCAGCCAGCTCAGGGCCCCGGCCTGGCCCAGGCCCAGGAGGTGCTCAGCAAATGGGTGAAGATGGCTTGACAGAGGGACTGCGCAGCCACCTGGTTCGGCTGCTACCCCGCTTCCAGATGGGGACACTGTGGCCCAGAGAGCACAGCAAGCAGCTCGAGCAACCCAGCAGGCCCCCGCCCGAAGGAACTCACTCTCGGCCGGCTGCTCAGGGTGTGCCAGAGGGCCTGCGTGGCCACAGCCTGGTCCAGCGCCTGCCTCAGGAAGGACTGCAGGTCCCCAAAGAGCGAGGCTGTGTGCACCACCAGCTCCCGGGCGGGGTGGCGCTGCAGGGGGGACAGAGCAGCCAGGGCAGGGGGCTTATCAGCCTCCCCCTACTAGGGAGGCCTACCCACCCCAGCTCTGCGTCTAAGACCAAGTTGACCTTTTCTCCCCACCAGCTCCCCCTTCAGGGAGCAGCCAGCACGTAGGTGTTTGCTGGGGAGTCGGGACCAGCCCATGACCCCCCAGTGAGCCTGCGCCCTGGGCCCTCACACCCAGTATATGGTTCCACGTCAGCTCCCTGGGACTCCGCCAGCTCCCCCAGGGCAGGGCTAAGAACCTCAGCCACCCCAGGGCAAACACATGCCCCTTAAAACCCCCCAGAACAGAGCGAGGTCCCCAAAGCCTGGCTAGGTCCTACTCAAACCAGGGTCCCTGAGGACGGCAGGAGTCCCGAGCCAGGGCCCCGTGCCTCCCCAGCCCTCGCTTCCCCACAGGCTACACGCCAGGTGAGCAGCCCCCGGCCACTTACATCCCCGATGGTGTCCCCCAGGCCCAGCAGGAGGAGCACATACTGCTGCACGTGGTGGGTGAGAGGCTGGCGGACGGCCTGGACCAGCGCGGGGCCCACCGAGCCCTCGGAGGTCAGGCCCCACAGGAGCTGCCGCAGCGCCTTCCGCTGGCCCCGCCAGTACTCGCTGAGTGGAGGGAGGGCCACACGCCACCGTCACTCCCCCTCCTCCATCCCTGCGCCCACCACCATGGCCTCCCCGCCCTGCTGGAGCCCAAACCCTGCTCCTAGCAGGTCAGTGCACAGCCTGAGTGGCCCTCTTGGAGATTCAGTGGCAGTATCTCAGGGTTTCAATGAGTTAGTGATTACAACCATCCACCCCAAGCAGGACTGCCCCCTTCCCCGCCCCAGGGTCACCCCTGGCTAGTGGATTCCGGGAGTGTGCTCTCAGCAGGTTTGCCTCCCTCTTCCGGTGTGGATCAGTGAGGAATTTAGAGCCAGGAAAGCTCAGGATGAGTCACAGGGCTGTGACACTCAGGGCTCTGGAGCACGGCCTCCCCAGCCCTGCCCTCCCAGACACCCCACCCACCCAGAGGCCCGCCCAGTGCTCACCTCCTCCGCTTTGCTGCCTTCTGAAACGCCTGCACCACCACACAGCTGGTGTAGGACTCGATGTACCTGCAGGCAACACAGGGGGCACCCTGCAGGCCCAGCACCCTACTCCAGACTCCGCCCTTGCCCTTCTAGGGTGCCCAGATCCCACTCATCGCATGGCTGCAGCCCTGGCTCGGGGCACAGGTGCCCTCGGTCCTGCCTGACCCAGTGAGGCGGTTCTCACTCACAGACTCTTCCTTCCCTGTGGGGGCCCTGAGCCTCAGGTCTGGGGTGTCCGAGCCCACACCAGGCTGATGCCCAAGCCCACGGAGGCCAAGCCCAGATGGGTCGCCCACAGGTGAGCCCCACCCCCAGCTCAGCCCAAACCTCCGCCCAGCCCCGGCCCACGTGAGCCCACTGCCAGGTGGCACTCTGACCGCCCTCCTCGCCGCCTTACTCCACGTGGACCTGCAGGATGTGGTCGGCGCCGCGCAACAGCAGCACAGACTCCAGGCCCAGGGTGTCCGGGTGGCGCAGCCTCTCCCGCAGCGAGTGCAGGCTCTTCTTCGTCACCTCCCAGAGCTGCTGTGAGCTCCTCTGCAGCTGGGACAGGAGCTGCTGGCACTCTCTGCCCTGAGGGTCCGAGGGCTCTGGGGCAGGGCCACAACCACACCGTGAGGGGTACAGGGCTGCCCCACCTTCCAGGGAGCACGCACGGGCTCCAGGTGGTCACCTAGGGCCAGCAGCACCCCGCAGCCTGGAGCTGCAGCCAGGGTCCTGCATCCCTGCAGTCCCTGGGACGAGACTGGGAGGCCATGTGCCACTTGAGTGGGCAGCCTGGGGTGGTGAGCAGCATCCTGAGGCACAAATACAGGCACTATCCACCTCCTTCCGAACAGGGACAGCCCCAACGACCTTGGGGCACCCAGCTCATTAATGGCCCAAGTCGGCTTCCTGGGACCCAGAATGTGGAGTCCATGGGGGCCCTGCAGTCCCTGCTAGTCACAGATGCAGGGCAGAGTGCCCCCTCAACCCCAGAGGAAGGCACCTGCCCCAGGACACTTCACAAGTGAAATGCAAGCTGGAGGTAACACGTGCCTTCCTGCCCTGCCCTGGGGGTCAGCAAGATAAGAACTCAGCCAGAGAATCCAGGCCTGTGCTCCAGAAGAGGCAGAATTTCATCTCCGAGCACAGCTAGGTCTGGACTAGGGTGGGGTTCACGGCCTGGCCCCTCAGGGACCCCGGAGAAAGGAGCAGCCAGCCACTGGGGATCAGGACCCCAGTGCCATCAGAAGCTGCAGCTTCGAGGACCAACAAGGTAAAAATCAAGGTCCCTGGGACCATTCCTGCATCCCCCATCCTCCCCATCGGAGACCCCAGACTCACTGTCTTCGAGCAGGGGCTGGAGGACCTGTCTGTTGATGCGGTCGAGGGTGGCCAAGAAGACCTCCTCCAGCTGCAGCAGGGCCACCTCCTCAGGGCTGCACATGGCCAGGGGCCGGCCTCAGGGCCTGAGAACGCGCCCGGATTGTAGGGAGACAGCACCAGGCTGCAGGCTCAGGGCCCGTCCTCTCGGGCGTGTGCCACAAGCAAGGCCCGTGACCGCCCCCCCCCCCCCCAGAATGGAGCAGTGAAGCCAGGTCACCTCAGAGAGAAGTTCCGGGACTGGCTACTGCCCCCTGCCCACCCTCCTCCTGGGCCTGGCGGCAGGCAGCCTAAAGGAGTGGGGGGCAGGACTCAGAACCGCCAGGGACGCACCCCTGGCTTGCTCGGTCCGATCCCGGGCTCAAACACCCGCCCTGGCTCCAGGGCTCCGAGCAACGTCTTGGAGGGCTCTGACTGAGCCCTCTCTCCACTGAGTCTCTGGAAACAAGGACATGCTGTCTGAGGAGCCCAGCCTTTCTCTAGGCTGTGGCTGAGGCTTCCCTGTCCCCCAACAGGGCTGGGTAAGCAAGGCAATGTCTGGGGGGCTGAGGGGTCCCACTGGAGCCATGGGGGATGGGCAAGAAATAAAAAGGCAGAGAGGAGAACAAGGCATGCAGGTGGGGCACCATGGGAGCAGAAGCTCACGGCAATGAGGGCCCAGACTCTGTGGGTGGCCCACCAAAAGCACCCTAAGTGGCCGACAGAGGAGCCATGGAGGACCTCAGAGCAAGGGAGTAGAGTCAGTCAGACATGGGGACAGCTGCAGAGAAGATGGTGCTAAGCAGTGAAGGGGTGAGGTCAGGGTGTGCGCGGGCCCGACTCGCCATGCCCCCCAACCTGTCCGACCCTGCTGGCTGGGTTCTACTCAAGACATGGGTGCGGGCAGGTGGGCTAGAGCCTTTGGACTTCCTGCCCTGGAATAAGGGATCCTCCAAGCAGGCAGGGATCACCTGACGGGTGATCCACCTGAACGCAGCCCCCTGACTGGAGGCAGAGACAGCACAGGGCCTGGGCTCAAACTGAGCCCCACAGCCAGGCCACAGCCTCCCAGTGCACAACAGCCCTCTCACCAGACCTTGGTGCCCTCACCTGGCAAAAGAGGTCATCTGCCCAGCTCTGCCCTTCCCTGGCGCTGACGCTCTGAAGCTCTGGACTTAGCTGACCTGGGTGGAGCAAGAGACACAATGCAGGCAGCCAGTGATGGCCAGGAGGAAAGGGGTCCCATCCCTCTGCATCCAGCCCCAAGGAGCCTACAACTCCCAGGACAGTGGTCCTGAGGCAGAGTGGGGCGGAAGCCTGGGAACTATGGCCAAGGGTGGGGGGGAGAGGGGAGGAGGGGTCAGGCCAGGCAGTCCCGCCCCACCTTTCCTGCTCCTGCTGCTTCAGGAGGGTGAGGCCTGAGGGGAGGGGCAGGAAGAGGAAGTGGCTGGATGCCCAGCTGCAGCCTTCTCTCTCTGCAGGCCCCTGCAGCAGCCCCAAGAACCCCCACCCAATCCCCAGAGGAGGGAGGCAGGTTGCTCCAGGTCAGCTCAGACAGGCCAACAGAGCCCAGCCAAGGGGTCAGGGGTGCAGCAAATACAGCCTGGGACCATGTGACCCTCACCCATATCTCCAGAAACTGCTGGAATGAAAGGCCCTTTGGGCAGCGACCTTCCCGCCCTCAGCTGGGAAGCAGGCAGCTGGGGTTGGGGCTGAGAGGTGAGGCAGTGGCTAAAGGTGGAGGAAGGAGGGTGCAACCCAGATGGGAGGTGCAGACTGGGGACTAGATCAGGGTGAGCCGGGGACCTGCAGTAAACACCTTGCCGCTGGGAGCCTTGAACACCAGCACCCTTCCACCCCGCCCACCAATGCCGCACTCAGGACTCAGGACTCAGGACACGGAGCTCTCTGCCACCCCCCTCTGCAGCTGGCAGCTGCTCCCTGACCCTGCAGCTATGGCCCGTACCTCAGCTGCTCCCACAGGGCCGCCAAGCCCCTTCCCAGCAGGTCAGCCCAGCCATGCCCTCTCATCTGGGGCCCTGCTCCTCTCTGGCCCTCAGTCACCTCCTCTACAAAACGAGGGTCTGACTAGGTCAGAGCTTCTCAAAAAAGAAGTGAGCTTCTCACTTCTCTCTAAAAAGAATAAACGGGAGGAGGGGAATGGCTCTGGGTTTGGGGACCTGGTCCTCAGCCTCCCTTGCCTCTCAGACCTGCCTGGGGCCCCTCAGAATGAGTCCCACAGACCTGGTTTGCACACGCAACTCTGGGGCCCATCCAGGTCTGTGGCCCCAAAGGGGTCTCTGACCTTAGGGCACTGAGTCACACAGACCGGAGGAAAGGCCAGAGGTTAGGCATGGCTGGTGAGGCGTGGGTGGGGGCAGGCTGCCCTGAGGCTGAAGGCCTGGACTGGCGGCTCCCAGGTTAGCAAGCTTTGGGCTTCATCCCAGAGGCGAGGAGGGTGCGAGGCAGGGGCGAGGCCCCGCAGGAGTACCCATGAATCTGTGAGTGTCCGCAGGGGAGGGGGAGAGGCCGTGCTGACCTTTAACAGGAGAGGGACCCAGCAGGAGTTCCCCCCTCTCTCACGCAGCCCCACTCCGCTGGCCATTTTACCGTCTTCCTCCATCTAAGTCTAAGGTTCCTTAGTGGCAGGCTGCACATGGGGAAACTGAGACCCAGAAAGGAACAGGAGAGCCCAGAAACACTAGCTGTAAGCCTCTGGCTCCCAGTCCCACCAAGCTCACCTGAGCTAGGTAGTTCCGAGAAGCTGGGCAACTCACCTGAGGGCCCACAGCAAGGTCCTGGCGGGGCCCAGACTCCTACCTCCCCAGGAAGCCTTAACACTCCCCAGGGGTGGAGTAAGCACAGAGCTGGCCAGCCTAGGCATGCCCAGGTTCGTCAGCCGCCTGTCCCGGGTCAGTCTAACCAACAGTGAGGCCTGCTCTCTCCCCTGCATTCCTGGCTTCTGGCCATAATGGGTCCCTCTCAGGCAAGGTCACTGGGGCCTCCTCTGCCCTCTCTGAAGCCTGGCTCCTCTGACCCCTCAGCCACACCCTGTCAAGGCACCCATTCTGGTATTTCCTGGTCTGGACAGGTAAAGAAGTTCTGTTTGCTATGGAGAATTTTTCCTGGGCTGCCCTGGAGTCCCCTTGATGAACCAGCAAGCCCAGCGGTAGATGGCTAGGCAGGGGCTGACCAAGGGAGGGGGCCTGCCCCACCCCCACCATCTTCCCTCTCCCCTCTCCCCCAGAACCCCTGCTCTGCCCCTCCGTGCTTCCAAGCTTCTTGTCCTAGAGGCTGCTCCACTCCCAGCCGGGTCACATACTTCACATCTTTCCCTCCTTTCCCTGCCCAGGCACACGCAGACACTGGAGTTTCCCAAACATGGGCTCCTGTTCAACTCCCAGGCACGAGCCCACGCGGTTCTCACCGCAGGCAACACCAGCCAGCGTCCCCTCTTCCGGGCAGTCTCTCAGGCTAGGTGAGGCCGGGACCCTGCACCGCGGCCCAGGCCAAGCCCCAGGGCAATGCGCTCCCGTGCGGGGCCGGGCCCGGGAGTGGGGGGCGGGCGGGAAGGGAAAGGGCTGCCCCTGAGCTACCCCTAAACCCGAGAGCCGGGTGACCACAGGGCAGGGAGGACGAAGCTTGAACTCCGCGGGGTTGGAGAGGACCTTTGGACAAACTCGTGTCGCCGGGACCGACAAGCCGTAGAGGGACTGCGATACATCCGCCCAAAGGGGCGCGGGGGCAAAAGTCCCACGCAAGAGAGGAGAGCGCGGAGCAGAGGAGCCCGCCTACAGGCTCGCACCTCCGCCGCCCTTACCTGCGTGGCGCTGTGACCGGTGCGGGGTGAGCCGGGCCGCAGTACGCTCGCCGCCGCCCGCACGCCGCCGCCGCCCGCCACGCCCCTCCGCGCCACGCCCTCGCCACGCCCCCTCCGCAAATTCGCCACGCCCCCAGGAGTTCCTCTCACCCGCGGGAACAGCTCTGCGTGCGGGGCCCACCTAGGAGGAGGTGGGACGTAGCGTCCATCCGCCCTGCGTCCTAGGTCTCTCTTGAGGTCTCCCTCCGGTGTCCTTCCGGGTCCGAAGGCTCCTGGGACCCAACGAGGGGAACAGGGAGAGGAAAGCGGTGAACTGGGCCCTTCCTCCCGGCGCCCCCTGACACATGGTCACTCAAGTTACTCAAGCCCAGGCTCCCCTCACTTCCCAGGGCCAGGTCTCCAAGTAGAGCCAGAAGGGACCTTGGTTTTCTCCTCCCAGAAGGGCCTTCCCGGTCCCCCCTCGGCCCCCTCCCCATCCTGAGGCTCTGCTGGCCTGGGGTGCAGCCCATGACCTTGACCCTCACCAAGTCACAGAGGCCTGCACAAGGGGAGCACTGGGTGGATTTTGTGAAACCTGTGCCTGTGAGTGGGGTAAACTGAGACTGCCCCACCACTCCTTGGACTAGGTGGCCATGGCCAGCCGCCACTCTTGTCTGTGACCTTGGGGAAGTCCTCCTCCCCCCCCTCCTGGGTCTCAACATGGCCTGGTAGAGCATGAAGCCAGTGGTTGTCTGCACAAGGGCCTTCGACCTTGAAAAGGCTGGCGTAAGCCTAGTCCCGAGGACCTCCGGGAGGGGGAGGGAGCAGGGTTGATGCCTGTAACAAAGGAGCCTGCTGTCTGACCCGGTCCCCCTCTGGCTGCTAGGCTAGCTTCCCATCACTCCTGTAGCTTGCAGTTTCCAGGGGGTGACCAGACACACTGGGCCACCTCTGACTCTTTCACCGCTGAGAACACTGAGGCAAAAAGGGCAGTCCAGAGGCAGGCAGTGCAAGAGAAAAAAGGGTGGCCCACCAACCGCCTACCGAGGTCTGAGGCGGTGGCAGGCGTGTCTCATCCTGCCAGGCTGAAGAGAGACCCTGGCAGAGGGGGGTGCATGGCCAGTTCCACGGGTTCCTTAGCAGATGGGCAGGGGCTTGGGAGGTCTGTGGGTCCCCTGGCACATGAGAGTGGGCAGGCAAGGGAGTCTTTTGGGCTTGGGAGGAAGGGCTAAGGGCTGGAGAGTGTCCATGGCTACATGGGGAGAGAGCAAGGTCATCCAGGAACCTGTGGTCTCACCACTGGTGACAAATGGGGTAGGCAGGGCCCTAAGCAGGAGGATCTCATCCTGTGCTGGGTGTCTCTGTGACAGCCCTTCCCCACTCTGGGCCTCAGTTTCCTCATCTGTACCTGTGGCTGAGGAAAGGCAGTGCTGCCAGGACTGAAGCAGGAAGGGAAGGGCCCTGGCGGCTTCCTCCCCAGAGCTCAGGCTTCCTGTTTAGCCACATCTAAGGGAATTGGAAGGCTGGGGGCCAGTCTTCGCTCACCCACTCCCCACTCACTGGCTGACCTCATGGGCATTGCCAAGTCCAGTTTTATTATCTGCCAAGTGGGTTATGACCGGCTCAGCCTCTCTCCCGGCTCATCCTTGGCTTGGGGCTAGGCAATTTGTAGTAGCCCAGGTAGTACCCAAACGACAAGCTCCTCTGGGTCCACCTACCCTGGGCCACCTTCAACATGGCCAATCCCACCCCACCCTCACCCCCCCCCCCCGGCTTGCATGTTCAACACCCCAGTAATATGGTGGCGTGTGCACTCACTTGTGCCAGACAGACCCATCTGCTATGGGACTCACTGGCAGGGCCTCAACATTGCACAAGTCAGGAGCAGCCCTGCATACAGGCACATGTATGCAGACCACGTACACGTCCACACGGATGCAGACTTACACCCTGCTCCATGGAAAGCATGCTGAGACTCACCCCCAGACACACAGAGGCAAGTGCACTTGAACTCTTGTGCACACAAATGCCTCGGGACACAGGCTCATGCTTATTATGCACACGCAGGTACCACCCAGGCCCAGCCCAGCCCCAGAGCTATTCTGAGCCGGGCGTGGGGCCAGCAAGGTCAGGGACTGCCAGCTCCCAGCAGAACCCAGCCGCTTGCTTGTCACAGGCCCAGGCTGCCCAGCCCCCACCCCCAGTCCAGGCTGAGTTCAAGATGCCCCAGAGCCCACCCCGACTCTGACTGGGGGGAGTCCCTGCTTCCTCCTTCCTGTTCCCTCAGAGCCAAAGGGTTAAGCCCTGGGGTTTCAGGCCCCAGGAGAGAACTCTCCACAGCGTCCCCTGCCCCTGCCGACTAACTCTGCTCATGGCTTCCAACCCAGAGGCGCTGGAAGCTGGACTGGGTTCCTGCAGGAAACCCACAACAGCTAAAAATAGCACACAAGGGACAAGCAGGGTTCTGCAGGCCAGCTCTCATGCTACCATGCATGGAGGGGACACTGTCTTCCAGGGAAGCCAGGCTGGGGGGCCTGGGGGTCCAGAGCTCCATCACCCTGGACCTGATGCCCCAGAACTGGGGGCAGGGTGCAAGGGAACAGAGGAACCTCATGAGAAGTGGAAACAGTACCGGACAGTGGGCAGAGCTGGGGATTAGGGGCTGAGAACAAGTTTGAAGCCCCAGTTCCTGAGTGGCCTGAGGTAGGACACAACCCCTCTCTGGGCCTCAATTTGTCATGAGTGAATAGGGGAGAGGAGTAAAAAGATGAATAAGGCTTGAGCTTTCAGGATGCTCCTCTCAGCGTGGTGTTCCCTCTGGGAGAACCGGAAATAATGCCGGTGTTTGACAACGGGGGTTTCTTTACAGTGTCGTATCCCGCCGCGTGCAGTGACAAGGACAGCGATGGCCACAATGAGCAGCATTTACTGAAGGCCTGTGGTGTGCAGGTGCCACGATACCGTGATCACGCCCATTTTACAGGTGACAGTTGAAGCTCCGAGAGGTGAAGTAGCCCCGCCCCCGCCAGGACACACAGCTGTCAAAGGGATTGTGCGTCAGAAGCCTTAGTTCTAAGCACTAAAGCATCACAGCCTGTAGACGTTGTAGAGCACGAAGCTGCCGATTTACAAGAAACATAATTTCAAAGTTTAATTACTTAAATTTTCTCTCTGCTAATCTAGTGAATTTTGGATGATAACTTTTTTTTAGTCAACATTTGCCAAAGACGTTTAAACAATGCAACTTTCTAATGGTGTTTCTTGTAAATGTGTAGCTTTATACTTCTGAGGTTATTAAAGCTTAAAACTGCACTGAGACTTTCAGGACAGCCTGTGACTTTAAGTCAGTGTGACTTCAAATCCTGTGTGACGGGGTTTGACAGCGTGTTTGGGGTGCGGGTGGCGGTGGGGGCGTGGAGCTAGGGTACTTGTCTCCGGTAAAAAGCTCTGGGGAAATGCACATGGTAAATCGCTCCCGGTGAGACCTCAGCTGGGTTTAGGAGCCTGCAGAGGAGTGGGGCCCCTTGGGAGCAGTGGCCATTTCAGGACAGTGGGGGCGTATGTGATCGTATTCCCTTTCAGATTTCTTCATGGGGCTTGCCCTGCTTCTTGGATGGAAAGACGATGAACTTTATGAAAACAGTGACACCCCGCCCCTGCTGGGCGGAGCCATCCTGTCAAGGAGAGCCGGCACCCCCATAAAGGTCGCTCATACAACCCTTCCTCAGCCCTGAGATGGCAATGTTGCCCTCGTCACCCCACAGATGAGGACATGGACGTGCAGAGGAGTAACGTTATGCCTGAGGCCACCGTTAGGTCCGATAACCCCAGCCCAGTCCAGCCAAGTCCTCTCTGACCCCGTACCCCAAGGGTGACCTCATGTTCCTGGCTGGTCAGTGTGGCCTTCCCTAGCCTGGCCCATGACATGTGGCATGAGGAAGTGGGGCACGAACAGAGAGCTGCAGCAAGTGACGCAGGCTCTGGTGGATCCCTGTGTGCCTGGCCGCCTGGGGAGGATGGGGTGGCCTGGCCCACCCGGTCCCCCAGATGCTGCCACCCACTGGGGAGGGTCTCCTTGAGGGGTCCCCTGGGCCAGCCAGCTCTGCCAGTGGCTCTCTCCTTTCCCTGCCTGCCCTGTCATCTCCCAGTCCTGACACCTGTACGTGTCGAAGGCTGGCCTTCTGCCCTCCGCTGCATCGGCCTTGGCCCTTGCTCATCTATGGCACCTCCCGGCAAGAGCCCCACGAGCCTCTGGATCTGTAGAGTACCCAGTCCTGAGCATGGGCCCAAGGCCCAAAGCACCCCAGCCTGCTGGGATTCAACACCTGTTGCTCCTCCAGCAATGGCAGGCTGGAGATGAATAATAATGGGAGGAAGGGAGGGAGGGAGGGGGGGAGTGAGTGTGGGGAGAGGAAGGAAGATGAAGCAGAAGAGTCCCCCCACCCAGGCTGCCCACTCTTCCTCCACAGTCCTTTCCAGGTCCCACAGCCCCTCAGGGCCTCCCTCCCTCCTCCCCTGCACTCCCGGGTTGTCAGGGCTCACCCCGGGGTCAGGACCACAGTGAAATGTGGGCCAGGTTCAATGTGAGGTCAGGGTCAGGGCTCTGCTTTGGCAGAGGCTGAGGGTCAGCCAGAGTCCGATTTTCCCCGGGAGCCTACCCTGTCCTGTTAGCTGCAGATGGCGGCTCCTTCAGGAACCTTCCACAGCACCCACAGCTGTCAGCTCTGCCCATGTT
Organism: Anoura caudifer; assembly: GCA_004027475.1. NCBI lineage: Eukaryota > Metazoa > Chordata > Mammalia > Chiroptera > Phyllostomidae > Anoura > Anoura caudifer. Next base: position 277,431 of record PVKU01000330.1, on the reverse strand, counting down.
ATCCCCTGCTCCCCATCCCCCACCCCAGGTCTGGTGTCCAGGGTGACCAGAGCCGCCTCTGGGCAGGAAGCCAGCCCAGAAAGCCCAGGACATCCCTGAGTGCCTGTCACCATGGCAACATGCCCGCCATGCCCCCCTCCACCTAGGTCCAGTACAGTGTTTCAAATTCAGAACGTCAAAATGGGAAGGGCCTCCTAGATCAAGAGATTCCAGCCCCTCCTTTTACCCCAGATGGAGAAACTGAGGCCCAGTGGGGAAGGGATTAATGGGCTCTCCTCGGTCCAGGTGTGGGGCGGGGGGTGGTCTGGAGTCTGATCCTCCCGGAGGGGGCGGGCCCATCCCCGGCTCCGCTGTGGGGGCAGGCAGGCGGCACAGCAACCAGACACCAGCGATAAATAAATGATGCTCACTCGCAGCCTGCGACCACACCGCCACCGTCGAGCGCCAGCTGGCCAGGGGACCGTCGCCGGGCCTCCAAGCATCGCTGGGCTCCCGCACCTGCGGCCCTGAACAGCGGTCGGCGCGAAGATGGTGGCTGGGCGGCGGCCGGGCGCGGGGCCCCTCTGGGCGCTGGGCGGCGCTGCGCTGGGGGTCTGCCTCGCGGGGGTCGCCGGGCAACTGGTGGAGGTGAGACCTGTCGGGGGCGGGGGGCGGGGGCAGCTCAGGGGAGCCGTCACCGTCCAGGTGAAGGATGGGGTGGAGGGCCTTTCGGACCGGCTGCGTTTGCCTTTCCTCTCGCCCTGGGAGACCTGGCTTAATGAGGTGACCTGCCCCAAACGCTTGCGTGCTGTGGGGAGACAGCCGCGAACCTGAGGGCCCGGTGTAATGGGATGGCGCAGCTCCTGTCTTCAAGGACATGCGTCTGACAGAGGACACTCACCCTGACCTGACCTTAAGCATTCCCTGTCTGACTGGGGGGTAAGGGGGTGCGGGCCTGATGGGGTCACTCAGCACCTGTCCTCTAGTCTCTGGGTCTGATGAGGGCCATGGGGAGAGGGGTGCATAGTCCTCTAGCCTGATAGGGAGACCTAGTTCCTGATCATAGTGTCTGCTGAGGAACAGCTTCCGCCCCTGAAGACTCTGCAGGGCCCCCTGTCCAGGGGGGCCGACACAGCCTGGGGAAGCAGGTGGGAGCGTCCCAAGCTGGAGGCCAGGGACAGGGCATGAGGAGACCCTTTGTAGAGCAGTCACAGGTTGAGTCGGACTGCCCGCTGAGCGTTCTGCCCCGCAGGGGAGGGGCAGGCAGGGCAGGACTCGGGACCTTAGGCTCTGTCTTGGTCCTGATGATAACAGGGAGCTAGCAGAAGTTTCTGGAAGGGGAGAATCATGATGAATCCTGGTTTGGACAGGAGAGAATAAATCAGAAAAGGGCACGTTGTTGGAAGAACTGGGAGGAGCTCCAAGAGTGCCCAGAAGAGGGGAGGAAGATGGCTGTCTGCGTGGTTGGCCGAGAGCCGGCTGGGGCCAGAAGGGCTGAGAGGGGCAAGCTGGGGACCACCTGCAACCCCCCTGGTCCCTCTGTACCCTGTTGCTGCTGAGCCAGGAAGGGGTGTCAGAGAGGCAGACCAGACCCAGAATTCTGGAGTGTGAGGCCAAGAGGCAGGGCCAAGAAGGAGCGAGGGATGGAGCCTAGGAAAGCAGAGTGCAGAGAGAGCAGGGAGGCGCTCGGGAGAGCGCTCAAGTGGCAGGTGAAGGAGACAGGATGGGAGGGGAAGGACAGAGCCTTATCCTGAGGGTCTGAGGGATACCGGTGGGGACAGAGCCCTGTAGCCTGATGTGAGCCTGATGCTGCTGCTGACCAGAGGGTGTGATCAGAGCGCTGGGCTGGAGTCAGATGTCAGCTCCTGTGTCCCTGTAAGGAGAACCCGACTGGCTTGAGCCCCATGGCTGCCCTGAGGCCTCAGGTACAGAAACTGAGCTGGTCTGTGTGCTGGAGGGCCTGGGGATGGGTGAGGGCTGAGTCAGTTCTGAGCCAAGGACTCTTCCCCAGCCCCCAGGAGCACGTCTTCTCCCAGCTCATTAAGAGAAATTGCATTTGGGGTCCATCTGCCCGCCATCATCCTACAGCCTGTGCCAGGGCCTGGCTGAGCCCGGGGGATTCAGGGAAGCACCAGAAAGGTGGGCAGGGCTGAGGTCCATGGCACCGCCCACCCTGGCCCTCCAGGCTTCACCCCTCCAGGCTCTGAGGCTCTGATGGAGGCTGGGACCTTCAAGCTCCAGAGTTCAGACCTCCAGCAGTGCCTGCCACAAGGACATGCCAGCCTGCTACCCATTACTCTCTACCCAAGCCCCACCATCACCACCCAGACACTACTGACGCGTGCTGACCACACCCACAACTGTGTGTGCCCCTCCCCCCATGTGCACCTTAAACCACATGTGTGCCTGACCCTGCATACATGTGGTACCCACCCCAGTTCACCCTGGTTAAGACAAAAGAGACGGAAATCACGTACCAATCCTGGCACAAAGATCCTCTGGGTTACCAGGACCGATCATCTCCAAGGGTCCCCAATACTTGCTGAAGGGTGTTTATTCAATGAGGAGGTTCCTGGCTTGTGGGAGGTACCCGGGCCTTGCTGACGGCCCAGGGGACAGACTGTGGGCTGCCTTTCCTTGCCAGAGAGCCAGAGAGACTCCTAGGTGTGTCCTTATCCGGTTAACCAGGGGTCCTGTTGCAGAGACGTTCCAGCTTCCGCTCTCCTTCTAATCACTAATTCCCATCCACGCCCTTCAGCCAAGCTTGGTGACAGAGGCCATATCCCTGTCAGTCCCACAGATCAGGGACCAGTCTTGACCAGACACCTTCACGTGGCCCCAGGGCAGGGCTGTGTCCCCCTGGGGAAGGCAAGAGGTGACTGGCACTGCTCTGCTCAGACTTGCTCCGGCCATGCTGACATCTTTTGGCCTCCAGGTGTCGCTGCTGTACTGTGAACAAATTATCTGGTCTTGCCTCGTGAAGCTTGTGCGAGCCTTCTGGTCAGAGGAAGTGACTCTGGTAGGGGAGGCAACTGTTGAGGCCACCTGCTGGGGGGCCTAGCCAGGTGGCAGAGTCTCAGGCCTGGACTGCAGCTCCACACCCCACCCGGCACTGAGGGTACCTGAGGGCAAAGTCCAGAGGGCAGCACAGGCCCCTTGCCTTGTCTCTGGCCTTGGTCCTGAGTCCCCGTCCACCTGTGGGGGCCCCAGCTGCAGCAGGAGGAGAGACCCACAGGCTGCCTGAAGAGGCCTTGAACCTGATGGGCACAGGCTGTTCCCTTTTGTCCTCTTGTGCCTTGGTTTCCCCCAAGCACCAACCACCCTTGCAGTCCAAGTCCTGGCTCCATGGGGATCTGCTCCCTTGCTTTAAATCGGGAACTCCCCGAGGTCTAGGGCACTGGTCATGATTCTAGGAGATTCTGAAATGCTTGCACTGAGTCCTTGCTGAGACCTGGGTCTCTCTCAGCCTAGTCCCAGAGCAAACCTGGCCCCAGCTTCTGTCCAGCTCACTGCCCTCTCTCCCCATCCGCAGCCCAGCACGGCTCCACCCAAGCCCAAGCCGCCCCCGTTGACCAAGGAGACGGTGGTTTTCTGGGACATGCGCCTGTGGCACGTGGTGGGCATCTTCTCCCTCTTCGTGTTGTCCATCAGTGAGTAGCTGCCCCCCGCCCTCCCGACACACGCAGTGAGAGCTCAGCACCCCCACTGCCAGCACCACCCCCATGGGCTCAGGGCAGCAATTCCGGGCAGTGCAAGCAGGCTAGGCGCCCGCAGGAGGCCTGCTGTGGCTTCTGGAACCTCCTGTTCCACACGAAGTCCCTGTGGAGGGCTGACAGGCCAGTGGTGACCTGAAGTATTCTCCCCAGCTGGGGATGCAGCCACATGGCAATTACAGTAATTACAGGGGACTCCAGGAGCCAGGACGAGGACGTGTCATTTTTCCCTATAGCGGGCCTCCTGATGCTTTTCCTGCCATTTGGCCAGCTTAAAGGGCCCACACCCAGGGGCCCCAGCAAGGCCACCCTGGCCGCAGCTCAGCCCAGAGGCTCCCCAGATGCCCAGCAGATGTGTCTCCCAGGCTGCAAACCCTGCCTTGTCAAATACCATTGCCCCGAATGAGTCACACCCACTTCAATTAATAGCAGGAGACCCCCTTCTCTCCCGGGACTGGGCACCCTTGTTTTAGTCCTCCTTCTCCAGCCAGGGTCTGGAATTGGGTGAAGGGGGCAGAGAGATGCCAGTTGGGGGGGCACCATGGCACTGAGTCTGAGGAGTTTCCTACAGGCCAAAGGCAGTGGGGAGCAGCCCCCACAAAGGCCGCAGAGAGGAGGGGTCCCAGAGCTGTCCATGGGGGAGCGTGAGTAGGGCTTTGGGGGGCTGCTGGAAAGGCACTCTGGGCAGAAGGGATGGCATGGGTATGGGTCTCAGCTAACCCCTGCAGGATGGTTACAGAGGGCACCCTAGGTCGGGACTGAAGTGGCATTTAAGTCCCAGTGGAGCGGTCCTGGGTGAGGTCCCCTAGGGCAAGGCCTCCCACAGATGTAGGGCCCCAAGGGTGACAGGACACCTGATTTGCATGTGCTTCTCTTGGCACCAGAAGTGCCCTCCCTGTGAGAGAACGTCCACCCCCCGAACCCCCGCCACGGCTTCTGGCCGGGGTGGGACCGGGATCTGAGTGGGAGGCTGTGCTGTGCTCCCAGCCAAGGCCGAGGCCCAGTCAGGCTGTTGTGCAGGGGCCCCACAGACAGACAGGTGCAGCTCCGGTGTCCACAGAGGGGCTCCCCACACCAGCAGGTAGGGCAGGGGCAGCATCTGCCCTGCTGGGCCACGGGAGCAGTCTAGGGTGCGGGGGCAGGGGGCAGCTCTGGGACACCCCGGGGAGCAGGGGCAAGGGCACGGTGGGGCCTCAGAACGAACACACAACGGCCTCTCTGGGGCTCTGCTTGGCCCCAGGTGGTGAAGGCGCCACTGGGACTTCAGCCACACAGACCGACCCCGGTTCCTCACTGCATTTCCTAGAAAGGGTTAGGACGGTCCCAAAGGCCCCTGAGCCACAGAGCAGTGCTGGTTACCTCCACGCAGGGCCGGAGGGAGCTGAGATGGCACAGCCTATCTCCTGAGGAGGAGACAGCTTTCCTGCTGCCTGGTCCGCTCGGGCCCTGGGAGGTACAACTGCTACAGGAGCATCACCTCCAGGCCTGTGGGAAGAGGGGCTGGGACTGGGTGGGGTGCCTCTGGGGGTCTCCTCAGCCTGGGGCCATGTATCCCAAGCCCCTGCCTGGACCTGGAACTCAGTCCAAGGTGCTGCCTGGAGAGAGGGGCCAGGTCTGAGCCCTGCCCTGGCCTCCAGGGGCTGCCCCTGGGACTCCCTGGAAGCCCAGGCCTGCTGGGTCTGGAAGCAGTCCTTGTGGAGAGCTCCTGAGCCTGCATGGTCCCACGGAGGTGCCCTGTGGGTGGCTGGAAGAGGCAGCCTGAGCCAGTGGGGTTGGGTTGGGAGAACAACCTGGGCATTGGTGTACACACTGGGGTCTAGAGAAGACCAGTACCCAGGGCTTTGGCTCAGAAAGGCCTGCTGTCTGCTCAGGTCTCCCCGCAGACAGCAGAGTCCCCTCAGACCTCCTGCTGGGGCTCATGCAGCCCCTCCCCAGAGTGACCCTGGATGCTATTGCCCAGTCCATCCATTCATTCAGGGCTCCAGCCTTGTCCTCAGCAGCAAAAGCTTTGAGACTATCTTTCTCACCCGTTCATTCATTTTTTTTCTTTCATGTTGTGAGTCTGGGTGAGACTCAGTGGGGCCATAATGTGTGGCCAAAGTTGCACAAGACGCCTCCAGACGGTGCTCCAGCCCAGGCCACGTAGTTCTGACCCACCTTCCCCAAAACATGCCCGGCTTATCCTGCCTGGCCTTCCTGTTCCCAGGAGACTGCCAAAAAGTCATGTCTGGTCATCTGATTTATAATAGGAAGTAGCTCCATCCCCTCCCCTGAGGCTGGGGTCAAGGTAGTCAGACTTGGAGTTGCAGGGTGGGGCTCAGAAAAATAAACTCCGTCCAACCAGGTCCTGGCAGCCCTCCCCTGCCCTGCTGTGCCCCTCACCAGACCGGCCAGCTAGCTAGCGTGGGCACAGCCGCCCTCGGCAGGAAAACCACTTCTGGAATAGTTCTGTCTGAGGTGAACGCCCCAGGGCAGGTCTGAGCCCTCTTCGCTGTCACAGGAGGCAGAACCCAGGCTGGGCCTCCAGGAGGCTGAGGAGGGTGCAGCTGCGTCCCCCCGGGGTCTGAGGCCACACTGGCTCTGCCCTTAGGGGCTTAGGGAGGATGAACTAGGATGCACAAGGAGCCCACAGGCCTGGGTTGGAGGCACAGGGCACCTCCAGGAAGCAGTGGCTTGAGTCACGGCGCAGCCGTCTTCCCTGCTCTCCGGGAGCTCTCAATCCTGAGGGTCCAGGATCAGTGACAGGGCAGGTGCCAAATGAAAATGTGAGACCCCTGTTCAAAAATGATTAGGAATTTCAAAACAGTGAGAGCAGAGCATTCACCCAAGCACCAGGCCCTTCTCAGAGTGGGGCGCTGTGTGAGTGCACGAAGCCAGCCCCGCTCAGGAGAGAGCTTTAAAATCCGGGGACCACGGGGGTTTGTCACGTACGATGCGGAGCCTCCTGGCCCAGCCTCTTAGGTGAGACACACCTCGCTAGATGAGGAGACGTGCCTGCAGTGTGGGAACCCTCCTGGGGGTCTGAGCCCCGGCCCCGGCCAAGCCGACTCTATGCCCCTCCAGTTATCACCCTGTGCTGTGTTTTCAACTGCCGCGTGCCACGGACCCGGAAGGAGATCGAGGCCCGGTACCTGCAGCGAAAGGCAGCCAAGATGTACACCGACAAACTGGAGACAGTGCCACCACTTGATGAGCTCACAGAAGTCCCTGGAGGTGAGCAGGCCAGGTTCCCGAGCCCCGCCACCACCTGACCCTGGCGAGCCAGCGGGCTCCTCAGACCCGCCACCCCGTAGATTCAGGGTGCTCTGGCCCTGGACACCAGGGGACAGAAGTCGGTCAGAGGGAGGCAGGTAAAACAAGGAGGCATCGTGCAGCGGGGAGAGGTATGAAATAAAGAAGGAAGTGGAGGGCTGGATGTGGGAGACAGTGGGGTGAGCCTTAGGATGCTGACTCACTCCGGCCACACGTCTCTCTGCCCCACAGATGATAAGAAGAAGAAAAAGAAAAAGGACAGTGTGGACACAGTGGCCATCAAGGTGGAGGAGGACGAGAAGAATGAAGCCAGCAAGAAAGGATAGAAATGAGGACAGCTTCCTGGAGACGGCAGCTGGGGCTGGCAGGCCTGGGGCTCGAGTCCGGGCCAGGGTCCAGGTGTCTTGCACCGCGAGCTCATCCACAGACCACAGAGGTTGCAGAACATCCTCTCTCTGCTCAGAGGGGGTTGCTGAGGCCCATGGCCACGTCCTTATGGCCAATCAGGGGCAGGGACGAGACTGCAAGTGTCCTGCCTCCCAGCCCGGACTCCACTGCTTTCACACCATCCTCGTGGCCGTGCAGCACAGTTGGTCTAGGGTCACCGTCCCCCTGCAGGTCCAGAGCAGCCTCCCCCTTACCCCCCACCCCCAGACATGGCTCTGCCCCACCCTTTGGCCAGAAACAGCAGTGGCTCTAAGGGGGCGATGGGAGGTGGGTTCACTTCGGGAAAGGCACGTGAACTGGATGCATGCCGGGAAGCTGTGGCAGCAGGAGGTTCTCGGACCTGGCTAGGTAGCCGTCCTGGGCCCAAGGGGTCTGGCCTGGGGGGTGAGCAGAGGTGGCCAGAAGCAGGAGCACCCCCAGCCCAGCCAACCAAGCTCCTGGCAATGGCATGCACTTACTTTACACGCTGACATGGACTTGAGGCTGCCGGGAGGCCAACATGAGGGGCTGGGGCTGCCGGGTGGTGGGCAGTCACGGGCACAGAAGGCCAAGGCCAGTGGGCCAGGGGGAAAAGGGAAGAAAGCTGGCACCACGGCCCCATCTTGGGAATCCAGGGAATATTTGAGCAGTCAGGGGCGGGGGCGGCCCTTGGGCTGCTTGGGGACCCTTTCTCTGCTCAGCTGTGGCAGAAGGGGTCAGGGCCCTACAGGATCACCGAAGCAGGCAGCTAGGGGTGGAGGCGGCTCCTTCTATGAAGCATTCTCAACAACAGTGCCTAAAAGGAGCGCTGCCGACAGGAAGGCGCTAGGGCCCCCGGCGACTGGACCCGCTGGGATGAGAGGTGCGCAGAGGGGCTTCCCGGCCAGGGAGCAGTGGCTAAGGCCTTCAGACCTGGGCCTGGAGACTGAGACTAGAGGTTTCGGAGCCAGGGGAGCTGCTGGAAAAGCCCCCACTGCCCTGCACCCTGCATAGGTTTGTAAATAAAGCTTCGTGCCTTTTCATCCCCAAATGACCAAGGAGTGACCTCTTAGGACACCCCACCCTGGAGCATGCATGTGAGGGCTGATGCAGCCACTGGTGATAGGTGTCAGAGGCCAGGCCGAAGTTCCCTCCCCCGACTTCTCCAAGCCTGAATTAGGAAGAGCTGGAGAGAGAAACGGTGACCAAGAGGCAGAGGGGCAGCTCCCGCCAGCTGGGCGCAGCCAAGGCAGGGCCTCGGGGCTGGGGGAGCAGCTGGCTCTCCCCTCCCCTCCCCTCCTCTTGGTTTCCAATGGGCCTTCAGGGGCCTGAGCCCAGTGCTGGGGACACACAAGAGTCAAACCTGGACCCTGACCAAGAGCAGTGAGAGGGCAGAGGGTTGTGGCAAAGGTCATTCTGTCCCTACAGACCAGAGCCTTCCTGTGTGGCTGGGCAGCAGACGCCCAGAAGGGCAGGGGCCGCTGGAAGTCAGAGGAGCAGCTGGTAAAGCCTGGAGGGTCCAGGCCCAGGCTCCCTGACCTCTGACCTGTGCCCCCAGTAGCGCTTTATGGACGGGCAGGGCTGCTGACGGTGGGGATAATTTCTGGCCCCAGTGGGCGCCTGCCCCAGTCTCCAGGGAGAGGGCAGCATCGGAAGGTCAGCGTCCACTGCGGTGCTGCGGGGCAACGGCAGGGTGTGTTCTCGCCACTGGCCAGGAGACGGGCTAAAGTCAAGCAGAGCCTGACTCCCACTAGAGTGTTCCAGAAAGAGCACACTCAGCTCCCTGGCCCACACAGAGCGACCCCCTGGCCCAGCCTCTCGCTGTGTTCTGGCAGCACCATCTTTGGCCCTGGGCAGTGTTACCCGACCCTGATGTCATCCCTGCACACATGCTCCCTCCACCTTCTGCAGGAGCCTCCCCCAGCCTCAGGATAGAGGCGATGCTGAGCCTTGGCACTTTGCAGTGCCGGAGTCCCCACCTGGCTCCATCTGGTTCAGTCACCTCCCTCTGGAGTGGGCCCAGGGAGTGAGGGGCCTCCACGGCCCAAGGAGGAGGAGGCGTGGGGAAGAGAACTGTTTAATTGAGCATCTAGCCCCTGCCCTGCCTTGTGGGGATGGGAGAGCGGCACCTGCAGCATTCTGGATATGGAGGCTGAGGGGGCCCCCAGGGACAGCTGAGCGAGTCAGCGGGCAGCCAGGAGGCTGAGGGGCAGCGGCAGTGCCAGAAGCAGGACCCCGGACGGGGCTGGCAGAGCCTGCCCACTCATGCGTTCCCAGATCCAGTGTTTGTAGGTGGAGACTCGCAGGTAGATGGGTGGGGCCTCCTTCTTACCGCAGCCTGCGCCCCAGCTCACCATTCCCACCAAGTACCATGTGTTCTCCACAGAACAGGCCAAGGGCTCCCCGCTTATCTCCTGTGGGAGGGGAGAGAGGGTCAGGGAGGCTAGATGTGGCCTGAGGGAGACGTGACCCAGCTCAGGGGCCAGCAGGTGCCCCCACACCAGACCTTCCCCACAGTCCCCAAGGATCACATGGCTGAGAGGGACCCAGAAGACCTTCCGCAAAGGGCTTCATCTTCCTTCTCTCTGGTGCCAGTCCTCCAAACCCCTTCTTTAACCCACCCTCCTCCATCTTCCACCATCACACTGCCCCTCTCCCACCAGACCCCATATCTTTCCCCCACCCCTCTCCTCTTCCCCATCTGCCTGCTTCAGCACCCCGCTTGCCCCCTCCCGCCCCCCACGCCCCTCGCCTGGTCCTGGCCAGGTGCCGCAGAAGTCCGAGAGGAGAGGCTCAGGGCTCACATAGCAGAACTGTTCCCGGTCGGTGTCTTCCGCACACAGCATCTGGGTGTTGATGATCCGAATCACCGAGGGGATTTTGGAAAACCTGTGGTAGAAGCTGTCGCACTGCTTCCTGCTCAGGATGGTGACCTCCTTTTCCTGAATGGTCCGGGACTGGGGCCATTTGCCTGTGGGACAGGGGCTCCGCTGCTGCCCACTGCTGCCGGCCTTGTCACCAACCTCCCTTGGCTCCTCGCCACTCCTCCAGCCTCTGCCACTCGCCACACAGCAGCCCTGGAGGTCCCTCCAGGTTCAGCCCACCTGCCATGCCAGCCGACTTTTCCCAAGCACCCCTGCAGATAGAGACCTTGGGGCAGGTGCCCACCATCCAACCTTGCTGTGCTTCACTTCCTCCAGAGCCCATTCCTGCCTCAGCATCTCAGCTTTGCCTTTCCTTCCACCCTGAATGCCTGCTAACCCCCCCCACCCCCATCCAAATCCCTCCTTTTCTGCAAGACCTCCTCACAGGCCTCTCTCCCCACCGAGCGTGCCAGACGCTCCTCCCTCCCCGGTCCCAAGCACTGCTTAACCCCAATCCCTCCTCCTGTCTCTGCCCCCAGCCTGAGCTAGGAAACAGGAGACTTCTGGCCATTCCAAGCCATTCCCCAGACAGGTGTGACAGGAAAGACCAAGATACCACACCCCTCCTCTGGGCTGGTACCCCTGTGGGGTGTTTTTAGGTAAGTTGGCTACGTGAAGCTACAGGGCAGGGCAGCTTTCCGGTGGGAAAGGATAGGGGTCCTGGAAGGGAATGGATGTTCCTGGGGCTTGTGAGCAAACGGACCCTCAGATGACCTGGGATAACATTCCCACCCTTTGGGCCTTGCTCCTCAGTTGGGGTGACGTGGGACTGAGGACCACTGGGGGCACCCAGAGTGACTCCCAACCTCTGGGTGCAGACTGTCCCTGGCCAGCCAGGGGGGGCTCCTCTGGGGAGCTTTTCACAGATACAGAACCCTGCCCCTCTCACTTCAGAGCACCTGCTCGGAGCCATAGCCACCCCGGGATGGTGCGGACAGCACGCACTTCCTCTGGGTCCCTTCTGCCCCAAGGATGTCCTGTTTACAAGCCTTGGCCTGGGCCCCAGTGTTTGCTGAGATCAGTCTCTGTCCCCTAAGGCCTGAGTGACCATGGCGTGCTCACCACTGAAACCCTCCAGGGGAAGGAGACGCTGGTACGAGGAAGGGCAGGGCAGGGGGCTGGTGGGAACGATGTCTTAGACACATCTGTCCCTGCAGACCCCAGCCTGTGCCCAGGCCTTCTCCCGCACCACCCACCCAGTCTGGGGAGGCTGCGACTCACCGTTCACCTTAGGGAGTCCCCAGCCTGTCACAGTGCAGAGGGAGTGGGTCTTCACCACGTACTCCATGTCGGGCAGGCAGATGGGCCAGACGTACTTGCTGAACGGGAGCGCCCACTGCAGCTGGAGGAGGGCGATGTTGTGGGCCTGGCCGATCCAGGACCACAAGCGACGGGTCCGGAAGCGTCTGTTCATGATGAACTGGCGCACAGGGACGTCGATGGTGCTCTGAGCCACCTGGTCCACCTCGGGGCTCCCCAAGCGTACTGAATAGTTAACACCTTTCCTAGGGGAACCACCAAGGGAGTCCGCCATCAGCTCCAGGCACCCCGCCCGGCCTCCACCCCACTGCTGCCCTCTGGGAAGATCCAGGCAGGCCGCCCGCTGGCCGCAAGCCCAGAGCCTCTCCGCACGGCGGGTGGGTCAGGGCCCTGCATACACAGTGAGGTCGTGTCCTCAGAACCACCCTTTGTCTTTATGGAAGGGGAAACCGAGGCTTAGAGAAGCCCAGTGGCCAGCTCAGAACTACGCAGCTAGGAGGTGAGGGAGACAGGAAGTGGACCCAGTTTTCTCCGGTTCCAAACTCTGGATTCTGTCTAGCGACCCCATGCTGGGCCCCAGAAGTGACAGGGGCCTATGCAATCAGCCTAGGCCTTGCCTTCTGGCCTCCTTTCCCAGCATGCCCCTGGAGTCTCTGTGTCAACTGTTAGGCTTGGACCGCTTCTGCCCCATCAGAGATGCTGCCCTCAGGCCACTCCCCTGGCACCAGAATGCAGGCGTGCCTTCCCTTTTTTCCCCACACCAAGCATCTCTTTTCCTGTCTGTCTTTCCAGCAACCTGAGAGAGGCGATCCGTCCCCTCTCTGCCCCCCAGTGCCCAGGCCAGGGCCTGCCTTCCAAGGAGTGTCAAAGGCTATTGGTTGAATGAAGGAAGGAATGTGTAAGTGAAGCAAAGGGTGTGGAATGAAAGAATTAGGCCCTTCTCTCTCTGGATAGAAGGGAGGAGGCCCGGACAATGGCTTCCAAGCCCCCATTTCCTGTCTGGAAGACAGCATAGGACTGAGGGACCAGGGGAGGGGACGAATCTGTAGAACTCAGCCCCCACCTGCTTGGAGCTGGGGTGAGGCTGGGCTAAGACTGTGGGGCTCTGCCAGGGGCACAGATGCCACTGAAGAGCCAGCTGGGGAAGACTGGGCCCCAGGTGGCTCCCAATGCCTCTCTGCCCGCCCACCCAGGCCCCGACTCACTGCATCAGGCAGTGGGCCACGGTCAGCACCCACTGGGAGGCAATGAGGGTGCCCGCGCAGATGTGTGTGCCATTGGCCCGCAGGCTGGCCATCCACGGCCACCGCCGAGCCACAGCCTCTGGGTCCCTGAGGGTGGGGTCCTGCTCCTGGGACATGCCGCAGGCTGAGGAGGAAGGGGAGAGCTTGATGAGGGAGAGGACCTTCCAGCCACATGCCATTGCGCCTTCCCTTCCCCTGCCCTCAGCCCGATCCTCCACCTCTCCGGCCTCTGGCGGGAAACTGTCCAATGGCTCTCCTTTCCGCTGGTCATCACGAAACGGTGCTATCTGTCCCCATGTGCACTGGGGTATCTGACCTCAGAATGGCCTCAGTGCTCCCCAGGTGTCCCTCTCCTTGTCCCCACTGCGGGGGTCCCAGAGCATTCCCACTGGCCCCTTAGTCCTGGCTGGAGCCTTCACACACTCATCTGTGTTTCCACCTGGCCCCCCGCTTCAGCCAAGGCGGACCCCTCTCCCTCCTCCGGAGCCTCCTCCAGTGATTCAGAGACAGACAGGCAGATGACCTAACAGGAAAACCAGCCGTGTGCACGAACAGACACAGCCCAGGGAGCACACCCTCGCAGCCACGACCAAGATGGAGCCCCATCAGCCCTCAGGGAAGGTGGGCCTGAATCACAGTGAGGCTCCTCCCACTCTACACACCTGCTGGGCCAAACTAAATGCCCCCACTCCCAGGTGGTGGTGGGGACTCTTGCCTCAGACCGCCCACTCTGCTGGAGGGGTGTCAGTAGGCGCAGACTCTTTGGAAAGGATTTTGAACTGCAAATGCACACAGCCAACATCACCCACTCCCACTCCGAGGTGTGTTCCAAACGGAGCCGTGGCTTGTGAAACCAGGGTAGGTGGGCCATGAGCAGCATTTGTAAATGCTAACCCGGGAGAATACTGGCAGAGCGCGGCTGCGTCCTGCGTGTAAGGAAGGGGGTGGCGGTTAAATCGTGTGAACTGAGTTCCAGGACAAGGAGTATTTCCCTCTGGGTCTTAGTCACACACGCTTGAAAGCCACTGCTCAAGACAATGCTGGCGTGTGTGCCCAGGACACCCACAGGAAGGCTCCCTGGAAGCTACACTGGAGACCCCCCACCCCCGCAGTCCATGTCCGGGAGCCAGGGGCACTTCCTGTGCCTTCTGTCTCACCGGGATGGGAGGCCTGGCCCATACAGATGCTCACTCAACACTTGTCCCCCGGGATCAAAGGTTCGGAAGACTCCTCCAAGCCCCCTCCCGGATGCAGTGAGTCCACAGTACTCACTGAGTGGTATGACTTGAGAAACAGGGTTCTCCGTGGTCTGCAGGGTCATGGTCGGCAGGGTCGTGGTCGGCAGGGTCGTGGTCGGCAGGGTCGTGGTCGGCAGGGTCCTGGTCGTCAGGGTCAAGGTTGGCAACGTCAAGGTCGGCAACGGAGTGGTAGCGGCCTGCCGGGGGAGGCGAGGCCCACCTGAGGGACAGGTAGCACTGGGGGCACAGGGGGCGCCAAAGTCACGGGAAACAGCCATGGACCCTGCCCCCAGGGCTTCGCCTGTACTCAAGCAACCTGTGGAAGGGTGCAGAGAGGGTCAGAAGTGGACAGCGAGGCCCTGGAGTGAGGAAGGGGAGGGGGAGGAGGAGGGGGGAGGGGGAGGGGGAGGGCGGGCTCACCCTCTGGCCTCAGCAGCAGCAGCAGCAGCAGCAGCAGCAGGCCAGCCTGGGCCAGAGAGGGTGCAGATGTCTTGAACCAGGGCTCCATCCCGGGGTTTCAGCAACTGCTTCTGCCACGGAGTTCCTCTTGTGATGGTGCCCCTGCACTGGCTGCCCACGACGGCTCCTGGTGTGTGGTGGGTCCGGACGTCCCTGATCCTGGTGCACGCAGCGCCCCGCTGCGGCCTTCCGGGATGGTGCTCCCGGGGTTCCGCCCACAAGGGCGCCCCCTAGTGACTGTCCTCCATCATACCTGCCAGACCTGGAGGGTGCGCCAGTTGCCTGGTTTCTGGTCCTGCCTGGGGCACCCTGGTTTCCTCGAACTGCTTGGCCAAATCGTTTTCTGGAGCCCCTCAACTAACCTCGCCAGTTCCTGTACCCACTGGCTCCTGCAGCCCACTGCCCAGGACTGGTTTTGTGCCTCTATCCCTCCCCTGTAGAGATGGCCCAACCCCTGCTTACGGAAATAAAGCAGATTGAAAAGTTTTCAGTAAAGATTTTTAAAGACGGCCCAATTTTGCCCTGACCGGTGTGGCTCAGTTGGTTGGGCATCATCCAGCAAAGTGAAAGGTGGCCGGTTTGATTCCCGGTCAGGGCCCATGTCTGGGCTGCGGTTTGGTGCTGCCACATGCGGGAGACAGCCAACCAATGTTTCTTTCGCACATCAATGTTTCTCTCCCTCTCTTTCTCCCTCCCTTCCCCTCTCTCTAAAAATAAAGCAATAGATAAGTAAACACATAATTTTTCTAAAGATTACATAATTTTAAGCAGTGTGCCACCCTCCCCAATCCAACCTCCATTCAGCAAAGGCCCTTCCTGACAAGCCCACCCACTTAGGGGTGGTGGCACGGGTGAGGCTTCCATCCCAGAGAAAGAGTGGCTGGCGGTGGTCATCAGGCCCTCCTGGGAGCAGAAGGCCGCTGTGTGTTGGAATTCCGGGACCATTTTGATGGCTCAGGGACATAGATGGGTAATACAGTTAAAAAGCATTGTGGGAGAGAGCCTAGGAGCAGCTTTGGTTCAAAGCTGTTGGAAAATTCTAGCCTAATAAAAGATAAGGTCAAAATTCAATCACACCAGGACAGTCGAACTTCTGCCAGGGCCTGCCATGTCGAGAGACACCGGGGCTAGCCATCAGCGCTCCTGTCTCTGAGAAGACAGCAAACCTCACTCACTACCTCCCACGGGGCAGGGGTAGCTGTCCGCTCGGATCCTGAGGCCCACCGGGTCTGAGGGACCCCCACACTCCCTTCACAGACACAGGGGCAGGACTCTGACACCTCAGTCTGGCAGCCTTGGGCCAGCCTGTCCTTGCTCTCCAGCACCTGATGGAGGTCACTGAGGCAGCTCAGGGGCTCAGGGGGCAGTCACCTCACGCAGCTTACTCAAGTGCGTGTGCTCTGCCATGCCTTCCCCACCCGTACCAACGCCCATCCCTGCCAGGGAAGGAAGAGAAACTGGTTAGGTTCTGCAGAATCCCTAGGGGGGATATGAGCTGTCGGGAGAGGCCACAAGCGCAGGTGTGGTCTTTGTGCCGGGGAGAGGCCAACCCTCGCGGGAATTCCTGAGGGAAACGGTTGGTCAGAGACCCCGGGGCGGGTCCTGGGGACCTGCGAGTGGGGCCATCTCTGTAGGGTCCCAGACAGAGTCAAGAAGAAAGACAATGACTTCAGTGGCAAAAAGTACAAAAGCATCTTCATTGAACAACTGAAAAACTAGTGGCTCTGGGACCCTCCCCCAAGGGCACTCTGCCCCATCGCCCCTGCACACCACTGCCAGCCTCCGCTTCTCCTGCAGGCGGAGGGGAGGAAGAAGCGGCCTCCAGAACGGCCGCCTGGACGCAGCACTCACAGGAGCCACAGGGAGCCCAAGGAGACCAGCAGGATGTAGCCAGTGCGGAAGACCGGGCTCAGCAAGGTGGAGTAGGCGCTGCTGGTGAACGTCATGTTGGTGATCTGCCTCTGGATCCACCGGGTGAAGTGGGCGGTGCTGGTGTACATGTCGGGGAACTTCTGCTGCTTGCAGCTGAAGCTCCAGCTCTCCACCCCCACCTGAATCCAGGTCTTGTTCACCTGGCAGACCATGGAGCTGCCGGAGTTACTCTGTGGGTGGGGTGGGAGGGCGCCATCAGGGAGGGAGCAGGAGGGTCGCGCCGCAGCCCCTGGAGGAACTTGCCCCTTCGCAGGCCGTAGCCTGAGCATGAGCTGCGATCACCAGAACCATGATGATGTGAGCTGGCTATGAACCGGCTCTGGGACACGGGAGCTGCGCACTGGGGCCCGAGCTCGGGACCATGCGGGCCCCTCCCTTTGTCCTCTCTGAGCTTCACTCCCTGGCCCCACCTGTGCCGTCCCCTTATATAAGGGGATGCCCTTGGCTGTTTCCTTTCCTGCAATCCTGCCTGCGGAGTAGGGGCAATCCAGCCCCTACTCTTTTTGTGCAAAGCAGGTGCAAGGATAAGAATCACGCTTAGCACAGCGTAGCTCAATCAGAAGGCAATACTAAAGAGGCGGCGATGGCTATGCTTTCTGCTGATGGTGGGTTTATGATCTTTGAAAAACTTTCTTTATATTCTTCTGTATCACTGGAGAGTGATAAGTTAGAAAAACCAGAAAAACCCTTCTCTCTCTGTAGATACAGGCACAGATATAGATTTTTTAAGATAATGCAAACCAAGACTTACAGGACAGAATCTAATGAGAGTGCGTAAGACACTTAAGGGGGGAAATGACAAAATTAGGCCTAAAAACGTAAAAGAAGACCTGCGTGAATGTCCTAATATATCACTGTCCTGAGGCGAGTCGACGGAAAACAACGTAATGATATCAGTTCTCAGCGCTTGGCTTCCTACAGCCTGGATTTCTCAAAGATATAAGCATCTTCAAAGACAGACTGGAGTAGGAGCCTTTCACAGGGAGAAAAAAAGGTAAGATGAGGGGGAATCAAGCTAGCGATGATAGTGTCAGGGGTGTTTCCCTGAGAGATGTGGTTAGCGGGACTCTGGGAGCTCAGAGAACTGAGAAAGAATGGGGGTAGGGGGAAGTGAGAGAGACCCTTTTTTTGTGGACATTCTCTCATCAAAGTAAAATAAAACCAGAACCCAATAACAACATGTGAACCACTGCTTCACAGGAAAAAAAAAAAAGCTTTCAAAATGTTAAAGTAAAAGCCAAATTAAAGTCCACAATTAGGGTGCAGAAAGGTGAGAACGCACTGTGCCCTAAAGCCCACTGGATGTGGGCCTGAATTGCACACGAAGAGTCCTGGTCTAAATACTTTTAAGATCCAATGAGAGAGTAAATTATTTATTACCATCAGTTCTTGATCACTGCACAGTCAGCTCAAGTCACTTGAAAAGGAACTCATAAAGACAAGAGGAAAATTCTCGTGCGGTGGGAAGCAGAAACGTCAGAGGCCTAAGGAATGAAACCAGTAGCTTGTTCTTAAAAAACGAAAAAAGAGATCAGCACCTTGTAAGTCTTACCAAGAAAAACAGAAAGAGAAGAAAAATGCAAATAATATGGGTGTGAGGAGAAAAGAGACGAGAACCACATCCAGGGACAATACATTTCCTCAGAATCCGAAGACGGTTTACAACTCCCTCTGCATGGGGTTAAATTCTGGATGAAGTGGACGGTTTCTCAGAAAGTGCAAACCCGCAAGTCCGACCCACGCGGGCAGCCTGAAACATCGCCCGGGAGGCAACTGCCCCTCAGAGGGAGACAGGCCTGCGCGGTCTCGTCGGCGACTTCCGAGCAGAGTTCAAGAAGTAGATGATTGACTTCAAATATTCCAGAACGAGGTGCGTTTGTGCGTCACATGAAGCAATCTTGAATCTGTGACTTAACAAAGGGGGCGCCTTCCTTCCTCAACACACCTGAAGATGGGGCTGAGCCTCCCTGGGGAAGGGAGCAAGACAGAGCACGAAGGCTGAGCGGGCCGTGCTGAGTGGATGCAAGAGGCAAAAGCGTGTTTACCGAATGAGGCCATTTATGCCAAACGGGCTCTGCCAGCACCGGCTCAGACCCAGGCACGTGACTGACTGCTGCTCGGACGTGTTCGAATGACCTGGGGAGCAGTGCCAGTGTGCCTGTCACTGTGGACAGGACCAGAGCGTGTTTTCACCCCAGGTTCACGGCCCAGGGAGCTGAGCCCTGGGGAAAGCAGGTTTGCACTCCATCTCCCAGCGCCCTATAAAAAGAAAGGCAGGGCCCCTCCCCGCCCCGGGCCACTCACTCCGCACCTGACAAGCGTCTATCCCCACTTCTGAGCTGGCACACAGCATGTCCTGCCCGACGGACATCTTCTGGTCCTTCAGGAAGAGGAACTGGTACCGATCGTTGCAGACCTTATTGTTTATGATCCTGACGGCCACCTCCTGAAGACTGTAGGGGGCCTTTTGGGTCACTAAAGAGAGAGAAGTCCTGCCTTGGCACCCTTTGGCACAGCTCTACCTCGGGGTGACCCACATTCCCTGATGGGGGGCGCAGGGCCATTTCCCAGGGCGGTGATTTATAAAGGCCCAGCCCACAGCCTGACTTTGGAAAAAGTCCTGGCTCATTACAAGACTAAGCAAAAGTCTCTCAAGGGGCTTAAGCAAGCAATGTCCAAGCACTAAAATGAGGTCAAGGAGAAATTACCCCAGGAATTCAGGGTTCATGAGGGTGAAGGGCTGGTCACTGCTCCGTGGCTGCCTGGCAAGGGGACAAGACCCTGGAGCCCAGCGTGTGCCACCCTCCACAAAGGCTCCTAGATTCTAAGACACCAGAGTGACACCAATAGGCAGCAGACCTCCAGAAATTATTGGTGTCTCAAGGTAATCGGTGTTCAGCTGCCCAATGCCTCAGTGGCCCCCAGACAGGGCCTCCTGCCCGCTGCAGACAGGGAAGCCCATTACTAGGGTCACTTTTCTACCATGCCGCAAGGCGACAGCTCGGCGTGGGGTTTAACTGTGGGAGCTGAGGTCCACAAAGGTCACGTCTTCTACACAAGAGCAATGTGTGTGTCTTCCCACCGACAGAGGTCAGGGGAGCGTGCAGCAAGGGCAGGGGCTCAGGGAATGTGTGCTGGCGGAGGGAGCGAGGGAGGGAGGAAGGCACGGATGAGCCGGTGGTGGAGCTGCGTTGAAGATGCAGGTGCCCACCCGCCTCCACACACCTAGTGTACTAGGGCGCCCCCAAACGATCATCCAGCACAAGGTTCCCTTAGATGGCCTGAGTCTGGGACTAGGTAGGCAGACAGGCTGGACAAGGGGCGACCAGGCAATGGGGTCCTTGAGCTTCAGGAGGGCGATGTCATTGGACATGAAGTTCTTGAAATCCTCGTGAATCACAACGTGAGAGAGCGGGAGCTGAGTACCGTTTTCCGGGAGGTGTTGGACCCCCACCATCACGGAGTACTGGCTAGGCTCCATGGACCTGTGGGGCCACGGGTAGGCAGCGGATCACCAGCAGGAAGGCCACTTCCCAGAACCCCAGGTTCACCAGGACCCCCAGACCAGACAGCAAAGCCCCAGGACCAGCCCCCCTGACTGACCTCTGTAAGCAGTGTGCAGCCGTGAGGACCCACTGGTGGTGGACGAGGGAGCCACTGCAGACGTACATGCCCAGGAACAGGATGCTCACCTGCCAGGGCCACTTGCCCACATCCACCACCTTCCCATTCACCACCCTGCAGGACACGTTGGTCTGACCACAGCCCCAGAACCAGGGCTCTGAGGAGAAAGAAAAGGGGCCACGCCAGCCCTGTGCAGACTCTCAGGCGGCAAAGCAACCCTCAGAGCCCCGTCCGCAGCAGACCGTGGAGGCAGAGGGGCCACCTTGCAGACGTCACAAGAAGCCGCTACTGCACGCAGTCGGCAGGTGACCCAAGCCAGGACTGCGCCACAAGAATACGTGTGATCACCCAGAGGCCTTCTGTCACCTGGGGCCCCAAACTCTTCACCGCCAAAGAGTCTGCCGAAACCTGGTATTGGATCCTGGCTCCACAAGGCGCTTCTGATGGTGAGGTGGGGTGTTGCCAAAGCCCACCTCCCAGGGCGTTGGGACGTGAGCCATCTGAAGAGCGCCTTACAGAGGGTCGGCAGTCCCCCGCCTGGCACATGCCATCGTAGGTCCCGGCTCTCCCAGGATGTGCCTCACAAACAAGCTCAGCTGCTCTGTGGGTGTCAGCTTGTCCCTCCATTTTTAAAAAGGCTCTTCCCTCGTGTTCATGTCACCCCGCACACTGCGACAGCCTTGACACCGTCCGGGTCCCCAGGCTTCACACACCATGAAGCCCAATGAAGATGTACCCATCAGGCACAAGGACAGCTGACACAGACCCCTCCTGCTCCTGTCCCCTGTCCCCAAAGCCCTACCTTCCACATAGAGGGGATCCCCAAGTCTGCCAGGAGAAAACGGCAATGAGAGGCCCTGAAGGTCTCCTGACGCACACGCCATGGCAAGCTGGAGCTCGGCCACCGCAGCCTCCTACTGGGATGTGGGGGTGGGGCAGTGGCAGGGCATCTCCAGTATTCTAGAGAGTTCTAGAACTCGGTTTGTTTATGCGGGCAGCCGGGCGTGGGGGCTCACCCAGCTGGAACAGCATCGGAGTGCTGAAAAGGAGACTGTGTGGCCATGGCGGGGTCCCACCAGGGCGCGATGTGAGGCTGCCGTGGGGCACCTGCCTGGGACGGTGCTCCTGGTGTCTGGCCCTGAGCCTGTGACAGTGCCTCCTGGGCTCCGCGTGGGTCTCGAAGGTATCCCCATAGGCCCAATCCCGAGGCTGTGACAGTACCAGCTGTCTGGCCTGTGACAGTCCCTGGTGCCCAGCCTGAGCTCCTTTATGACACTTCTCTGAAGACCCCTGGAAGGATGGGGCCTGAGGCACAGAGAAGCACGTGGCTAGTTCCTGTTGTGGTGACCAAGCTGCAGCCAGACTTTTCCTTTTTCCCATGGGGTTTGCAGTTTCAGAGATCAGCTCCTGGGTAGGAGGTCAGGTGTTCCGGGCCTGGGAAGGTGGCTTCCTGAAAGGAAGCAGATCACAAGCCTGGGTCTTCATGAGTCAGCAGAATAAATGACATCTTGGGACCCTGCCCCACCACTCCACTGAGGTCCCCTCGCGAGGACCCCATGCTCCTAACACTGTCCACGATGACAGCTGGCGCCTGCCCCACCCCATTGCCAGTGCCAGCAAGGACGTGGGGCAATGAGGTTGTCTGCGCACTGCTGGGGCGATGAGCTGCGGCCACTGCTATGGCGAGCTTCAGGACCGTGAGCAATGCAGAAACCGTGCCTGCCCCTGGTCGGCAGCTCCCCTGCAGGCCGTGCGCCCCGCACGCGGCCAGGGCCAGCCGCAGGCAGAGCCCCAGCGGGAGCCACATGACTGCCGTCAAGGACAGGGCGGAAGCCCAGAGTCCTCAACAGCAGTGACAGCAGACATGTGAGGACACGGTGAATCTCATCAACATATTTCCCAGTGAAAGAAGCCAGACACAAAAGGGCACATATTGTAAGAAATTCAAAAACAGGCAAAACAAACTATTTTTAGGGATATGTGGTAGGAAATCAAGGAAATGATTGTCCCTACAATCGAATTTCCTCTAGGAGGAAGGGGCAGGGGGAGGGGGGAGAGAGAAATGCTTTGTGGGGAACAAGCAATAAAACAAAGGCAGACAATTGAATAAAGACACATCTCCATTATTATCACCAAGGTGAATGAATACCAAAAAACCCTACTTTAAAAGTCAAAGATTCTTACAGGTTTTGGGTAGAAAAAAAATCTACTCACCTGCTACTTATTAAAGACCCACCCAGAACAAAGGGACATAAGCCGCCAAGAGTAAAAAGATGGACAAAAAATATTAAGTACATGTAAGCAAAGATAGAAATGACAATATTAATCTCTAACAATGTGATTCAGCATGAAAGCTTTAAACAGAGAACGTTAATTTATGTTGGAAACAGATAAAAATTACGACAACTGTGCAACATCATGAAGGCCTGCTCATAAATAACATCAAACATGCAAGGCAAAGTCAACCGGTGATTCATGAGAAACTGAGAACCCCCACTTGCAGTGGGAGAGTCGTCCACTCTGTGTCTTTGAGGGATGAAATATCTATAAAATCAACCACACACTAGACTACTAAGGAAACCACAATAACTTCCCCAAAAGTTGACCTAGTTTGGCCCACATTTTTTACCATGATGCAATGAAACAAGGATTTAATAATAAAAGAGTAAGCTGAATCAAGTTATTTGAAAAATTTTAAATAAACTTTCTTAATTTATTTGAGGAAATAAAAATACCCTATAAATGATTTAGAAAATGCCAATAATTAGAGTAATGAATGAAAACACTTGTTGGATGTGTTCATAGCAAATCCATTACCTTAAAGGTGTTTATTATTGAATATCAAAAATGAATGAAATGCTCAAATCAAGAAACTGTAAAAGGTACAAAATAAACCCATGAAAAATCTGCAGGAAACATGTACAAAATATAAAATTATACCCTAATCCATTTGAACAGCAGAATTAGAAATGAACTCCATAAGATGAGCCAGATCTTTGAAAAGATATGTATATTAAATAGGACACGGGCATACTGTCTGTTGATAGGGCATATACCCCCCCCAAGATGGTATAGTAGGCACAAGCCTTGCTCTCCTAATGGCGCAGCTTTGAAACATAAAGCAAGAATTATTATCACTGCAAGAAGAAATAGACAAAGTTTTAATTCCTGTGGTAAGCCTCACAGAAGTCAGCGGGTTATACAGACATAAAATATTGTAAGTGTTGAGAGGATTCGAATAACACAATCAACACGCCTGATCCACTCAGCTTATAGCTAGGACTCTGTTTCACAACACACAACACTTTTGTTTCAAACGCACATGTAACAGGCGCAAATTAAACCTCAGTCAGCTCCAAAATGCGGAAATAATTAAGTCCATATTGTGATATGATTTTTAATGGAGAAAAAGGAGAAGCTCCTACCCTTCCCCCAAATTATCCATCAGGAAATTAAATAATACCCCTCTATTTAACTCTTGGGTTAAATAAGAAATATAGTATGAAATTTAAAATATAAAAATGAAAGACAATGAGGTCAGTACACATCAAATCCTATGAAATATGGCCAAAGTAAGACTCAGAGGGAATTTTATGGGATTAAGTGAAAATATTAGAAACCAAAGAAGTCTGTAATAATGAACTGAGCATATTCAAGAAGTTAGAAGAAGAACAATAAAATAAATCTCTCATAAGTAAAAGCTTGGGCCCTGGCTGGTGTGATTCAGTGGACTGAGCGCCAGATTGTGAATCACAGGGTTTACGGGTTCGATTACCAGTCAGGGCACATGCCTGGGTTGCAGGCCAGGTCCCCAGTAAGGGGGCGTGAGAGGCAACCACACATTGATGTTTCTCTCCCTCTCTTCCTCCTTCCCTTCCCCTCTCTCTAAAAATAAATAAGTAAAATCTTTTTAAAAGATATATTTTAAAAAAGTAAAAGCTTGGAATTACTAAATCTAAATGATCTTTAATGAAGTAAAATGAACAAACAGGAGCAGGTTTTATCGCTAAAACTAGAGGTTAGTTTGTACCATTCAGGAGCGCCTAAGATAGAGAAACTTCCATTCAAACAGGTCTAACTTTCTGTCTCTTCTCTTTGGTGGTGGCAGCTGCATTCTGAGTTGGTCCCCTTGTTGAAAAGTGTTTGCCAACAGCCCACCCGCTTCTGCTGCCTCCTCCACATGTGGCTGTGCTCTAGCCATGCCTGATGCTGACTGGGATAATCCGCCGTGGTCAGGTGGCTGGGGGGCTGGACCATGCCCTCTGCATGAGGCCTGTGCGCTACCCCTCCTGGGAGCTGGCGGTATGGTTGCTTCCTCCTGAAGCACATGAGCAGCATGGCAGAGGCGGCGGGCTGCTCACCAGAACCTGGGGTAACATGAGGGCAGGGTGGATACCCAAAAGGTGACCGACAAAAGCACACCAGACGGTTTTTTGAACACACCTGTGAAACAGACCAAAATCCGGTGATTCTATCTTTAAGAAAAAAAGAAAGAACCCTAACCAGGGTGGCACAGTTGGTTGGGTGTCATCTCACAAACCAAAGGGTCTCAGCCTCGATTCCCAGTCAAGGCACATGCCTGGATTGTGGGTTCGGTTTCTGATCGGGGCACATGCAAGAGACAGACGATAGATGTTTCTCTCTCACATTGACGTTTCTCTCCCTCTTTCTCCCTCCCTTCCCCTTCACTCTGGAATCAATAAAAAACAAAAAAAAGAAAAAAGAAAAGGGAGAGCGTGCACGTATAAATAATATTAGAAATAATAAAGGGGCCATAGGTTCAAATTTTATACATCAGTTTGAAATTTTAAAATCTAAGCCAAATTAAGTGATTTTCTATACTGAAGTTAATGCAAAAAGAGGTGGGAAAACCCAACTAGGCCAATAATCATAGAAGATATTTTTTTTAAATAGTCAAAGATTTTTAGAAAAGGCACTAGACCCGGTGAGTTTTATGGGCACAATCTACCAAACCTAAAGTACCAATACTGCTGGTGTTATATGCACTGCTCTAGGCCATAAGAAGATACTAGAAGACTTATTAACACGTTTTAAGAGGATAGCACGACAATGACACCAAACCTGAACAAAGGGTGGAACAAAATGGAAAACCATAGACCAATCCAATACTGGGGCAAAAATTCTAAACAAAATACCACCAAACTGAATCTACGGCGTACCACAGGATTCTCCTAAGAAATCCACTGAGATCTAGTAATGTATTTTACTATGTGAACAAATAAGAAAAGCCATATAATCATCTTAATAGTTAGCTATTGAGTCACCAGGGCCCCAAACAGTGCCTGGCACAGAGACGACTCCTGGTAAATGTCTGTGGGATAAATGAAAGAATGAAGTCAGGACCCACACATGAACTCCCAGAGTCATGGCCACCACTTCTCAGTGTGCGCGGTGTCTCCGGTGATGGGATAACAAATGAAATAGAAATGATATGCTTCCAAAAAGGACAAGATGTAGCAGTCACCATTTTAGGTAATTTGGTTACCTGAAAAATAAGCCAAGATAGTCCAGTAAAGAACTAATGAATTAAATAGGACAGTTTTGCAAGATGGCTGGAATCAAGATCACGATCTTTTTAAATCATCAATGGTTTTTAAATACTTCACATGTAGAATTAGAAAAAAATGCATGGGAAAAGATTATCATCCACAACAAATATGGCCAAAATTTGTAAAACACTTAAAAATAAACTCCGCAATTTTCAGACACACATGAATCGAAGAGCTGACCCAACGGAGACATGAACCATGTGCCCAGTTAAGAACTCAACACTGCAGAAATGATGGTTATCCCCAAATTAGTCTGCGCGTCTAATTTCAATCCAATACACCAGCAGAACTTTTAATGGGAATTAACAAACTGGTTCTAAAGTTGATATGGAAGACAAACTTTGAAGATTAGGCAATATTTTTTTTTTACAGGAGAGCTCCTGCTATCACTTAACAAAGCAGAACATAAAGCTGATTGAAAGAGTATAGCACTAACCCAGGGACAAAGAAGCAGATCAGTGGGCAAATAATAGAGATTTCAAAAACATACCCATAGGACTTCCAGCCAAGATGGAGGTGTAGGTAGACACACTGTGCCTCCTCAGACAACCAAAAGAAGGACAATAACAAATTTAAAAACAAAAAAACCCAGAACTGCCAGAAAACTGAACTGTATGGAAGTCTGACAACCAAGGAGTTAAAGGAGAAACATTCATCCAGACCGGTAGGAGGGGTGGAGATGGCATCCAGTGTGGAGAGGACTCACAGCAAGGTGGCAGCTGAAGGACCAGGTAAGGCAGTGCTGGCAGACCAGGCAATCCCACATTTGCATGTGGATAAACCAGGAGGAACAACTGGGGAGTGAGACCTCAGACCACACAACCCAGGGTTCCAGGGTAGGGAAATAAAGCCTCAAAACCTCTGACTGAAAAAACCTGCAAGGGTTGAGGAGGCAGGAGAAACTCCTGGTCTCACAGGAGAGTTCATTGGAAAGACCCACAGGGTCCTAGTGCATATACAAACCCACCCACCTGGGAATCAGCCCCAGAAGGGCCCAATTTGCTTGTAGGTAGCGGTGGAAGTGACTGAAAGCCAGCCAAGAGATGAACAAGCAGCATTGTTCCCTCTGGGACCCCTGTCCCCATAAACAGCACCACAACACAGCAACGTGGATTGCCCCACCCTGGCGAATACCTAAGGCTCCACTACTCACTACATAATGGGCATGCCAAAGCAAAAAAAAAAAAAAAAAAAAAAAAAAAAAAAAAAAAAAAAAAAAAAAAAAAAAAAAAAAAAAAAAAAAAAAATGGCCCAAATGAAAGAACAGATCAAAGCTCTAGGAAAAATACAACTAAGTGAGGAAGAGATAGCCAAACTATCAGACACACAGTTCAAAACACTGGTAATCAGGATGCTACAGAATTGGTTGAGTATGGTCACAAAATAGAGGAAAAAGTGAAGGCTATGCAAATTGAAATAAAGAAAAATGTACAGGGAACCAACAGTGACAGGAAGAAAATGGGAACTCAGATCAAGGAAACAGAAGGAAGAAATAAATATTTAACTGGAACAGAATGAAGAAACAAGAATTCAGAAAAATGAGGAGAGGCTTAGGAACCTTCAGGGCAACTTTAAACGTTCCAACATCCGAATCATAGGGGTGCCAGAAGAAGAGGAAGAGCAACAAGGGGAAAACTTATTTGAACAAATAATGAAGGAGAACTTCCCCAATCTGTCAAAGGAAATAGACTTCCAGGAAGTCCAGGAAGCTCAGAGAGTCTCAAAGAAGTTGGACCCAAAGAGGAACACACAAAGGCACATCATAATTACATTACCCAAGATAAAAGATAAGGAGAGAATCTGAAAAGCAGCAAGAGCAAAGGAGAGAGTTACCTACAAAGGAGTTCCCGTAAGACTATCAGCTGATTTCTCAAAAGAAACCTTACAGAGAAGAAGGGGCTGGAAAGAAGTATTCCAAGTCGTGAAAGCCAAGGACCGCCATCCAAGATTACTCTATCCAGCAAAGCTTTCATTTAGAATGGAAGGGCAGATAACGTGCTTCCCAGATAAGGTCAAGTTGAAGAAGTTCATCATCACCGAGCCCTTATTATATGAAATATTAAAGGAACTTATCTGAGAAAAAGATAATCAAAAATATGAACAGTAAAATGACAACAAGCTCAGAACTATCAACAACTGAACCTAAAAAAAAAAAAAACTAAGCAAACAAGTAGAACAGGAACAGAATCACAGAAATGGAGATCACATGGAGGGTATCAGCGGGGGAGTGGGAGGGAAGAAAGGGGGAAAAAGTAAAGGGAATAAGTAGTATAAATGGTAGGTAGAAAATAGACAGGGGAGGTTAAGAATAGTATGGGAGATGGAGAGGACAAAGAACTTATATGTATGACCATGGACATGAACTAAGGTTGGGGGAGAGGGGTGTGGGTGGGAGAGGGTATGCAGGGCAGAGGGGAATAAAGGGGGGGGAATGTGACAACTGTAATAGCATAATCAATAAAATATATTAAAAATGAAAAAAGTCTAAAAAACATACCCATAAATATAATAAAATTTCACTGTTATAAACATAGACATCCAAATCAGCGGGAAAAAGATGGCCTCTCCAAAAAAATAGTGTCAACGGAGTTGGCCCTCCAGTTAGAAATTGTTACATTCCCACCTCACACATGTAAACAGAAATTCCAAATGGCTTACAGAGTTACACATAAAAAATAAAATTATCAAAATATTGAAAAAGATACAGGAAGACAGCTCTTGTCCTCTGGAGATGGAGAAGACCATCCTAAGTAAGGCTTTGCAGAACTCATAAAGAGAGAAAAGACTGATGTGACAAAAGACCCATGTGACTCTGTAATAATTTTAAAAGTCTTTATGGAAAAATTACCCATCCATTCCATGTATTTCTAAAAGACCAATGGCTCGCTGGAGAAAAGATTTGTAAAACTGACAAAGACTTAATATTCAGAAAAGCTGAAGACCTTCCATTGGAAAAGATAAGCAACCCAAATTTTAAAATAGGCAAAGTATATGAACAGAGGATTCACTTGAGAAAAGGTACACATTTTTCAATACACACGTGAGAGAACACTTTTCCAATCAAGAAAACGCAAATTCAAACAGCAATGGTATAACTCTCTCCCATTGGGTGGACGTGAGTTTTAAAGATCAATGACATCCACTTTTAGCAAAAGGGGAAACTCATTCTCGTGCACGATGGGTGTGAAGGTTCCGTTTTGGGGACAGGTGAATTTGATAGCACTCATCTGAAACGATTAAACGTGTGTTTCCTTTGACTGGCCCCCCCCACACCCTGTGCAGGCGGGACAGTGCTCCGGATGGCCGCTGTGCTGACCGGTCAGAAACAGCCTGGAGAGCGTGCTGGTTAAATGGCCTCTGTCCCCTCCCACAGAACACAGGCGTCCAGGTAAAATTACGCACCGTTGTCAGTACTGACACAGGTTTTCAAGGCATCTAATTTCCTTAAATGTAGGTTATTAATAATACATACATGTAAAATCATTTATCTAAAATCATAAAGATAGATTATTTAAGGATGCTTCTTCCCATGATCTCTTCTGGTAAGGGAACAGCACTGTGGCGGGGTGGGTAAGAGGGGGAAATCTTTACTCGTATATCTGTTTTTTTAAGTAAATCACAGGAATGTGTTCAGATATTGCTTATAATTTTTTAAAAAATGTAAAGAAAAAATGTAGCCGTGAACATGTAATACTTTTGTAATCAGTATTTTTAAATGCCATTGAAAAAGTCAAAGCTGATTGGAGCACCATACGTGGGCCCTCCCTGCTGTCATTTTACAGCGAATTTTCCAACCGCCTCCGTGCAGCGTGCCCACTTCCAGATGGGGAAACTGAGGCCTCCAGCCCTCCTGCTGTGCCCCAGCACTGGCGATGTAGCAAAACCATCAGCCTCCTGATGGGGACCCGCCTGGCAGAATCAATTCCAGGAGACCCTGGCCTCCCAGCCACCCCCAACCACGAGGGCCACCCAGAAAAGGGAACAGAACAAGCTCGCATTTGCACAACTTTAATCCCTGCTGTTGTGGGCCCAATGCCAGAGCGCTTGTAGGCCACACTTCCCTGCTCTTGGCCTGCCAAGGCCTGGTCATCCGCCACAGCCTTCCCTATTGGGACCAGGTCTCCCAGCGGCCGCTCTGTCCCCTCCTTGGCTCTTGTTGAATATGAACACATGGCCTTGGTCTGACCTTGATCTGGCCCCATTCGGCAGAGGCAGAGCAGGAGGAAGAAGGGAGGAGAGATCAGGGGCCCATCTGGGGCTGCAGCAGCCAGGGCAGGAGGAGAAGCCCGATGGAGGTGCAGGGGCCTGAGGGAGCCCTGTCGCTCATGTGACTCCTGATCCATCTGCTGTACTTGGTGATGCGCATGTACACCCCTGGGTCCTGTGCTTTGGTGCAGGCCTTTTCCCAGGACAACACCCCGGCCAGAATCCACCTGTCCTCAACTTCGCAAGCCAGTGGGCCTCCGGAGTCCCCCTAGGCAAAGATAGAGGAGCGATGGAGGCTGTGGGCCCAGCCAGGACCCAGGGGACCCAGAATGCCCATGCTCTCCATTCCGCTTGGAAGATTCTTTCCCTCCTGCAGGACCTTGCTACCTGGGGTCCTCCTTCAGCTCTAGTTGGGGACCCCGTCACAGAACATTAGGAAAATCAAAATCACAGGGGAAGAAGATGGGAGCAGAGCACTGCCCAGTGATGGTGACAAGGAAGGAGGCCAAGCAGACCCCTCCCCGGGGAACTTCCTCCCAGCTGGGCATCGCTCCCAACAGAGGGAGAGCTCCCCAGACTTCCCTGACACTCACATAGCACAAGTTTTCTGCATAATTGGTGGCGCAGATCATGTCCCCCAAGACAAGGGGGACAAGTCGGGGGATGATGGACTTCTTGCGGTAAATCTGGTCACACCTCTTGTTGTCCATGATAAACACCTCGGCCTCCTGCAGCTCTGGGGTCAGCGTGGAGTTTGCTGTGGAGGAGCCCAGGGGGGTGGGAACTAGCCCTTCACTCCACCTAGCCCTGGCCCTTTCCCTTTTCCCGGTGTCCTGTCACCTCTATCCTGGAGACTCAGCCAGGCCAGGCCCCTTCACGCCTCCTTGCTCTCCTTCTTGGGCCCCTCCCACTGCCATGAGAACCAGGTCTGACCAGCCCCTCACCCCCCAAAGCTGTGTTTCAGAGTCCCTTTCCCTGGGAAGCTTGGGCTTCTGAACCAAGCAGGCCACAGTCCGACCCCCATGCCACAGCGGGCGCACTGGGATCCCGGCACACATCGCTGCTGTCCAGCCTGAGCGCTGCACCGGCCATGCCCTGCGCCACCTGAATCAAACTCACTGTCCCCACGGGCACCTCAGGCAGACCCTCTGCCCAGAGCGCATCCTAGATCCTTCTCAGCTGCAGCCCAAGGTCGCCTGGCAGCATCTTTCCCTGTCAGCTCGTGCCCCCTCCACACTCAGGCATGAGATCCCAACAGGCAGGGCCTGTGTTCCCAGTGCCGAGGGTTCAGCATGGGGCAGATGCTCGAAGTTCAAGTGAGCAAATGGGTGAGTAGGTGAATTTGTGGCTCCCTGGCTCTGAGCATCTGTGAGGCGAACGACCCTGCCCAGCCCAGGCACGGCTAGGCCCAGATGAGGTGCCCACAGCCACGGACCATGGCTCCCACGTGAGGGGTGGTCCTAACCCATCCCAGAACCAAGGGTCCCCGAGCTTCCTGAAATGCACCATGGTGGGGGGGGGAGTCCCTCAGGCAAGGCCCCAGATGAACTGACCACACCCACCCCCTCCTGCTCACCTGAGAAGCGCTGCTTAGCCTGGCTCCAGCCGGTCACCCAGCACTGCGTCCCAACCTTCAGGTTGTAGGTGGGCTCGGGGAGGCAGATGGGCTGCACGTATTTGCTGAAGACGGCGGGAGTGTGAAGCTGGAGAAGGGCAACGTCGCCCATGGGGAAGGTCCGGCCCCAGTACTTGGGGTGCATGATGATGTCCCTCACGGGGATGGAGACGGCCTTCCAGGGGCCCAAGGGCTTCAGCTGGGAGGTGCCGAGAACCACCGAGTACTCTTTGGTGCTACAGGGAACACAGAGTCCCACCTGGTAGATGGCAGGCCCCTGAGCAGCACCATGCCCCAAGCTCTGCCAAGGACCCTCCCTTAGGTCCGACTGTCTCCCCGTTCACCATTCAAGTTGATGCAAGGTGGCCTGGTCTGCGTGTGGTGTGTGTAGGTGCTGGTCTACATGTACGTTTTCATGTCTGAGGGGTTGGAGGTTCTATACTGAGTTTGTCTGCTGCCCTGTGTAGGATACTGTCTTTGTTGCTTGGAGCTCCTGGCCCCTGTATCTCCCGAGCCTGCCTCCCCTGTTCCGAGCGCCCCTCTCCACTCCCCACCCTCACATTGCCTCACAGAGTAAACAAGGAAGCTGGGCCGGGCCTGTCGCAGCCCTGGGTCCCAGGCCCTGGAGACGTGGGCCCCACTCACCCTTGGATGCAGTGGGCTGCAGTCACCACCCACTTGTGGTCAATGAGGGCCCCTCCACACACGTGCTGACTTTCCAGCCGGAGGCTCACTTCCCAGGGCCAATGGCGGGTCGCATCCAAATCCTTCAGCCACCAGGGTTTGCCACAAGCTTCGGGGACAAGTGTGCCAAGGAGACACAGTGACCACACAGAGGAGGATGAGAATGACTGAGACCAAGGGGCCCCTGGGGCAGCCTGTACAAGGCTGTGAACTGGGACCTGCTTGCATTTCAGTGACAGGGAGAGAAGAGCAGGGGCCTGGCCAAAGGCACTGAGCTTGGCAGAAAATGACAGTGGAGGAGGCAAAATGTATCAAGAAAGAGACATCAAAGGAGGGAAGAAAAAAAGATACCGAGACACACCGGGCGCAGTCAGCACAGAACCTCAAAAGAGGCGGGATGCAGAGAAGCCCCAGGACAAGAAATGCATTTGCTTGTGTGTAGCGTAAGGTCCTAGGCCATGCTCCTGAACGGCTCCGATGCTGCTGCATCTCTCAGGTGCCCACGCTGCTCAGAGTGAGGACAAGCTCTGGACTGCTGATTCTACCCGGACCATTCAAGAAAGAACCCAGCCTGCCCCCCTACCCACGCCCACAGCTTACACTCTCCGTGTGCACGCAGTTCCAACGGTCAAGTTGTACGACTCCATGAATGGACATAGATGCACATATTGTAAATAAAATATTAACCAACATCACATTCTTATAAAATAATGCACTATGACAGTGTAGGGATTGTCCCAGGAGTACAAGGGTGGAGCTCTCAGTGGATTCTCTGCAGAAAGATCCTCTGCTTTTCTCAATACACACAGAAAAGGGCATTGGAAAAATTCAACACATATTTATAACTAAGCACACACAGACACACACAGACCTCTTACCTAGCAAACTAGGGAAAGAAAAGAAATCACTGACTTTATAAAAGTTATATGCCGCAAAGCTACCTCAAACATTATGTAGCCCTGAGGAGCAGGCAGAAAGAACCTGCTTCTACGCCAGACGTCGGGAGCAATGGGACTCTTGGGGGAAGGGCACCAGGGGCCTCTGGGTGCTGCTCCTGCTCCACTCGCCCGGCTGGTGACTGCACAGCTGTGTTCGCTGTGTGATTGCTTCTTGAGCTGGACACTTATAACACATACACTTTTTGTGTGTGTGTGTATATATATATATATATATATATATATATATATATATAATATACTTCGACAACTTTCTTTTAAAGTCAGTAATATTTCCCTAGCCCAGCACAACCAACAGAAAACACATTCAAAATCAGGAAACATTTTCAATAGCAAAGACGTACAAAGTACCAGGGAATTAACTTATGCAACACAACACGAGATTTCCGCTGCGACACGTTTACAACTCAAATAAAGGGCTCTGAAAACGACTGGCATGGATGCAGAGGTATCCATTGCTCTTACACAGAACAGCTAAACATTTTCAGATGTAATTTTGAGACGAGCTGAGCCTCTCTTAAGATGGATGGGGATGTTCTTCAGTTACTCTTTAAGCCTCTCCTAGATAAGATTAGTTTCTCTTCAGGCCCTCCCCAAACCAGTGTGTCTGCGCCTTCACTGGTCTGCGCCAGCGCACCCTGGGAACCAGGCTGGGAGTCTAAAGAACAAAGAGGCCCACTGTGCGCCTGCGTGAAGAAACCCAGCGCTGTATCAGCCGGACCGCAGCAGCAGTTCGGGAGCCCTGCTTGCTGTTAGTGGGGGTGCATGGAGCTCCCTCCCTCCTCCCCTTCCCCTCGTTTCCAGTAAACCTCCTTTCAAATTGTTTTCATCTCTGCTCTTGATTTCTATCTTGGGGGAAAGGGCAAGACCCCCTTCACGGGTGATAATTTTTCCCCAAATTAATTCTATCAAGTCACTTTCCAAGTTAGAATTGTTAAGAAATTGGATAAGCTTACTCTAAAATTGAAATAGAAAAGCAAGGTTTCCTGAACAGCTCAGACTTTGAAAAACTAGATCAAAGAAGGGACACTTGTCCTAGAAGCTATTAAGACACCCATCAGGGCCATACTAGCAAAAACAGCGTGGCACTGACCAGGACAGACTAACGCGCCAAAGGAAGAGAATAGCGAACGTAAGAGATTGTTCCGTGGACTACGGGGACTTATTGTAATGACGGGAGCCGCCACCTTTGGTGGGTGGAGGACGGCTCCCCAAGTACATGGTCCTGGGAATTCGGCTCGCTCTAGAAGAAATAAGAAAAACAAAACTCAATTTCTCTCTGCTTGCACTGGAAGGCCTAAGCGCAAATGGTCAAACTGTAGAGTTCACAGCAGCCCACGCTGTGTGGGGCGGGGAAAGGACTCCGAAAACAGACCCTCACAGCTCACACCATAAAGCATTCGACCGAGGATGACGCGGAACGAAGGCTTTCTGACCCCACGAACGAAGTCAGCAAGCAGGCAGGTGACAGGGGGGAAGGCAATATCTGCAACATCTACAATCAGTATGAGACCTTCATCAGGAACGTACAAGAAAATTGACAAGGAAAGAGAACAGACAGTATGAAAAGCATAAGGACTGGCAATTTATCACAGGAAGAAACTCAGTAGGCCAACAATGGCACATCAAGTCGCGCTCAAGCTCATCAGCAACGAGCAAAATGTCAATTGAATCAAGAAGTCCTTTCTTTTTTACCTATTAGGTTAGCAAAAAAGTGCAAAAACTGGACTGTATCAAAGGCTGGCCGACCTGCAGCAATACACACACCTCCACAAACTGCTGGGAGGAATGCGGGGACTGGCCAAGCTGAAACATGGGCAATAAACCAACGTATGGCACCAACACCACTTTTTGAAGTTGGTAAGCTCATTGTGGCTCTCTGAGAGAACACTCTCAGAAAATACACACTAACGTATTTAGAGATAAAGAACCATGTCGTACGTTCCCCGTAACTGATCCTGAAAAAATGTTTTGTGTATGTGTGTTCTTTGTACTGTTTGGATTTTCAGTGTTTTGTAAGCTTAAAATTATTGCCATATAAACTGTTTTGTTTTTTTTTTAAACGGGGCTGAATGAAAAGAGTGGGAAACAGGAAGATACCCAAAGCACACGCCATCCGTGTCGGTTAAAAACCCGTGCACACAAAACTGCGGTGCGTGTTTTTACAAAAACACACCAAGAAAAAGATAAGCATTGAGCATACAAGAAAGGTCGGGAAGAGGGCAGAGAAGGGGACAGCAGCGGAGCAGGGACATAAGCAGAGATAACTGACTTAATCAGTCAAACAATTCACAACAAGTCAGGGTGCACCCGTTACCCCTCGGAGGCCCCTCAACAAGCACAACAAACCCACCCCCACCCTTGAGGTCTAACAATAAAGACAGGAAGACCCAGAAGTGCCGGGCTCTGCAGGTGCTCCGTTTGCAAAGAAGCAGTTTGGAGCCCAAAGTTTTCTTTGTAGAAAAGGGTCACACCCCCTGATGGGACACAGCCTGGGCTGAGTTCAAAAAGCGGCCCAGCTGCCCTCTCCCCCACGCTGTTGGGGCTGTATGTCCTGGCAACCACGGGCTCTCCTTCAGAAAGCAGATGCTTTACACGAAATTCCTGCTCCCTGCAGACCCAGAAGCACCACCACCCAGGGGACCCTCTTCAGAGCACACCCTCCCAGGAACCGAGGGAACCTGCAGCAGGGGCTCACCCTACCCACCTGGACTGGTGTCATCTTCGTAACCTGGAAGAGAAAAGGGGGACTGAGATGAAGCGAGAGGTCACAACAGGACAACAGTGAAGAGGTGCACTGTCATTGATTAGCTCATTTATTCATTCACTAAATACTTTCTCTTCTTTTAATTTTAAAAAATATATATATTTATTTATTTATTTTTAGAGAGAGGGGATGGGAGGGAGAAAGAGAGGGAGAGAAACATCAATGTGTGGTTGCCTCTCACACGCCCCCTACTGGGGACCTGGCCCACAACCCAGGCATGCGCCCTGACTGGGAATTGAACCCGTGACCCTTTAGTTTGAAGACTGGCACTCAATCCACTGACCCACACCAGCCAGAGCATCATTCACCAAATACTTTCTAATCTCCATCTCTGTGCCCACCCTGGAGCCCAGAGCTGGCGAGGACAGAGGTATCAGACAGATGCGTGCTGTGTGTGCCCTGGAGGAACATGCTGGCCATCAGGGGACACCGAAGCAAATGCAATTGCCAGCATGAGATCATTGCAGGGACGAGGCCACAGAGGGCAGGTGAGCAAAGAAGACGTGGTGGAAATAGGGGTTATTGTGCCAGGTCTTCAAGATGAGACAGTACAACAAAAATGAGATGTGACAGTGACATTCCTTACAAAAGAAACACCTTGGTGTCTGCCTGAGGCTTGCAGGAGCAAGGGCAAGGCCTGTGATGGCGAGAAATGAAGCCAGGAAAGCAGAGTCAGGGAGAGGGGCGGCCAGGGGGCAGGTGACATGGCCAGGCTTGTATTGTGAAGGCAGCAAGGAGGACAGATAGGAAGGTGACAAGACTGAAGGCAGGGAGATCCCGCGGGAGGCTCTGCAGAAACCCGGCGAGAAACTTGGGGGTCTGAACGAGGAAGTGTCAGTGAGAACAGACATAGCGAGCTGGAGGTGGGAGCTGGGGAGATGGCTGAGCCTAGGGTGTCCCCCCTCCCCATTTTTTTATCCTCACCCAAGAACATGTTTTCATTACTTTTAGAGAGAAAGGAAGGGAGAGGGAGAAACATCCATGGGAAAGAGAAGCATCGATTGGTTGCCTCCCGGATGCACCTGGATTGAAGACAGAACCCACAACGTAGGTATGTGCCTGACCGGGAATCGAACCCACAATCCTGTGGTTATAGGACGATGCTTTAACTAACCGAGCCACACAGGCCAGGCCCCGGAGACGAGTGGCTGCTATCCACTGAGTCAGAGAACAGAGTAAGAGAACCAGTCTGCAGGAAGATGAGGGTCTCCCACACAGCTGAGATGTTTCTAGGTCATTTGGGTGATGTCCGGTAGGTGGGTACACATCCAAACACGTGGGCCAGCATCACGTAAATGGCAGCTCACAGCCCAGGGCATGTGCGTTCACCCAGGGGGCGATGAAGAAGGGACCCAGGCAGCACATCAGGGAGCACCAGTATATCAGGGATGCAGAGAGCACGGTGGCCGGGAGGGGCACAGGGGAGCAGGGGCGTTACCCTGTGGGAGAGAACTGAGACGGGCTGAGCCTCTCTTAGGTGGATGATGGCAAGTTCCTTCCATTACTTTTTGAGCCTCTCCTAGAAAAGATTAAAGTTTCTCTTTGGTGAAAAAGATGAAGGGATTAAGAGGTGCAAATTGGTAGCTACAGAAGAGTCACAGCAATGTAAAGTGCAGCATAGGAATACAGCGAATAATATCGTGATAATAGGTACGGGGCCAGGTGGGTGGGTACTGCAGATATTGGGGTTGGGGGAAACCTCTCTGAAAAGTACACGATTGTCTAACCACTACGCTGTACACCTGAAACTAATACAGAATAATATTGACTGGAGCCTGCAATGGAAAAATAAAATTAATAAAATTAAACTTTCTCTTCAGGCCCTCCCCAAAGCAACGCGTCTGCACCTGTGCCAGTCAATGCCAGCCCGCAGCAGGAGCCTGGAGGACAAAGAGACCCACTCTGCGCCTGTGTGAAGAACCCCAGCGCCGTATCAGCCGGACCCCAGAGCAGCGGAACTCGCAGTTAGCGGGGGCTCCCTCCCTTCCTCCTTTCCCTCCCGCTTGTTTTCAGTTCTCCTCCTTTTGAGTCGGTTTCACCTCACCTAGGAGGGAGTCCTAGAAAGGTCGGGGACGGTGAGGCATGGCGCCTGCCAGGAAGGGCTGAGGATTCCCTGGGGAGGCACTGGGAGGAAGCACGAAGTGAAAACTGTAATGGTGATAACTCCGGTCGTGAGGGAGACGGAACACACAGAGCAAATACCAAGCCGGGGGATAAAGGTCTGTAAGCGAGGCTGATGGAGGGAGCATGCGCAGGAGGGCCCACCTTGAGCAGGAGGCTGGGCTCTGACTCCTAAAGAAGCGGGTGAGGGTGGGGTTGAGTAGTCAGGGGCCCCTGGGGGCAGGAGAGGGTGGGGAGACAGCAGCCGAAGGCCCGCGTCCACTGGTGAACGAGGCTGCGCTGGCGAGGCACACTGGGCTGGGACGGAGGGTCTGGGTAGATGAATTGAGGAATGTTCTTTAAGTAGATAGACACCACAAAGCCGTGCGGGCCAGACCGCGGGCCGGAGTGGGTGCGCAGGGGAGCCCAGCTGCCTAGAAGACCCAGTCCGGGGAGAGAGGGGCAGCATCTGAGAGGCCCGAGGATGCTGGCAAGAGGGGTTGGGATCTTAGCCCCGGTGCCCAGGCTGATAGCGGAAGAAGTGTCTGACTGGCTAGGAGAAAACTCCGGGGTCCCCAGGAGGCTACAGGGCCTGCGCAAGGAGGCCAGAGAGAGCAGGAGCTCGGCATCCCTGGAATCTTCCAGGGTGGCCAAGGAGCGATGACCCTGGGGTGGGTCCAGCCCCTGTCCCGCCTCCCATGTGGGGAGGGGAGGGGGAGGGGTGGGAGGAGGAGAGTCGGGTGAGAAGAGGACAGACGGGTGGAGGCGTGGGAAGAGGGAGGGAAACAGCTGCTCTGGCCTCACCCAAGTTCAGCAGCTGCAGCAGCAGGATGAGGCTGCGGGTCAGGCCTCCGGGCCCAGACAGCGAGGGCGCCATGAGGCCCGGGCGGCGTCACCAGGCAACTTCAAAGACGCAAAGGAGGCGCCTCGATGCGTGAGGGCAGCGCT
The DNA here is from genome assembly GCA_004027475.1 of Anoura caudifer. NCBI lineage: Eukaryota > Metazoa > Chordata > Mammalia > Chiroptera > Phyllostomidae > Anoura > Anoura caudifer. The sequence goes on along the minus strand of PVKU01000330.1, from coordinate 238,555 downwards.
GGCTCACGATGGCGGCTCTAGCACGTCACCTACGGATCTCCCGGCGCGAGACTGCCCGCCCGACCGGCCGCCATACATAGCGACGACATGCGACGGCGCCCTGGGGCCCTGCAGGGGTCAGGAACTCTGCCCTGTGCCCCCACCTCATGCCAGTTCCTGGGAGCTGACCTCAGAGCCCTGGATCTGTGATGCCTCCCTGGCCCCCCTCCCCGGCTCCCCTCCCCATGAAAGCACCCCAAGTGCCTTAAATTGGTGACTGTTCCCCCAGAACCTAGACAGTGAAGGCACATACAGATCCCTGGACCCGTGATGGCGCCTCGGCTCCCAGGCTCTGACTATACCCTTGGTGCACTGGAGTTTCACGATTTATATTGATTTGAAAATCTGGGAATCTGTAGAAAGCACAAGAGAACAGTAAGGCTAGGGGATCAGGGACAATGTGTTTGAAAAAGCATCATTTGAGCTGGACCTAAGATTGAGACAGAGTCTTGGGGAGTTGATATTCCTCCTCTTAAAAACATGAAGGCCTCAGGCTTTCACAGGGTGTTCTGCAAAGGGGTGACATCTTGGAATCTGCTGGTGAGGTCGAGATTGGGAGGTGACCCCGAAGATTCCTGTCCTGTGTCTCTTGTCCAGCGTGAAGGGTCCAGCTCTGGGGACCACATTCGCCAGCCTGGCATCTAAGGGGGTCATGTGCGTTCCCACCAAGAGGTGCATACAGGTGGGGTGTGTCACTTCCACGCCAAGACAGCCAAGAAGAGGTGGCCTTCTGTACCTGCCTTACTGCAGGGCAGTGGTTCTCAAAGCATCATCCCCTTAGCAGCAGCAGCAGCACTTGGCAACTTGTGAGAGGTGAACCTTCTCAGGTCCCACCCACACCTACGGGCCTGGAAACTCTGGGAGTGGAACTAGTGGCCTGCATTTTAACAAGCCCTCCAAGGAATGCCAACGCAGGCAAAGCATGCACACAGGGCTGAGTGGAGCCATAAGAAAGAGCAAAGCTACCTGCGGACCAAGTTGTAGGAACAAGAATTGACTTTGTTAATCCATGAATATTCAGTGGCATTTTAAAGCAGCTGGTTGGATGCGTATTAAGAGGCTGGGTTAACTGCACGCTCTCAGTCTCTCAACCCCAGCCTTCCTCAGGCAACATGCGGAGCTGACATGGACTGCCCTCTGAAGCCCCCAGATACCTGGGGGGAAACCTTGACCCCCTGGGAGAGCAGGGGGCAAATGATTCAGAGGGAACTGATCAGCAGCTAGACAGAGAGACTGTGGGACCCTGGAATGAGGGTGAAGAACTACATCCTAATACAGTGAATCTCTTGCCCTGCTCCCTGGAGGAATGAATGCTGATCTTGGTAACAAAGTCAGGGATGAGAAGAAAGTAGAAGCAGAGGAAGAGAAGGAATATTCCTCATGCCCCAACTTTACCCTGGATCCCAGGTCCAGTTTCTCTGGATCCTGTATTCTGAGCTGCAGACACTGTTAAATTAGGCTACAAAGCCCCCTGCAGACCCACAGATGACTACCACAGGGGCATAGGGAGTGGGGCCCAGCTGCCTGACACCATCCCTAGGACTCACACCTGAGCTGCTAGGGAATCACTGCTCCCTCTCATCGTGGGTGTCCAACCTGTGGCCCGCGGACCGCATGCAGCCCAGGCTGGCTGTGAATGCACCCAGTACAAAGTCATAAATTTACTTAAAACATTATGAGATTTTTTTTTGTGATGATTATGTGTCTCAATATAGTTAATGTGTGGCCCAAGACAACTCTTCTTCCATTGTGGTGCAGAGACACCAAAAGGTTGGACACTCCTGGGGCTTAACCAGAATGCTATATAGTTTCTACGCCAAATGGGAAAAGGCCCACCAGAGGGAATGTTACATGCAACCCCATCACATCCAGGGCAGCAGAGCTTCAGAACAGCCAAGCCAGTCTCCAAACATTTATTCAACTGATATCAGAAAGCTCCACCCTCTTTCACACCTCAACACAACTCGGGCTGAGCCTGGATGTCACCGCCAGGACACTGAGGAAGGGGGTTCCAGGAAAGGGGCTGACCCAGGAAGGCTTGCGTGGCAGAGCCTGGCCACTCACAGATGGATCTGCCCTGGGGTGCAGGGAGCTTCTCCCCGCCCCAGACACCTGAGTCCTGCGGAAACCACACCACAGCAGAGACAGGGCGACACCTCCTTCACTCTCTCTGGACAGCCAGCAAAGCCAACTGGCCTGACAAAGTGTCGGGTCTAAGGTGTCCACCGGGGATGACGTCTCTTCCTTGGTAGACATTCTCTGAGACGTCCTTGCAACGCCTGCTCCACCTGGCAGGTCAGCTGGCCCTGGAGCTGGGATGGTTTCACCCCTCCCTCCTGGCAGGCAGAGCACGGGCAGGGTGGAGGCGGGGCAGGGGCCTGGGCACCAAGCAGGGACACTTCCAGGACCCCAGTCTTGTCACTGCTCTCTGTTGTGTGGCTCTCCGCAGGGTCAGTGGGTCCCAAGAGGAAAGTGAGGGGAGGGTGCTGAGGAGTGGGAGGAGAGACCTCGGAGGAGCCTCGGAAACAGGAGGGGAGCGTGCTGCGGTGATCGGCGATCATGGGGTCACCAGGAGGCCCAGGGGCAGCTCCAGACACAGGGGCAGGATGAGGAGTCCTGCTGAGGCCAGAGTGAAAGCCCGACTCATCTGATCGATGACCCAGTCCTTGTAGAAACTAACTTCTGTGTAAACTCCAGGATGGTTTTTCTGACCACAGCCAAAGCCCCAGCTCACAATCCCCACCTGGACCCATGTGCTATTAAATTCACAGACCAGGGGGCCCCCGGAATCTCCCTGGAGAAAGAGAAAGACACAGAGCAATGGAAGAGGACAACAATCAGAACAGACTGACTGCCCTGCAAGGCCCTGGGCAGATGGGCATGCGTGGGATTTCCCCAGACACCTGCCTGGCCCAGGGTTCTGAGAAAGATTTAAAAGTTGAAAAAAAAAATGTTTTAAAACGTTGAAAATTTTTAACAAACAAAATTTGTATGTATACTAAAAAAGCTGCACAGTCCCGGCTGGTGTGGCTCAGTGGACTGAGTGCCAGCCTGAGAACCAAAGGGTCGCCGGTTTGATTCCCAGTCAGGGCATGTGCTTGGGCTATGGGCCAGGTCCCCAGTAGAGGGCACATGAGAGGCAACCACACATCGACGTTTCTCTCCCTTTCTTTCTCCCTCCCTTCCCTTCTCTGAAAAATAAATAAATAAAACCTTTTAAAAAAACTGCACAGAAAATATTGACTATAAGCAGAGAAAATGTACACATTCTGTGATAACAGTAATGAATATGTTACCTCAGTACATTGCTAACCACAAAGGCGGGGTTCAAAGCATGTGACTCTATCACTGGTATTTCCCACCTGAACCTCCCATCTTTCCTGTCCCCTCCAGGCAGCATCAGCTCCTCCCTCCTGAAAACAGGTCCCACTAAGTCCCCTTAATTTGAATGAAGGGTGAATGGAGGGGCTGGCAGGTGATGCAGGCGCTACTGCCTGTGGATGAAGAATCTTGGAGGGGACAACCAAAATTCAGAGGCAGCAAAGGGCCATGAACCGACCTGGCAGGAATCCTTTCCCAGGGCACTGTAAGCACAGACAGACCCTTTCTTCAGTATGCTCATCGAAGTTCGTAACAGTCGCTTTAGTATTTCATTACATTCCTTATAGCGAATAATGCTTTGCTCGGCCTCCTGCAGCAGTTCTGGAGCATTCTCTTTGGAATCTGTGAAGATAATGTAGGAGCAGGTGGATCTGCTCACTGGGCCAGGACAAGAATCACTGGCACCCACCCTGGGCCTCATACGGTGTGTTCACGTGCAGACACCCTCTTAAGGCAGTGGATATTGTCCCCACTTGACACTGGAGGAAATGAGACCCAGAGTTGACATGGGGAGAGGAGGAGGTAAGAATCCAAACCAAGAGGAGAGAAGGAAGAACCAATCAGGACAGGAAGAGGCAGGGCCTTAAAAGCCTGGGAAATCAAAATCAAGGATCTGTCACTCAGAGTACTGTTAGTAATAGTGACAGGTGTCCTATCCATCAGTAAATTATCTTTCCTTTGGAGCACGATCACAGACTCTCAGACAGGAAGTGCCCTAAGGGTACCAAATCCAGCCTCTCCCCAGGGATAGGAGGCCCTGCAATTTCATCTCAAGGCATTCTCTGGTCTCTCTCTCTCTCTTTTTTTTTTTTTTTTTTTTTTGTCGGCCTCCAAACTTCTTATTTTTACTTTATTTTATTTTTAATTATTTTATTGTTGTTCAATTACAGTTGTCAGCACGGATAGAACTGGAGAGCATTATGCTAAGTGAAATGGCCTCTTCTCATTCACAGAAAACTCCCTAAACACCAAGCCAAGTACTTCCAGTCTGAAGCAGCTCAGATTAGCAGACAACTCAACACCACTGAGCTAAAACCCCCCTTCCTTGTCACCCAAGCCCTTAGGTCCTGACATACTAATAGAAATTGGCAACACCGTCAAATCACTCCCTGGCAGCATCTTCTCCACCCCCCTCCCTTAGCCACTTGCTAGAAAATTGCCTCCCTGTGTCTCCCTGTAGCTCACAGGCTGACCCCAGGGCACCAGGCAGCCTCTTCCGGGCCGGGATCTGCTTCACAGTCTCACCTTGTTCGTGCAGTTTTCCCCATCCGGTCACCCAGCACTCCGCTCCAGTCTGCACCAGGAAAGCCTTTTCAGGGAAGCACACAGGCTGGATGTATGAGGAGTAATTCACAGGGAACTCGAGCAAAGCCAGAGCAATGTCATTTTCGATTATTCCAAGAGAACTATAATCTTGGTGGATAACGATGTCTCGGACGGGGACCTGGACTGCCATCGTGGACGTCTGCCTCCGGTGAATGTCGCCTATCTTCACCGTGTATTCCACATGGCTGCAGAGAGAGCCTGGCGGGTCTGCATTCCTCTTCCGCGGGCTCTAGGTCCTGCCCAGCCTGGTCCTACCTCCAATGCCAGCCATCAGCCACTTCCCTCCCTCCGAACCACGCCCCTTCCCTGCACCCCTGGCCGCTCTACCCATTGGTTCTCCCAGTTTGGTTCTCAGAGGAGCATCAATATCACATGGGAACTTGTCAGAAATGCAAATTCTCAGGACCCCCTCCTGACCTACTGAGTCAGAAACTCTAGGGGTTGGGGACAGGCAACCCGTGTTTTAACGAGCTCTGCAGGTGTTTCTAGGCTTGTTAAAGTCTGAGACCGCTGATCCAGCCAAACTGGTCTCTAAGAGCCCACTCCCCTTGCAAGTCTCTGCCCTCGCACTGTCCCTCACCAGCTTTGTCCCCAAACTGTCTCTCCCCCTGCTTGCCACTTGGTGAAGGCTAGCCCATACTGGCTTCAAAGAAGTGGCTTTGAACCTGATTTCGGATCTCGGCTTTCCAGCCTACCAAGGGCCTGAACATTACCTACAACCCGAAGAGGAGGGACTGTGATCCCTCTTTTCAGATGAGAAAGAAAACTCAGGGAAGAGGACAGGACTGGCCCCAGAGCCCACAGCCTGACCCAGAGCCCGAGCCAGGGGTCTGGAACACTCACCCAAATATGCAGTGGGCTGCTGTCAGCACCCACCGGTTGCCGATGAGGGAGCCTCCGCACACGTGCTCGTTATTGATCTGCAGGCTCACCTGCCAGGGCCACTTCTTCTCGGAAGCCGGCCTTCCACCAACTATCCTCATAGTCCGATGGCCACATGCTGGAACAGGTCAAGGAAGGGAGGGGAGGGAGAATGTAAAGCCACCGACAAGACCACCACCAGGACTAGATAATCCTCAGAAACCTCAGAGCAAGGCCATGGCCCCTCTCACCCCAAGGCAGGTCTGTTTTTCCTGAGACTGCTCCCAGAATGGCCCGGGCCTCTCAGGTCCCAAGGTCAGGGTTGGGTCCACTCCGACCTTGAGGGGAAAACCCTGAGACCCCCCCTCCCCCAAGGCAAGGCCCATGGCCCTCAGACCTGGCCAGTTCTCTGTGGCCGGGCAGGGCCCAGACACCTCACCTGAAGAAATGGTCTGTTTTCTTGCCGCTTCTGCTGCTGGGGGTGATGTCTGCGGAGCTGCCACAGCCGCATGGGAACCAGAGCCCCCCGGAATAAACGCCACCCAATCGGGGGACTCTGAAGCCACAGGGAATTCCGGGGCCTCCGACGGGCCCTGAACCCCTGCAGGTGGCAGCTTCCACAGGCTCGCCCCGGGGACCTGGCGGCCGCCCTCCGAGGGCGTGGGAGAGCGTGAGGGCAGCGCAGTCCCACCCCGCGCCCCCTCCCCACCCGCGCAGGCCTCCCAGAGCAGGGGCTGAAGGAGCAGGAGCCAGACCAGGAGGCCCAGGGATGTCATGGCACCGCCGGTGGCCTCGGCCCTCTGGTGGCGCCCCCTCGCGGCTGCTGCTGCCCCTGCCTGGGTGTTGGCGGGAAGCCGGGGGTATGTGGGAAAGCAGGGCCGCCCCCCCACCCCCCAGCGCCGTGAGTTCATCCGGGGGTCAGGGCCTGGGCTGGCTGCGGCGCGGTGCGTGACGCAGGTGAGTCTTCTTTCTCTCCAGCTCGGCGTGGACTCAGTAACGGGGTGCTTCCCCGGCACTCAGCGTCTCCTAGCCCAGGTCCCTGGCTGCAGAGAGCGGCATCCCCCCGCCCCCGCCCCCCGCCCCGCAGCGCTTGGATTAGGCCCTTCTCAGCATGTCCCTCTCCTAGTTGTTTACAATAAAAAATTTAAACTCCACAGGAACGTTGCCCTTTACTAACCACTGCGTTAGGAATAATAGTGCTCCCTTAAAAAAAAAATCAACACCCACATGAAAAGAGCCATCAGCAAAATGCACATCAAAACCCCAATGAGGTATCATTGCACACCTAACGGACTGGCTGAAATTAAAAATAGTGACAACGCCGCACACTGACAAGGATACGGAGATATTGGATAATTCATACATTGTGGTAGGAATGTAAAATATTACAGCCTCTCTGGAAAACAGATTGGCGGTTTCTTAAAAAATAAAATATGTAATTACCATACGACCCAGTAATTGCACTCCTGGGCATTTATCCCAGAGAAATAAAGATTTATGTTCACACACAAAAATAACTGTTCAAATGTTTATAGTAGCTAAATTCATAATACAGTAGTTCCCCCTTATCCACGGTTTCACTTTCTGTGGTTTCAGTTACCCCTGGTCAACTGCAGTCCAAAAATATTAAATGGAAAATTCCAGAAATAAACAATTCATAAGGTTTAAAGGTCCCTCCGTTCTGAGCAGGGTGATGAAATCTCACTCTGCCCCGCTCTGTCCCGCCAGGAATGTGGGTCATCCCTTTGTGCGGCACCTCCGTGCTCTATCCTCCGCCCACCTGCTGGTCACTTAGTAGCCGTCCCCACCGTCAGGTTGACTGTCTCGGCATCACAGTGCTTGTGTTCAAGGCACCCTTCTTTTACTTAGTAATGGCCTCAAAGCGCAAGAGTAGTGACAGATACTGGCGATTTGGATGTGCCAACGAGAAGCTGTAAAGTGCTTCCCTTAAGTGAAAAGGTGAGCACACTATATTTGGAGACCACCTTCACATAACTTTTATTACATCATCTTGTTATAGTTGTTCTTTTTTTATTACTAGTTATTGCTGTTTATTTCTTGCTGTGCTTAATTTATAAATTGAACTTATTATAGGTATGTATGTATACGAGAAAACATAGCACAATCTACCCTTGAACATGGAGGTTAGGGGTGTCAACACCCCTCGTGGTTGAAAAATCCACATATAGCCCTGGCTGGTGTGGCTCAGTGGATTAAGCACCAGGCTACAAACAGAAGGGCCACTGGTTCAATTCCCAGCCAGGGCATGTGCCTGGGTTGTAGGCCAGGTCCACTTGGGAGTGTGTGAGAAGCAACCAATCGATGTATCTCTCACACACTGATGTTTCTCTCCCTCTCTTTCTCCTTCCCTTCTCCTCTCTCTAAAAGTACATAAATAGCCCTTGCTAGTGTGCCTCAGTGGACTGAGCACCGGACTGTGAACCAAAGAATCACAGGTTCGTATTCCCAGTCAGGGCACACGCCTGAGTTACAGGCCAGGTCCCCAGTAGGAGGCATGTGAGAGGCAACCACACATTAATGTTTCTCTCCCTCTGTTTCTCTCTCCCTTCCCCGCTCTCTAAACATAAATAAAAAATCTTTTAAAAAATAAATAAAACTACATAAACAAAATCTTTCAAAATAAATAATTGAGAATTTTAAAAAAGAAAAAGAAAAATCCACATATAATTTTTGGATCCCCTAAAACTTAGTTACTAATAGCCTAGTGCTGACGGGTAGCCTTACCAATAACACAGACAGTTGATTAACACATATTTTGTATATTATATGTATTATAGAATGTATTCTTACAATAAACTATTTACTTTATTATAAAGAAAATATTTTTAAGAAAAATTATAAGAGAAAATACATTTACTCTACTGCACATATTTATTGGAAAAAATCTGTCTATCAGTGGGCCTGTGCCATGCAAAGCCATGCTGCTCAGGGGTCAGCTGTATGTACGGGGTTCGGTGCTATGCATGGTTTTGGTATCCCCTGGGGGTCCTGAAATGCATTCCCTGCAGATAAGGGGGGACTACTGTAGCCAGCATCTGGAAACAACCCTGTAGTCGACAGAATAATGCCCCCCCCAAAGATGTCCACATTCCAATCCCTGGAACCTGTGAATGTATTACTTCACTTGGCAAACGGACTGTGATGAAATAAGAAGTCTTGAGGGGCAAGGTTAACATGGATTACGTGCACAAAAGCGACCCCAGTGCTTTGCAGCTCCTCCCATCAAGAGATGGACTCAGGCGGTGGAAGAAGCAGCCTTGTCACTCGGGGTATATGACCGAGCAAATCCCATGGTGCTAGAGTTTGCTGTGGGGAATAAAAATGCTCAGGTGTCTCTGCTGTGTCCTGTTTAGAGAGTCACATTATAGTCGCCTATAGTTCTGGAGCAAGACCAGACTGTCTGCAGTGAAGAAACTGTGCTTTCTTTGGAAAGCAACTGCCGACACACTACTGAACTAAATGCCAGACCGTGGGGACTCAGGTGGCTAAGAGATCAGCGCCTCCTGTCATAAGGTGGGTATTTAACCATGCATCTATTCTGTGACCCGCCAGTTCCCCTCCGAGGTTTATTCCTAAAAGAAGTGGAAGCCGATAGACACAGAAAGTCTTGTGCTGAAATGTTCATTAGCCCCAAACTGAAAAGAGCCCAATGTCCAACAACAGGAGCAAAAACAAATGGTGGTAAAGTCATGCAGTGATTACTATTCAGCAATTGAAAGGAATGAACTAATAATGCACATAACCACACGGGTGAATCTCAGAAACAGCCCTGGCTGGTGTGGCCCAGTGGACTGAGCACCAGTGGGCAAACCAAAAGGTTGCCAGTTCAATTCCCAGTCAAGGAACCTGCCTGGGTTGCTGGCCAGATCCCCAGTTTGGCGCGTGCCAGTTGGGGGCTTGCAAGAGGAAACTGGTCAATGTATCTCTTGCATACCGATGTTTCTATCCCTTCTCCTCTCTCTGAAAAGACATAAATAAAATCTTAAAAAAAAAAAAAAAAAAAAAACAGTATGTGGAAGGTAAGCCAGACACAAAAGAGCAATTACTGTATAATTGCATTAATATGTGATTCAATTACATGCAACCTGATAGTGATCAGACCAGTGTGTACCTCTGGGAAGGGATGATTAAATAGGGACACAAGGGAATGTCCTGGATTGATGGAAATAGTATCTATTATAATTTGTGTGACATTAACGTGGAGGATACATTTGTTAAAACCTGTAAAATTATGCATTACAATGTGCACATTTTGCTAAATATATATTACACCTTGATAAAGAAAATACTATAAAAATTCACTAAGAGACAATAGTCATTCATTGACATTCATTGACATAAGCTTTTAACCTCCAATTTTTGAAAAATGAATACAGAAGAAAGCAATGGCATATAGTGAAGTAGAAATAAAAGGAATTTAGTCTTAATAATAAATGACTTTAAATACTTATATTCAAAACCACCTGGAAATAAAACCCCAGAGAACACCAATTCAATCAGTCAGGATGAGGTTTCTCTATGAATAACTGAGACCAACGATGACAGCGTCTTAATTAAAAGAGGTCATTTCTCTCTTGCATCGAGAGCTGTAATGGCAGCCCTACCAATTCCAGGGAGCCAACCTTCTCCTAAATTCCTTTTCCTTACCCTAAGCGTGTCCCTCATGTCCCAAGATGGCTGTTCGAGCTCCATCACCATGTGCACATTCAGGCCAGGAGAGAAGAAAGTGATGCAGAAGGGCTTTTCCTCCCTCTAAGGGTATTTCCCAAAACCCATACCCAGCATTTGTTTGTATTTTATTAGCCAGGACTTAGTGCCTCATTTAGATACATGGGAGGCTCAGAACAGTAGTCGTGATCCTGGTCAACACGTGCCCAGACAGAGGGAGGAAAGACGCCAGGGGAGCCAATTAGCAATCTTTACCTCAGCCCACTTCTTCATCCACCTAAATATTCACGTCTTCTTTTCGTATGCAAAACTCACAGAAACCCCTCCTGAAGGAAGGCAACATCAAACTCGCAGGAACAGGAAAGGAAGTGGGGGCAGTGAGGTGCTCTGCATCATGACAAAGAGCTCCTCTGGGGCCAAGGAGGAGTGAGGGGAATGAGCCAGCACAGAGGCAGTGACCCCAACCTGTCCTCTCCCTGCGCTTCAGCCCTGTTCTGCGTAGCTTGGTCAAGGTGCTCTGGCGTTCAAGGCTCTACACACCTAGGCGGGGAGCTGCTGGAACAGGCTGGAACAGGGACTGCAGTCCGGATGCGCTGCCTGACTCCTCTTGCTCCCAGGCTCTCACTTCCTCCTCCCCAGATGCAATGGTAGCAAACTCAGCTACAAAGCTCCCTGCAGACACGCTGACAGCCGTGGAGCACCAGCGGGACCCACCCGTGGAGCACCCATAAGGGTAAGCCAGGCCTTACCCTCTCACTGCAGGGCTTAAAGAGCATCATGAACATCTTCCCGCTATGAATGTGAGCTAAGTTCTCCTCAGGGGCCCACGCCCCAGACCAGTAGAGACGCAGAACACAAGCGCCAGTCTCCAAACATTTATTCAACTGATATCAGAAAGCTCCGCCCTCTTTCACACCTCAACACAACTCGGGCTGAGCCTGGATGTCACCGCCAGGACACTGAGGAAGGGGGTTCCAGGAAAGGGGCTGACCCAGGAAGGCTTGCGTGGCAGAGCCTGGCCACTCACAGATGGATCTGCCCTGGGGTGCAGGGAGCTTCTCCCCGCCCCAGACACCTGAGTCCTGCGGAAACCACACCACAGCAGAGACAGGGCGACACCTCCTTCACTCTCTCTGGACAGCCAGCAAAGCCAACTGGCCTGACAAAGTGTCGGGTCTAAGGTGTCCACCGGGGATGACGTCTCTTCCTTGGTAGACATTCTCCGAGACGTCCTTGCAACGCCTGCTCCACCTGGCAGGTCAGCTGGCCCTGGAGCTGGGGTGGTTTCACCCCTCCCTCCTGGCAGGCAGAGCACGGGCAGGGTGGAGGCGGGGCTGAGGCAGGGGCCTGGGCACAAGGCAGGGAAGCTTCCAGGACCCCAGTCTTGCCTCTGCTCTCTGTTGTGTGGCTCTCCGCAGGGTCAGTGGGTCCCAACAGGAAAGTGAGGGGAGGGTGCTGAGGAGTTGGAGGAGAGGCCTCGGAGGAGCCTCGGAAACAGGAGGGGAGCGTGCTGCGGTGATCGGCGATCATGGGGTCACCAGGAGGCCCAGGGGCAGCCCCAGACACACAGGCAGGATGAGGAGCACCACTGGGCACAAAGCGGTAGCCTGGTTCACCACCTCAACGATCCACTTAGTATAGACCGCAACGTCTGTGTAAACTCCAGGCACCCCTCTACGACCACAGCCGTGACCCCAGCTCACGATCCCCATCTGAACCCACGTGTCATCATACTCACAGACCAGGGGGCCCCCAGAATCTCCCTGGAGAAAGAGAAAGAAATAAACTGCAGGACTGGGAGGGCACCCAGGTCCGAGCAAACTGGTCGCACTGCACGAGGACTATACAGCGGGCCTTCCCCAGGCTCCCACCAGGCCCGAGTCCTGTGCACGTGAGAACTAAGAATTGAAAAGTTAATGGGAAAACTTTAATATCCTCCAAGGCTATTATGACTGGTTACTTCCCAAACCGCAGTGGTTGTAAAACACTCTGTCGCCTCCGATGAGAGCCCCCAGATCCTTCCATCTGGCCCAGCGTTTCTCTGGAGGTCCTAACCCAGGGAGCCAGCTGCCTCCACAGTGTGCGCTCCACTCCCAGGCACCCCACATACATGCCCCCCGGCTCAGGCCGAACTCTTGTCCATCCCTGAAGCTACTCTGGTGGCCCTACCACTAACCAGCTCAGCTAGAAACACTCAGCCTCCCCTCACCCCCATCCTCACAGGCAGGCAGGCAGACAGTCACCAAGAATGACTAAACACACCTCTGTCCCCCACCCCACTGACCCGGGCCCTGCTCAGGACTCGACATCTCTCCCTAGCCTACGGTCCTGCCTGGACGGTATCTAGAAACTTGTACAGCATTCCAGGCCACACACATTCTGGCTCTAACCCCCTTCTCTGGCCAGAGTTGCTACATCATTGCTCCAGACCTGTAAAACGTTCCCTAAACGTGACATGTCCCTTTGGACCTCTGAGCCACTGTCCGTGCTCTTCCCCCTATCTAAAATGCTGCTCTTTCCCAGAAATCCAAATACTCATCCTCTAAGACCCAGCTCAAACAGCCCCTCCCCAGGAGGGCAGCTGGGTGCACAGGGCAGACTATGGGCCCCGGGGGACCTACAGGCTCTCGCAGCGGCGAGACCTTGAACTAATGTCCTCGGCCCTCACCACACCTGTAGGACAGCGATGATGTCTGTGCTGTAGGGCTGTGATGTGCTTGCCTGAGCTACCTACTGTGGGCAATGCTCACACCAGCACAGGAAGTGCCACCTAAGAGGAACTCAATGAAGGGAACTTGCATTATTAGCATTCCCTGTCCCCACCTTCCCCACACCCCGGAGGGCCCCCAGGCAGTGAGGCAGCTCAGGGGAGCCACAGGGGGAGGGGGTTCTCCCCGGCATCTCCTTAAGTAAGGGTGCAAGGAGGAGGGAGTAAATAGCCCAGGCCCTGCCACTCAGGAGTGAGGAAGCTTCGTGGTGACTGCCTCCGTGCCGAGGCAGGAAAGGGTCCGTGCGCTCACCTGGCAAGAGTCCTTCCCTATGCCTTTGTAGCCGCAGATCATCCCTGGCAGTACCATATCCCTAGTCTTTCTCATGGCCTTCTTCACCATCTGGTTACATTTTTCATAGTAGATGATGTATTGGTCGACCTTCTGGAGAGTAAATGAAGCCAGTTCGCCGCCTACAAGTAAAAGCACGCAGCAGTGGGTGGACCTGCACAGAGAGCCCCCAAGCGCCTAAGACTCCACCCCGAAGAAGGTAGAACAGTGAGCACCATCCCCATTTGACACCAGAGGAAATTGAGGCCCCAAGCGGACATGGAGACAAGAGAAGGTAAGAGCCAAAACAAAGACAGGAGAAGGAAGGACAGACCAGGCCGGATAAAGGCACAGGCTTACTGGTTGAGAAATGACAACCAAGCGCCTGTCACTGAGTATCAACGGCCGTGGAGACAGGTGTCCTGTGCACTGGTGAAGTGACTTTGCTGGGAGCGGGACCACAGACTCTCGGCCGGGAAGCGGCCCAAAGGCACTAAATCCAGCCTCACCGTGGAGACAGGAGGCCCTGCAGCTCCCCCTGGCTCTGCCCAGACCGGCCGCCAGGTGCCCACCAGGACAGGTACTTCCAGTGAGGCTGCAGGTCTGACCGCAGGCAGCGCGCCACACCCCGAGCGGAATCCACCCTGCACAGAACGCCCTGGCCTCGGCTCTGTCTCCAGGGAACCTAAAAATACCCGCAAAGCAGCCAGGCACCACTTCCCCACAAATCTGCAGAAGGAAACTTCCCCCGGGGTATTTCTCCTCCTGAGAGCCACTCCGGTTCCCAGGATGGGGGTACTTTTTCGAAGTGGCCCAATTTCTGGGCTCGAGGCGACCGGGAACTGCACCCCCGGCGGCCCTCCGCCGCCCTGCCCCTCCCCGAGGCCGCCTCGCCTGGTCCAGCTGGCGCGCTGCTGCCCAGTCTCACCGATTTCTTGTGTTCTGCCCCATCCGGTCACCCAGCACCTGGTCCCAGCTGCCACTTTGAAAGTCATGTCAGGGATGCAAATGGGGAAGATGGTGATGGTGAAATTCACAGGGTACTGAAGCTGGAGAAGGGCCAGGTCATGGTGAATGGTTTGAATCGTGGAGAACCGCGGGTGGACAGTGATGCTTTTGACCGGGACCACCACGCTGGTGATTTCCTGGAAGACACTCCGATCGCCCATCTTGACGCTGTAAGAGTGTCGCCTGCGGGAGAGAGGGCAGGGCCCTAGCGGAGACCCTAGGAAACAGGGTCTCCCTTCCTGCCCGCCCCAGTTTTGGAGGTTTCCCAAGGCGGCCGCAGCCCCCCTCACCTCGCCCCCACCGCCCTCTCCCCAGGCCGCTCCTAATAACTCATCGAGCTGGTGGGCTCGCCCAAATCCTTGCTTTGTCCGCCAAACTAGCGCTCCAAAGCACAAGGCCACTGACGCAGAAGCCCTCCGGTCTTCCCCGCGTGGGCTTCTTCGGCTTCCGGCTTGGGTTCGGCTTCCACTTCCGGTTTGCCGCGCCGCCTCGCCCGGCCGCGGAGCGGGGTGGGGGGAGTCTGAGGGGAGCAGGCCCGCGTGCCTCACCTCACGATGCAGTGGCCGGCAGTCAGCACCCACTGCGGCGCGATGAGGGTGCCCCCGCACACGTGCCTGCCGTCGACCCGCAGGCTCACCTGCCACGGCCACTCGCCTTCCTCCACGTCCTGGCCGCCCACGATCTTCGTGAGCACGTGGCCGCACACTGGGGCAAAGACAGCGTGGGCAGAAGGACCTCAGTAAAAAGGCCTGTCTCCCCGGGCGCCCCCTCCCTCAGACACCCACGAAGGCCGCGTCCTCGGAGGCTCCAGGGACACGCTTCAGAGTCGCCAGGCCGTGTGTCCCTCTGACCTCCCAAGGCCCAGCTGCGCCCCACTCGGACTCCACAGGCGGGACTGCGGTCACTCGGACCCCAGACTTGCGGGCGGAGCCTGGTCCCCCGCCCGCAAGCCCCCAAGGCGCCCCGCGCCCCAGTCCGCGCCTCAGCCCGCGCCTCAGCCCTGGCCTGGTGACTCCCAACACGAAGTCACCTGGGGTGAACTCCACAACCTTCAAGTTTCCCGCGCCCTGCTGGGAGGTGGGGGCCTCCGAGGGTCCGCGAACCCCTGCGGATGGCAGCTTCCACAGGCTCGCCCCGGGGTCCTGG
This sequence comes from Anoura caudifer, assembly GCA_004027475.1. Lineage (NCBI taxonomy): Eukaryota > Metazoa > Chordata > Mammalia > Chiroptera > Phyllostomidae > Anoura > Anoura caudifer. The sequence goes on along the minus strand of PVKU01000330.1, from coordinate 223,067 downwards.
CGGCCGCCGCCCGAGGGCGAGGGCGTGGGCGAGCGTGAGGGCAGCGCAGTCCCGCCCCGCGCCCCCTCCCCACCCGCGCGGGCCTCCCAGAGCAGGGGCTGAAGGAGCAGGAGCCAGACGAGGAGGCCCGGGGATGCCATGGCACCGCCGGGGGCCTCGGACCTCTGGTGGCGCCCCCTCGCGGCCTGGCGGCAAACGGGGCGGGGCGCGGGGGCGGGGCGGGCCATGGGGTCATCCAAGGGGCAGAGACCGCGGGGCCTGGCATCGCAAGATTCCTCGCCCGAGCGGGAAATGTCACTCTCAGTTTCCCTGAGATCTGCGCTCCAGACGGTGCCCAGCCAGAGCCCTGCCCGGTACCGAGGGGCTCGGGGGCCTCTGGGAGAAACCGCCCTCACAGCCTGCGGGGACACTCCCCAGGCGGGAGCCTCCCGACGCCCCGGCCCTCTGCCCTCTCCGGTGTGATACCCGGCCTGGCGCCGGCGAGGACAGGCCATCTGGGAAGGAGATGAGGAACGCCCAGCTTTCCAGTGTCCCGACTTGCTACAGCCTGTGGTCTAAGGTGTCTGCTTTTCCATGAAAAAATTGCAAGTTATGCGAAGGAACTGGAAAGCTGGACCGGTACACAGCAAAAGTAGCAGACAACAGAAGCTGTCTTTGGGGGTCCGCATGTGCTGGACAGACTGCACAAGCACGTCAAAAACAGCTATTTTAAATGCAATATGTTCAAGGAAGTAAAAATAATTATGCACATACGTCTATATGGTATACATATGTGTACATCTATACACACATCTCAATTGATGAAAGAAAGCATTTGACAAAAGTTAACACCCTTTCATGATAAAAAAAAATCAGTGAACTAGTAATAGAAATTTTCTCAATATCTTAAAGGCCATATATGAAAAACCCACAGTGAACATCATACTCAAATGAAAGACTAAAAGCTTTTCCCTAAAAGCAGAAACAAAATAAGGATGCCAGCTTTCACCACTTCTATGAAACATCTTACTGAAAGTTCTAGCTAGAGCAATTAGGCAAGAAAAAGAAATAAAGTCACCCAAATTGGAAAGGAAGAAGTCAAATTATCTCTGTTCACAGATACCATGATCTTATATATAGAAAACCCTAAAGACTACACACACACACACAAACCTATTACAGATAATAAATTCAAAAAAGTTGCAAGATACAAAGTCAACATGCAAATATCTGTTACATTCTGTACATTAACAGTAAACAATCAAAAAGGAAATTAATAAAAATCTCATTTACAATAGCATCAAAAAGAATAAAGTACTTAGGAATAAATTTAACCAAGTTGGTGAAAGACCCATACACTAAAAACTATAAAACATTGTTTAAGTAAATTAAAGAAGACTTCAGTAAATGGAAAAATACCATATATTCATGGACTAGAAGGCTTAATCTTGTTAAAATAATATTATCCAAGCAATCTGTAGATTCAATGCAATCCCTATCAAAACTTCTTTTGCAGAAATAGAAAAGACCATTCTAAAATTCATATGGAATCTTGAGGATCTGAAATAGCCAAAATAGTCTTGAAAAAGAGAATAAAGTTGGAGGACTCATACTTTCTGATTCCAGAACTTATTACAAGGCTACAGTAATCAAAACATTGTGGTACTGGTATAATGACAGACATATAGACCGATGAAATAGAATAGAGGAACCAGAAAAAATCCTCACATATATGGTCAAATGATTTTAAACAAGGGTATCAAGAACATTCAATGGGGGTGGAACAGTATTTTCAACAAAGTGTGCCAGGAAGACTGGATATCCACATGCAAAAGAACAAAGTTGTACCCTCACCTTACACAGTATACAAAAATTAACTCAAAATGGATCAAAGACCTCAATGTAAAACCTAAAACTATAAAACTCTTAGAAGAAAACAAAGGAGAATATCAGATTTGGCAGTGATTTCTTGGACATCACTCCAAAAGTACAGACAAAAAAGAAAAAAATAGATAAATTGGACTTCACCAAAATTAATAACTTCTGTACTATAAAGGACATTATCCATAGAGTGAAAGAACACCCACAGAATAAGAAACAATATTTGCAAATCTTATATCTGATGGATTCATATCCATAATATAAAGAACTCCTACATATGTAGGAGTCCATATAAAGAACTCCTACAACTCTACAATAACAAAAAAAATTTTAATGGACAAAGAAATTGAATAGACATTTCTCCAAAGAAGATACACTAATGGCCAATAAACACATGAAAAGATGCCCAACATTTCAATCATTAGGGAAATACAAATCCAAATCACAACAAGATACCACTTCACACCAATTATGGTAGCCAAAACACAAACAAAAACTCAACACTATAGAAAATAACAAATATTGGTCAAGAGGGGGAAAATTGGAAGCCAGTGCATTGCTGGTGAGAATTTAAAATGGTACAACCACTGTGGAAAGCAATATGGCAGTTTCTCAAGAAGTTAAACATAGAATTGCCATACAATCCAGAAATTCCACTTGTTAGGTATGCACCCAAAAGAATTGAAAGCAGGGATTCAAACAGATATTTGTACACCTGTGTCCATATCCTCGAAACCTGTAAATATGTTACCTTACATGGTAAAAGGGACTTTGCAGGTATAATTAACCTTAAGGACTTTGAGTGGAGATAGAATCCTGAACTATCTGGGTGAGGCCAATATAATCAGACGCATCCTTACAAGCGGAGAACTTTTCTCGGCTGTAGTCAGAGAGATGCATCAGTGCTAACTTTGAAGGGGGAGAAAGAGGGGCCACAAACCAAGGAATGCAGGTAACATCCAAAAGCTAGAAAATTCAAGAAAACAGATTCCTCTCTAGGCCTCCAGAAGGAATGGGCGCTGCTGACACCGTGATTTTAGCCCTCCAAGTCTTCCTTCAGACTTCTGGAAGGCATACCATTAAGAGAACCATGCAAAATAAAAACTGATGTACATAGTATGATCCCATTTGGATAGCAGCGGAAAGTTCCTGCTATATTCATAGCTATGCATCTACATGTGGGAGCCAAATAAATGACAGCTGTCTTAAGGTGGTTGTTGCTCCAACAAAGATTCCCCTTCCCGGTAATTACCCATCACCATTGGGTACCCACAGGTCTCTGAGAGGTGAAACCACCCCATTGCCCAACTGTAGAGCTATTTACCATTATGCCATCTAAGGTCGTAACTGTTGGGTCCCCAATAGCAGGCGACCTGATGCCAGCAAGTGAGGTTCCGGAAAGGTTTTGGGGAACCTCAGAAGAGGCCTCCTTATTCTTCTCAAGAACCTTCCACCAGCAACCCCGCTCCCATTCCCTGACAGTGAATGAAATACAGGTGGGCTCACCGGGCTGGTGCAGAGCGCCCTGCAAGGCCACAGGAATCAGCCTCCGAAGTCACTGATCCTGAGGATGGCAGAGCACAGAGGAGTGAAATAGAGACCGTGGATGTACCCACTGAAGCCACTTGACCTATGCATTCTCAAGGGACAGCCATCTATTAGTCTTCTTTACATTCAGAGCTGCCTGACATCAGTGTTCTCTTCCTGGACACAGAGCATCATCTAATCAGCACAGACATTCATTCAACTTCCCCTGTTGAAGTCTGTGTATGCCCCTCCTGCTCCCCACATCCACAGCCAGGCCCAGTCAGAGGGTCAAGCCTTCTGCCCCCTACCCCAGGGAGGTCAGCAAAATTACATGTCAAAGACACCTCTCACTGAGATTCTTGAAAAGTTAAACTCTCATCTTTATGAGGGGTTGGAAGGGAAGGAGGAAGAGAGAAAGGAGAGAGGGCGGGGAGGGGAGGAAGAAACTGAGTTATGTATGGGCAGGAAGATCTGAAATGCTTCATTTGTGAAACACATAATTGCCTTCTAAAACAATCCAAGTGCACCAACTGAAAAATTAATAAAACAGTAAGGGAAAAAACTAAGAGGGCTGGGGAAAGATCAATATACAAAATCAATAGCTTTCTATTCCTTAGCAATAACAAATTAGAACATATAATCGGGGAAAAAAGATATTCTATTAATGATAGCCACTCACATTTTTACAAATACCTAGGAATTGGCACAGGATGTCACGCCATGTGCCCAGGTTCCTGTGACCCTTTCTCATCACTGTCCTCCTGACTCCCAGGGCCCCAGCCACATGAGCCTTCTTGATGTGCCTCACTGGCTGTCCCTCTGCCCCCAAACATCCACACAGCTCCTCCTGGGAGCCTCACCTCCTGGGTCTGTACCAGGGTCAGCAAACTTTTTCCGTAAAGGCCGGATAGTAAATATCTTAGGCGTGGTGGGCTGAGACACAAAATCAAAAGTATTATGCGGGTGCTTACATATAATAAGAGAGAAAACAAATTTCCACAATTTTGTTTATTGATGAAATGTGAAATATATTTTAAAAAAATAAAAACTGAGTATTGTTTTTTGGTTTTGGTAACACAGGTCAACTAAGGACAAGAATGGAATTCTTTCAGGGGGATAACATCAAAGTCAATGTTCCCTACCATGGAACTGATTGCAAATGTCCTCCTCTGAAAATCATTCTCAGCTAAGAGATGGTGGGCCAGCTATACTCACACGTCACCTCCTCATTGAGGTTCTCGAGGACACGCTCTCAAAAACGGTCCCACCATACAGCCCCGCCCTCGCAGTCCCTCTCACCCCCTGTACGGTACTCTGCAGTATTTCTCACAATCGGACATACTGTATCTTCTCCTCATGTGCACATTGGCGATCTTCCCCTTCCATATGTAAACTTTATGCAGGCAGGGATTTTGTCTGTTGTGTCACTGCTGTATTCCAGCATCTGGAACATGTCCGGCACATAGTAGGCACTCAGTAAATATCTGTTGAATGAATGGATGGATGGATGACTGAGTGAATAGAATTGTAAGGAGGAGAGAATGCGTTAATACCTGTAAGTCCTTAGAGCATGGCCTGGCACACGCCGTGCTCAGTCAGTATTCATCACTGTTATTGCCACTTTCAGAAGGGGCCCCCAGCAGCTGGAAAGTGCAGGCTCCAGAGCTAACAAACAAAATCTTCCAGCCACAGGACATGTCCACCATCTGCCTTCCTGCCTGTTGCATCTCCTACCTCCCGAACCCTGCCCCAGGAAGCCCAGGGCCTGATCGCTGTTTGGCCCTTCAGCTTCCCCGAAAGCCCCCTCCTCCCGCCTTCTGGAAATCACTTTTCCTGGGGTCCATCTGCTCCCTGGCACTGGCCCCCTCTCTAATCCCACCACTGCACCATCCCGCGGGCAAGGAAATGAGAGGTGAGAGGCTAAATTTTCCGGAATCATACGAGGCAGGGGCAGGGCTGGGGAGAAGGGGCCCGGGACACATGACACAGCCGACAGATGGATGGACAGCTTTCTGGATGAGCCAGCAGCTGAGCTGGGACTGCAGACCAGAACCCCTCCTCCCTGCGGACTTCTCCGCAAGGCCAGGCTCAGGGGCTCACTCAGGAGCCGGCTCCGCCCCCTGGCCCAGGGCCAGCCGTCATCCCCGTGAGGTCAGCCACCGGCCCGCGATTTCGGGGAAATACCAGCTCCTGATTAAAAACAGGCGGTGGTCAGGCCCCTGCTGCTTTCCCAGTAGAAACTAGGGTGTTTGTTTCGAGAGGAACAAGAGTGGGCAGGGCCTGGCCAGGGCCACGAAGGCGGGAGACTTGAGCGGCAGTACCTGGTTGGGGATCCTGAGGTCCTCCGGGGGAACAGGGGATGGCGGGAAAGACCGGGCGGGGTTACCCAGACGTCTGGCAAGGGCAACCTGCGTGGGGGACGGCCACACAGCACGTGGAACTGAGCCGACCAGGGAGGGGTCGAGGACTGTGGCCTGGAAGCCACGCGGGGCAGGCAGGGCAGCCTTCACAGAGACTTACACCCAGCACCACACTAAGGCAGCGGGCGGGGCCTAAGAGCTTAAAGCAGGAGGAGACTAAGTCCCTCCTTCCTGGGTGGGCAGCCAGCGGCCCCCAGCCCCCAGCCCCCAGCCCCGTCGGTTCCGAGCTGCTCGCCCCACCTCCCTGAGTCCCGGCGCAGCGCCCCGCAGGGGGCAATCGAGGGCCATCCGCCGGCGCAGACCCGGGCTGCTGGGCCGCACGGCATCTGGAGCGAGTTAGTCCCGGCGGCCTGGCGGGCGGCGGCGTGAGCTCATCCCGGCCCGCCCCGCTGCGGTTTCCCGGCGCGGCGAGGGGAACGGAGCACAGAAGCGCCGCCGCGGGCCGGCCGGGGGCGCGCGGCGGGAGCAGCGACTCCTCCCGGGATGTGGGTGTGAGCGGGGAGGCAAGAGCGTGTGTGTCACTGGCGCGTCGCCCAGGGCCGGCTGAGCCCTGGGAGCCGGCCGCCAACATGTGTCGCTGTGTGTCACCGTGTGCCGTGGCTTGTGAGGGTGTGTATGTCCCTGTGGGGGAAACACTGCGTGTAATAAGTTGCACACATCCCAGCACATACTTCTCATTTTACGGAAAAGAAGGCCAAGTGCAGGGGAGGACGGCCAGGGCGGTGGCACGAGGCTGGGGCTCCTGGCTGCCTAACTCCGAGCCTGTGTCCCCGTGTGTGGGCAGACGCTCCGAGCCAGCCCACATGTTCCACGTTGCTGGGGTCAGTGCTTGGGGCCCACCTCCCCTCCCCTATACACAAACCCAGTTCCCTGGTCACTGTCCCCCCACACTCACACCCACACCCACACTCATACCTTCCTTCCTCAGGTCCGTGGGCATTTCTCCTTTAGAAGGGAAGAATGGACCCCTTCACACCAGGGTCATGGCTAACAGTGATACACACAGACCACATAGGAGGACACAGACACATGCCTGGATACAGATTCACACATGGAGACACACATATAAGAGGACACTCTCCTATTAGCGGGACTCTGGGCCTAGAGGGACAGCAGGTGGGTTGCCAGGTGGTGGTAAGGCTTGGGGAGGCCACTTGGGAAGAGGCCAGTACCTTTGCCAGGGGCGGGGAGCAGGAGGGGCTGGAGATCACTGACCCCTTGAAACTGCAAGGTTCTGGCTCCCTGAAATAGACCCTGAGGGTGCTGCCCAGGGCATGAAGGGCCCCAGAGACCCCAGGACAACCAGGGTCAGGAGCCAGAGTTGGGACATGGCACTGTGGGCATATTCAGGCTCGAAGTCGGGAGCTGGGGCTGGAGCAGGTGCCCCTGAGCACCTAGGGCTTCCCCCACCCGTCAGGCCCATCCTCACTTTGGACCTTCACCTCAGGGACCTCCTGTCCCAGCTTCGGGAACCATAGCTCCAACTGTGCTGGAGACCTCAGGAAGGTGACGCTGGCCACTCAGAACCCTCCTGTCTTCCTGGCTGGGCTCACAGTGGCGTGCCCCCACCCTCCTCCCTTCACCCCACAGCTGGGTGCAGGCTCTGAGACAAGCAATGTACCTGCAGGGTGTGGCATATGGGGTGGCATATGGGTCCATCGCCCTTCTTTACCAGCTCTTCCTGCCAGGGCCCAAATGTTGGCAGAGCTTGCAAGGAATCTAGGCCTCTGTGTCCCCACGGTGTCCCCACCTGTGAGATGCAGAAGACAGCATGCCCTGGCTAGACCTCTCTCTCCAGGGAGTGTTAACTCCAAAGGGATGTGCATCTACCATAACCACCAGGATCCTCAGCTCCCTCCATACTGGGGCAAGCTGGGTGAGGGATTTTTCAACTGGAATAACTCTGGCTTACATAACAAGAGCCTCCAAATTACTTAGCAAAACATGTTTGCTTTTTAATTAACATGTGCTTGAAAAACAATGGTTTTAATTAAAGTGGGTGGGGGAGAGAAGGGATGGTGGGGGAGAACAACTCAAGGAGCTCCAAGATGGGGCCCACACTTCCTAAAAATAAAGTGGGAGCCTAGCCCCAAGCTGGCAGAGGCTGGGAGGCCAGCACCCTTGGGGAGCCCTAGGAACAACCCCACCTGCTTCACCCCCCCCTCCAGTGCCCTCACGAAGAATTGGCCCTTTTGCTGACAGTTTGACTACCCCCTTACCCACTGTTGCCTGGTCCCCTCTGGGAAGGGGTGGGCTTTTAGAAAGCAGTCTTTGGGGTAAATGATGGGGGTCCACCAGGCAGAGAAGAAAGAGGGAACAGCATGAGGGAAGACCTGAGAGTGGGGGTCTTGTGGGGGAATATGAAGTCTACTGGGGAGGGAGCTACGAGAGGTCGGGGAAACGACCAGTAAAAAAGGCAGATCCCCCAGACCCTCGGACCAGAATGGTAGGGCTGGGCCCAGATGTCCAATCCTCAGGGAGATGGAGGCGGGGGGGGGGGGGGTAGGGCAGTTGAGCTGGGGCCAGGAGCACAGGGGTAGAAGGGAGGGATTGGCAGAGGGGCAGTGGAGCCTGGAGGCAGGAGGTAGCCTGGGGCCTGGGGGCTTACTGGCCAGAGGCTGTTGGCCAGAGCTGCAGGTTTGATCAGTCCAGCAGGGGGCAGCGTTGGCCCCATCATCCTGCAAGCAGGAGGCACCCACCCAGAGGGTGCTCAGCAAATGCTGGAGGAAGGGTGAGAATGAGGAGCTGTCCCTGCAAGTCAGTCATAGCTTCTCCTCTTTCTGGCCTTTTGGGGCCAGCACTGAGGTCAGAGGTCAGCATCCCCACCCCCTCACCTATACAGGCAAAGGGAGCTTGAGAGGAAGCCTCTGGGGAGTAAGGGTACCCCACAGCAGTCGAGTCAGGTGGCTCCAAACCCCCAGCTCCCAGTGGCCCCGCCCAGGACCCTGTTTCTCATTAGGGGCCTTCCAGCCTCCCCCACCCTACATGAAACGTGCCTCCCTGTACTTAATTCATTACACTCTGCCTGGGTGGGAGGCCTGCGGGGGTTATTTTTCCCCTGAGCTCAGACATTCCTCGCTTTATTATTCTCCACATTTCAAAGCAGCTGTCGCCTCCCCCAACCACCCGGAGCCCCAAGCTCAGAGTCCAGAAGGGGCCTCTCCAGGGCTCAGAACACCAGCGGCTCCCACACCTGCAGCCCAGCACAGAAGGGAAACTGAGGCTGAGAGACAGCCTTGGGGTCCCTGCAGGGACCTCCTCTCACAGGCTACACCTGAACTTAACTCCCCTCCAGCTCAGATCCTCCTATGCACCCCTATCACCTTCCTATAACACTGCCTTCCTCGCCCCTTTGGGCCACCTTCCACACAGGTGACCTCAGGGGTCCCCTCTACCATGCGCAAGAAGCCCATGTCTCCCCCCAACCCCCACCCCACCGCTGAAGCAGGTGTGCAGACAGTTCCCAGGCCCCTGGCCTGCTCAGGGCCCTAACAACCTGAGTCCCTCACTGCGTCAGGGTTTTACAGAAGTCAAGGCCCACCTAAAAAACTAGGAGGGCTGGGGTCTGCCCAGCAGACCACCAAGGGGCCAGGCCTGGGGGAGGAACAGTTCTAAGGACCTAGTTCCAGAGTCTGGGGGACTAGACCCCGGACAGAGTTTTGCCCGACGTCAGAGGGCTGCCCCATCCAGCAAAACAGAGGGTGAGCTCCTCGTCGCTGGGGGTGTTCAAGCCAGTAGCAGCTCCTCAGACTCGGCCTGGAAAAGAGGTCAGCCTAGGTGACTGAGGCCCCTCCCTGCCCAACTGTGAGGTCAGAGTCTGGGGCTGGGAGGCACAGCACCCACTGCCAATGAAAGGGGTGAGGGAGCCCTCCTTGCTTGCTCAGGAGCAGTTAGACAGGTCTGGGCGCACAAGCCAAGGCACAAGACAGAGGGCCTGGGAGCTAGCTCGAGGCCTGAGCAGGGCCTGGCCTAGGTTTTTCCTGGTTGAGTCACTGCAAGGCCCTGGCACCTGGTGAAGCGCTGGGGGTGCCGTAGACGTGAGATCTCTTCAGACTGATGAGTTCCATGGAGTCTGAGCTGGGTCAGGGGTAGAAAGCAGCCTGCAGGAGTCGGGGCCTCCACCTCGGGACGGACTCTGACCACAGGGGAAACTGAGGCAGGAGCCCATGTGGGGCAGGCAACCTGGTGGTGCTGGGAATTGAGTTTGGAGGTCACGCTTGACACCCTGGGGCCATCTTGCCCCTGCTGACCCCACAGCCAGGCATGTCCGCTCCGGGTTTGAGGTGGGTTCTCAGGTGCCCAGGGGAGTAGGCGTTCTCAGGTGCTGGGTTCTCAGGTGCCCAGGGGAGTAGGCGGTGAACCCTGGTGTGGCCCTGGAGGGTCCTCACCATCCACAGCAAACCCCGGGGCCCAGGGCCTGCCCACACCTCCGAGTCTACCCCAGGGAGCCCCCTTAGCACAAGGAAGCACCCATGGGACATGGGCTCACGGAGCCTGGACTCCTGAGAGAGGGGCTGCTCCTAGCTGGCCTGGAGCTCTCAGCGGAGAGATGGGGATTCCGGCGTGTCACCATCCTGGGGGCTTCCAGCCCAGGCCCCTCCACTCCAGCCAGGCCATGCGGAGGGCACCCCTGAAGCTCCCGGAATGTGCGCAGCTTCCCCTCCCGTCCCTCAGCCCCGAGCCCTGCTTCCCTTCCCAGACCAGAAACCACTGAAGGCTTGCCTTCCTGCCACAGCAGCGCCACCCCACCCCCTGCGCTGTCCCCAGACACCAGGAGACGCTGCCACCGGCTTCCCACCTCCCGCTGCAGGCTCCAGAGGTGGGGACCAGTATGGGCATCCGGGGGGCTGGGGACACTCAGAATCTCAGGATGGCAGATACTCCAACGAAGGGAGTTGAGGCACCTTCACCCATGTGCCCGACCCCCAGCCCTGACCTCACCTGTAGCTGCTGGGCCCAGGGGCTCATCGGCCCCTCCCCTGCCACCCCCCACCCCATCCCAGTGGGCAGGGCCGGGCCTCTGCCAGTCAGCACAGATGGAGTACAGCTGGCACCTGATGATTACACAATGGCTGGATGGGTGGATGGATGAACAAGCAGACAAGCAGACACACAGACGGACGGACAGATGGATGGGTTGATTCAAATGAGTCTTGGGCCTGGAAAGGGTCTGCCCCATTCAAGGGTCTATGTCCAGGGCTTTGGGAAGATGTTGACTGGAAAAAATGGAAATTTCCTCAAAACTTAAAAATTGACTTATAAGGTCTTATTTTGCCAAAAACATGGAAAACAAGAGGCACCAGCTCCCCCCACCATTGTTTTGCAAACAAAAGGAAAATCTCAAGGCCAAAAAAAAAAAAAAAAGAGTGGGCAGGATGTGATCTCAGAAGACAGGCAGGCCTCGAAGAGGCAAAACAAGTGAGCTTCGTGGAGCCGTGAAACGTGGACCTCACTTTCCTCTCGTGAACACTCCCAGATTGGACACCGGGCCTTGGGGCGTCCACGCGCTTCCAGTCCCTGCCGGAGCAAGGACCCATTCCGCAGCCTCCCGACTGGAATTGATTAGCCTCTACTTGCACACCCCTTGGAACAGGGTCCTCACTACCTACCCCAGTTAGCTGCACCTTTAAGTGGCTTCCAAGCACCATGGAGAGGAGGGAAAGAGACTGGAGGGCAGTGAGATGGAAGAGGGGCAGAGGCGAGAGAAAACAGACACCTCCAGACCTGGGGCACAAGAATCATGGGGCGGGGAAGCAGTAACCATGTTTGGCTGAACCAAAGTATAAAAATCGGGAAGTTGGCCGAGAGCTGAGGCTTTTCGCGGGGCACTGTCTCCCATCTCAGAGTTCCAGAGTCCTCCAGCTCCCTTACTCTCCAGAAAGCCCTGTGAAGCAACCCTTCTCACCAGGCCCTCGGTGGCTTTGGACGGTATGCAGATGCACAGGCCAGAGAAGGGAGCACAGACTGGAAGAGAATGGTGGAGCCTCCGGCATCCTCAGCCAGGCTGCGGAGGAGGGGCCAGGCAGGGGCCCTTCCCAGCCCTGACCTCCTAGGCCCTGCCTTGTCCAGGGGGCCCTGGCTGCTGAGACTGGAGGGGCCCGTCTGGTGGCCAGCCCTGGAGGCCTCGCGCGCGTGCTCACACACACTCACACGCACTCCACATTCCAACTCTGCTCTGTCAGCATCTGGGCAAACCAGGATTGTGTGGCTTTGGGAGGGTGGGAACAAATAACCCCTAAACCTGGGTGAGGGCAGGCCTGGGGCTTGTTGGAAGGGACTTGGGAGAACCCCAGGGAGCTACTGCTGAGCTGGGTCCACGGGTTCAAGGTCTGGGGTTTTCCTGCTGTTGTCTGGGGTGCCCGGGTCAGCACGCCCTGGGGTGTGGCTGGCCCTATACCCAGGCAGGCTCATCCCCACCCCTCCCTCTCACCCTCCCCTCCGCCCAAGGCCTCAGGACAACAGCAGAGCACTCCATCCTGGCACCCCCAGCACCCGCTTATGCAACGGGAGGGCTGCCTGTCCCACGGTGGCCCAATTTCCTCTGCGCCTCCCCCTCTCCACCCGACTCCTCTGCACACCCCTCCGATTTCACGCACTGCATTGCTTGGACCCTTCCATTCTAACCCTGATTTCTCTTAAGATCTTCGTCAGCTTTCAGCCCGCCCCTCGGCAGCGGGGTGTTGGAGCCCCAGAGCCCACTTTCTCATCCCCGAGGTCCAATTTCTTTCCTTCCGGTGACCTGATGAGGTTTTCCTCCGATTTCCCCAAGGCTCTGCCTGACTTCCTTCTACCTCGGCCTGAATTTCTGGCCGTCTTGGCCCCCACTCGGTGTTCTCTGACCCATGTCCCAGTGGTGACCCAGCATCCCTATGGACGGTGTCCCAAGAGAGGATGCAGAGCATGACAGGCTGCCAAGAGCCCGGGGCATCCATGCCGGGACGTCACAGCAGAGGAGGGACAGTCACAGCAGAGGAGGGACAGTCGGTTCTGGGTCCCTGAAGCTGAACTCTGTCCCTGATCCCCAGCCCCCTGGCTGCCCCACAGACCCCCTGGTTCGGGCTGGCCCGGGACCAGAGAGGTGGATTCTCCTGCTGCCTTAGAGAGACCTCAGAGATCGGGCCTCAGGCCAGATGGGGGAAGTACGACACAGAGAGACCCCAGACCAACCCCAACCTCGTGGGGCATGTGACATGGCACTTTTGGTATGGAGGGGACCAGGCTGACAGGGGGGAAACCCCTTGACCCCTCCCATTGCTTTCCGCCAGCCCACAGGGCCACAAGCTGGACCACCCTGCTCGAGGGGGAGGCCGGGACCAGTGTTTACGCAACTGTGGGGAGGCCACAGCCTGGCTGGCAGTGCCGCCCGCTCAGCACCAGCGCTGACTCGGCAGAGTCCCCAGCACATACGCACCAGACATTCGCACAAACAGACAGACACAGACAAACAGCGAGATAACACGCAGGCCAAGGAGCACACCCACACACCAGTGTGCACACTCGGCACTCAAGCTCACAAGCACACTGCGGACACGGCATGCTCACACACACAGAAACACAAAGAAATACACACACTCCACCAGCAGATGTGGGTGAGGGATGTGAGGGAGGAGGACCCTCACCCCAGCAGCTGAGTCCCCCTCCCGGTGCCTGTGCCCTGTCCACTCTGACCTGGAGACGGCTGAGAACGGGCAACCCTGCCCACAGGACTGCAGCCCAGGACGTCCCCTGAAAAAAAAAGCCTGGGACCACTCATCCCCCTGCAGCCCCTGGAGACTTTTGGAGGGGAGCTTGGCAGTTCTGGGCTGGGGGGTCCAGGAGCGAGGTGGCTGGGACACGCAGGAGCTGGGGGCTACGCAGAGTACTGGCCGTATCAGGCGGCTCCCCGCCGTGATCAGGACCAAAGCACAGGCCCTGCCCCCTCGGCAGGGGTCCTCTGCTGCTCTGGCCAGGGAGGCTAGCCGGGGTCCCGCAAGGCCACACATGCACATGGAGACACCCCCTCCAGCTGAGCCACCACGGTGAGGCCACAGGTGCCTCTGTTCCCTGCCCCACCGGCCAGCCAGAGGAGGCAGCACAAGAGGGCAGACTGCAGCCGCTCCTGCCCCTAAGCTGCGTCCGGGGCCGGGGTGGACTACACGTAGGTAAGGGAAACCCCAAAATCTGCCCGAGCTGCTGCTGAGAGTGTTGTCTACAATGACCTGCAGTCAGACCACCTCCTCCCATCTCCATGGGGCCTGCCGACTGATCCCTGCCAGTGCCCCCAGTCAGTTCTCCACCCAGCAGCCAGAGGCTGATAAGCCACCTCCGAGAACACACCTGGAAGCCCTTCCCCCGGCCACGGCCACGGGTCCTTTGTCTCCTCCCTTCTTCCACCTCAGGGCCTCTTCCCTGGGAGGCCCCATGTGGCACCCTGGAGCCAATGCTGCAATTCCAGCCCCTGTGTAGCCCTGCCCCCACCCATGCCGATGGGGGTTCAGGAATCAGCGGTCTGGTCGCCTCCTCCCTTGGCGGGACAACTCCACTACCTCCTAGAGGTCCCCAGGGAGGCTGAGCCCCCAATGCCCACAGAGCCGTCCACTCCCACGCCCATAGGTCCCCCTCCCCTCCCCAGCCACGCTCCCACACTCTCCAGTGTCACCAGTGTCACCTCCCAAGGGTGCTGCTTGCATTCAGGTCTCTGTCTCAGCATCGCTCCTGGGGAGGCCCAGCCCAGGACATCCTGTCTCTCCTCTCGTTTTTGTTTCTCTTTCCTTTAACAAAACTCCCCATTCCCCCTCTCCCCAGCCCCTGGCAACCACCCTTTTGCTTTCTGTCTCTGTGAATTTGACTACTCCAGGTCTCTCGTGTAAGTGGAATCACACAGAATATTTGTCCTTCTGCGGCTGGCTTAGTTCCCTTAGCATAATACACTGGAAGGTCATCCGTGTCGTAGCGTGTGTCAGAATTGTCCTCCTCTCTAAAGCCGAATGCTATCCATTGCCTGCATACCGCACACTGTGCTGGCCTGCTCGTCTGCAGATGGGCACCTGGGCTGTCTCCACCTCTTGGCTGCTGCGGGTGATGCTGCTGCGAGCAAGGGCACGTGGGTACCTCTTCCAGTCCCTGCCTTCAGTTCCCCTGGGTGTGAGCTTAGAAGTGGAATTGCTGGGTCACGGGGCAATGGCGTTTTTCGTTTTTTGAAGAGCTCCACACCATTTCCATAGCAGCTGCACCATCTTGCAGCAGTGGCCAAGGGGCCCAATTTCTCTGCATTACAGCCAACACTTGCTGTTTTCTGCTTTTTGGGTAATAATCATCCTAATGGGCGCAACAGTTTTAATTTGCATTTTCCTAAGGATGAGTGGTTGTTAAGCATCAGGTCATGTGCTTTTTGGCTATGTGTACGTCTTCTATGGAGAATGTCTATTCAGATCCTTGGCCGATTTTTTCACTGGACTGTTCATTTTGTTGTTGAATTATAGGAATTTTTTAAGAGAGGGGAAGGGAGGGAGAGAGAGGGAGAGAAATGTGGATGTGGGAGAGAAACATCAATCAGTTGCCTCTCGAACGCCCCTGGCCAGGGACCCAGCCCATAACCCAAGCACGTGCCCGGACCGGGAGTCAAACCAGCGACCTTTCAGTGTGCAGGATGACGCCCACCCCACTGAGCCACACCAGTCAGGGCAGGAATCCTTTATATATTCTGGACATCACATCCTCTCCTTCAAATCTTTACCCAACTATTACCATCTCAGATAATCACTAGCCTCACCATCTAACATGTCAACACCTCCCACCTCTCTCTCTCTCACACACACACACACACACACACACACACACACACACACACACGTAGCCCCTTCCCGACTCTGGGTTCCTCCTCAGCCTGTATCTCAAGTGTCGCCGCATGCTTGGGGACTGCACGCTTGTTGACTGCACATTTGTCTTCTGCTGAGAAGCCCAGGGCTGAGGAACTCGCCGGTAGACCCTGGGTGCTGCCCCAATAAAGCCTTCTCCTCTGGCCGAGAGCCACCGCTCAGGCAGAGTGCCTCAGTTTCCCCATCTGAGTCAGGCAGGTGTCTCAGGCCTCTTCGGCCCTGACAGTCTAGGGACAGAGCTAGCCCCTGCCCTGCCACCCACTCCGGCTATGATTCGGGCAAGCCCGTCCCCGGCCCTGGGCCTCATTTTCCCCGCCTGTGTCACGGGTGGCTCTGGACCAACGCCCCCGGGCCCCTGGTTGCTGGTCGTGGGACGAGACCACTCAGCCAGTGCTCTCGGGCTCCCGGCAGCATCTCTGTATTAGGGGCCACAGCCCAGCTGCCGCCTCAAGGGGGAGAGGGGCGACGGAGCACGGGGGACCCCCAGGCCTCTTCACATTCGGCCCTGTTCCTACCCCGGGGTCTTGAGGACCAGGCTCACAGGGTTGGCACACCAGAGGGGGTGGTTTCGATCAGATGAACAGCATTCCAAGAGGCCTTTGTTTTGTCCAGGGCTCACTGGCCCATAGCATCTACGGAAGTCAACCGAAGGGCCACGGTGGGGGAGAGAAGAATGAAAGGAAGGAGGGAAGGAGGGAGGAGAGGATGAGAGGCGAGGAGAAGAGGAAGGAAAGAAGGCATTTATTCATGGGGCCCACGGCTCAGGGACAGAGAGGCAGGCACAGGTGCTTGCAGCCCGAGGGGGGGCAGGAGATGACAGCCGCACAGAGAGGTCTGGGGGTGCAGGGAGGGAGCTGCTGCAGATGCGCCCCCTCCTTCCCGCTGCTCCGGGCCACTGATGTCAGCGTCCCCTACTATCCCCAGCATGGCTTCCCTGGGATCCCTGAGAGCAAAGGGTTCACAGGTTACAGTCAGGGGGGTCAAGTGAGGCAGCAGGATGTCAACTGAGCGCTGGAGTGGGTGAAGCTGGGGTGATGGAAAGAGGGATTCGGATGACAGAGGTGGGGGCGGGGACAAGGCGGAAACCAGTAGAGGTGATAGAGGCAGGCAGCAGGCTTGGGAGGGAGCGGGGGTCTCACCTGGGGTGGGAGGTTCAGCTGGCCATGATGTGCTTCACGAACGCTGGAGAGAAGGGGCGAGTGAGTGGCCAGGGTTCCACCTGGCTGGCCGAGCGCAGGAGCCTGGGTTCCTGAGCCCTGCCCCCCAAAGACCTCCTGCCCCCCTGAGCCCACCTTCATAGTTGATGCAGCCATTGGGGTCCTCTTGCCCAGCCATCAGTTTGTCCACCTCTTCTTCTGTCAGCCTCTCACCTGATGGGGTGGGAGGCCGAGTCAGCACCATCCAGGGGAGCGGAGGGTCGGACACACGGGGTCCCTCTGGACAGCGGCCTTGCCTCTCCAACAGTCCCTACCTCATGTTGCCACGGCCACCATGGCTCACAGGGCCTTGGCCATAGCCCTCCTTTCTGAGACCGGCAGAATCAGTGACAGGCCAGGAAGGACAGGGCCTGGGGTGCCCCCTCCCAGCCTGGGCTCCGTCCTAACGGTGCCATGCTGGTGTCCAAGCCAGCAGCGTACCTCCGCTCTGTCCACAACAGGCTGCCGGGGGTGAGCTGGGGACCAGGGGTGGCGGTGATGCCGCTGCTCCCCAGGTAAGGCGGGCACCCTCCTGTCTCCGTGTTTTTGTGTGTGAGCTGTGAGGGACCCCCACTGGAAGGGCAACTGCAGTTTCTCCCCCCGACCCCTGCCACACACACACACACACACACACACACACACAACCCCAGGGACCAGCACAGATCTGAGCGCACAGGAGGTGCTCAGTAAACTTTTGCTGTAGGAAGACGTCTCTTAGAGAAGGGGGCACCTGACAGTGGGGGTCAGGATGCCCAAGAGGCAGGCATGTGACCTACTCGGCCACTCAGATGACAAGGCCCTGGACCTTGACCATGAGGCGGTGAACCCTGGGACTGAGCTGATCCCCCTGGACGCGCTGCTTTGCCCCACCCTGGGCCCAGGCTGCTCCTCTCCCGCTTCGGCTCTGTGAGCTGTGCCGACCCACTTCCTCTGTTCACCACCTAAATTTCTAAATCCCCTGCGTTTCCGTCACCTGCCATAGGGGAGCCTTGACTGTGTCACCCTCCATTTTGGATGAGACACAGGCCTCGGGGTGGCTGACAGAGGGGCCCCTCCTAGGACGCCCCACCCCCACAGAGCAGTGGGCCGGGGGGGCCGCCCTCACCCAGTGTGGCCAGGACGTGGCGGAGCTCCGCGCCCATGACCGTGCCGTTGCCCTCCTTGTCGAAGACCCGCAGCCCCTCCACGAAGTCCTCGAAGGTGCCGGTGTCCTTGTTCCTGGCAATGTGCTGGAGCATGGGCAGGAACGTGTTGAAGTCCATCATCTTCGTGTTGAGCTCTGTGGAGGGGTGGCCGTGAGGCCCAGGTGGACCTTCCCCTGCACATAGTTCCCGAAGCGCTCCACCCCCATGAGGCACTCCACAGTCCCCCGAGAAGTGGGCTCTCGCACAGCCTCTGCCACTCTCAGGGAGAACTAGGGCTCTGTCCAGCACCTCCCTTCTCCTTTTGGGAAACAGTCCTTGCTAGCCTCGTCCTTTCACAGACCCCGCCCTCCTGCCACTTGTGATTGGTCTGGAGCCGCTGAGCCAATAGAGGCCTCCCCTGGGACTTTTGAATCTTCCCTTTTGAATTTTGAACCACACCCTCTCTGGCCAGTGTGGCGAGGGAAGCTGGCCCTGACCCACAGAGGGGTACCGAGGGGACAAGAAGGGGCAGTGGGGCCCCTGGTCCCCCCTCACACCAGCCACTGAAGCTAGTCTGCACCGTTGTCAGTCCCTTATGACCAGGAGGCCTGGTGCATCGCCACGGGGCCAGGGGGACAGCAAAGCAGCACTGCTCGTCACCTCGTCAGCATCCCCAGACACCAGCTTCACTGTCCTCATCCAGGCAATGGGAGGACAGTGCACAGCAGGGAGGGTCCTGGGTTGTCCCACCACAGATGGCAGCGCCCCCCTGTGGCCTCCTGGGGAACTGGCACTAGTGGGGAGCTCTCAGGTTAGATGTACCAACCTTCTGGCTTTGGCTTCCCCAGAACACGGAGCACCTCAGCCTGTGTGGGGTTCTGGCCCAGTGCCCGCAGGACATCCCCACACTGTCCGTATGTGATCTTCATCTCACCGCCGGGCGTGCGGTCAAACAGCAAGAAGGCTTCCTTGAACTCTGCCGGGAAAGGGCGTGAGCTGTGGGCACCCCCAGCAGGAGCCCCCCACTCACCCACCTGCTGACGGACTCTCAGATTGGGGCCCCAGACCCAGCCCTTCAGCCCCGAGGGTCAAGACCCCACTCACCTTCGATCTGATCCGGTGTAAACTCGATCTGAAAGGAGACCCCAAAGACGCTGAGTGCCTGGCTCAGAGGGTGGGGCCAGGGCCTCTCCTGGTCACTTGGAGGCGAGCCCAGCCCTCAGCTCCTCAGCTGTCCTACCTGTTTCCATCGCGCACCCCAGCTTCCATCACCCAGGACCTCCTGCCATCCACCTTGACACCCCCCTGCCCCCTTCCCTCTCCCTACCGGCCTGCCCTGAGGCCCTTGGGTCTGACAGCACCCAAACCCTGACACCTGGTGGGAAGAGGTTGGGAGGAAGGCCTGGTGCCCTGAGTCTGCAGCTCAGGGTGGGCCTTACCTGAGGCCTCTGGTGCTGGACAGAGGTGCCTGAAGCCCCAGATCTGACCAGGCTGGCTTGGCCACTCCGCCCGGCCTGAGGCCCAGTGGACAGGACTGGCCACATGAGCAAGAGGGGAGGGCTCATCTCAACAGGGTGCGTGTGTGTAATACACATGTGTGCACGTGTGCACTCACAAACACGTGTGTGTGTGTGTGCGCGTCCGCCCTCACAGAGCCCTCGAGGCTGGGCACTGTCACTCACACGGCCCTGCCCACACCTGGGTCGTGCACACCTCCATCCATGGGGGCAGGGAGCCAGGGCAGTTCTGCTGAGGCCGCACCGGGGCCACCCAAGGTCAGGAGGCCTCCTGGGACCTGGTCTCCTCCTGGTCTCCCCCTCCTCATCAGATACCAGATCTATTTTTATCACTCCAGTCACTTGCCCCAAGGTCAAGGTTGTAGGAGAGAAAGGAGCTTGGCACAGGGGAAAATTACTGGCACCTCCCGCTTCTGCTCTCTTGGGGTCCTGCCAACCTCCATAGTACACACCAGCGAGAGGGGCTCCCTGCCCTGCCACCCTGCCCTGGAGGCCTCCCCTGGGCCCCGAGAGCTCTCCCCAACCAGGAAGCCTGGTGACATTAGGTTTCCCGGGCTCCTGGCAGAGCCTCCTGCCCTTCACCAGCCAGCCTGGGGGGTTGGAAGGACACCTGAGGGGCCTCACTATCCCCTCCTCTTAGAAGGGAGTAGGTGCCAACCTCAGATCCAGTGACACTGGACAATGGCACCATGAATCCAGGCTGATTGGACCCTCACCAGGGAGGCTGGTGGGGCACAACCCTGAGGCCTGAAGGGCAGCCTGAGTTCAGGCAGCCAACTCCAGGGAGCAGGAGATGTGAAAGTTTCCTAACAGCCTTCCAGGAGGGCTGCTGCCCCATTCCACAGCTGAGAAAACCAAGCCCCAGAGCAGGGAAGGGATTCGAACCCGTGTCTTGAGGGACAAGGCAAAGGCCTCCAGGAAAGGTTCTCAAACGGGAGTTGGATCTGTGCAGAGGGGCTGCAGGTCCCGCTGGGCCTGTGGGAGCCCTGAGGAGCTGGGAGGGCTCTGCCGCAGCCGGCAGCTGGCCACGGTGGCTGGGGGCCAGCCAAGAACAGAGAACAGGCAGGGTGCAGGGTGCGTGCTGCTATGCAAATGCCACAGGTGAGAGTCAGGGCCCCGTCCTCCAAGTTCAGACAGCTGGGGAAGGGCTCTTGGGGCCACTGGCCACAGCTTAAGACCAGCTTCCTGCATGACCTACCCAGCCTGTTCCTCAATTTCCCCACCTAAAAGCTAAGGCCCTCCCTGCTCTGGGGCTCAGGCACCTCAGCCAGGGTAAGTGTGACCCAGCCTGGTCAGGGGCCTCACCTCCTGCCTCCCCACCCTGTCTACCCTGGAGAACTTGGCATGGACTTGAGACCCCACAGCTGGGCAAGGAGGCTTCCTGCCCAGCTGCAGGCCTGGGGCAGGTGGTTCCAGGAATCCCCAAGGATGTGAGTGAGTTCCTGGGAGAAGGGCAAGGGAAAGATGCCCTCTGGCTGGTGGATTGAGCAGCTGGTTGGTGAACCGCCTGCGAACCAAAAGGTCACCAGTTCAATTCCCAGTCAGGGCACATGCCTGGGTTGTGGGCCAGGTCCCTAGTTGGGGGCATGCAAAAGGCAGGCAACTGATCAATGTTTCTCTTGCGCATCTATTTCTCTCTCTCTTTTTCCCTCCCTTCCCCTTTCTGAAAATAAATACAATCTTTAAAGAAAAAAAGACATCCTCTTCAGCAGCACTGGGGAGCCCTGCTGATAGCTGCCTCCACCCCTCCTGCTGCAGCCCCTCCCCATGCCTGAAGCCTCCAGGGCTGGTCTCACCTCTGCACAGGAGCTCAGCTCATCAACCGCCCAGAGCCAGTGCACCCTGGGACCCAGTTACCGCCCTGCCCTTGGTGTAGAAACCCAGCCCAGAAACCCAGTTCCCACGCCCACCTGGATCTTGGAGACATCAAACACTTCCTCCTTGGGGGCCTGAGCCTCAGGGGCAGCAGGAGCTGCAGCCGGCTTGGGCTCTTCCTTCTTGGGTTCTGGCTTTTTGGGGGCCATGGGGGCTGTAAGCACAGAAAAAGAGGTGGAGAGAAGGAAGCAGAGAGCGGGGTAGGTGAGCCTCACGACCTCGGCCTTTATCTGGGACACCTCTTGCCCCCAGCCCCACCCCCACAGTGCACAATAGGGACAGGGCCATAAAAGGGCATTGGCCAGGCTCAGGGGCTATTTTGGGGCCTGGGGAGGGCATTGTTCAGGCTCTGGAATGGGTGGGGGAGAGGGAGGGCTGTCCATTCCTCCCAATCACCTGTTGAGGAGGGGGAGGGGGAGGGGAAGATAGAGGCCACTGCTCAACACACAGGCACACCCTCAAACCCACAGGCACAGGGCCCTGCTGTCCCTCAGCAGGTCAATCCACTCAACAGGTGCCAAGGGCTGGACCAAGTGGGCATAGGGGTGAGGCACAGGGACTTGGACCGCCCAAGGCGCCTCCTGAGTTAAACTTCCCGCCTGTGCATTGAGTTCCCAGGGTTCTGCCTGGGTCTGTGCAGAGGGGGAGGGGCGGTGAGTGTGTGCGCCCGTGCATGTCTGCTGTCTCTGCATCTGGGGGTTCGAGTGGGGGAGGGCGTATGTGTTTGCGTGTTCTCTGGGTGTCTCTCGGTGTGGAGGTCCGTGCGTGCTGCAGCTATGCCTGCGGGGACGGGGGCTGCGGCCCATCTCAGCACGTGGGCCCCGAGGGTCTGTGTCAGGGCATCTGCATGTGCCAGCGCGTGAGTGCCATGGCAACCAGGCCGCTGCAGCCCCGCAGGGAGCCTGAGGGTCCCCAAGAATGCCCTGAGAGGCAGTAGAACAGGTGCCTTGCCCTCAATGGCGGCCATCCAGCCCCATTCAACAGTGAGGCCAGTTTCTGGGTTTCCCCTCACTCCTTAGTGCTTCTCTTCCACAACCCCTGGGGCCCTCAGTCCCCATACTCCTCGGGGGTCTGCCCCCCGCAGAGCCTTAGCACCCCGTGGCCTCTGCCAGGGTGCCGGGCCCCTCCTCTGCTTGATGCGTTCAAGGCTCAGCTGCCTTGCTCCCTCGGATGCCGCTCCCAGGGCCCCACCTTTCCCTCTACCAATCTTCTTTTGGGGGGGCCTGGGATGGTCTGCCTCTCTGAGGGATCCCAGGGGCTGGGTGAGGTTTGCCCACTGGTGCCCAGCTCAGGAGGCTCGCCCTAGTTCTTCCCCTGAGTGCCCACCTGGGAGTGTCCAGCCCTCAGCAGAAGGCAGCGGCAGGCCAAGGCCTCACTGGGCCACCATCTGGGGAGGAGGGGGTGGGGCAGGGAAGGCTGAGGCAGCAGGAGGCCCTTCCAGGCACAGAGCTCTGAGATCGGGGACATCTTGCAAACACATTGGGCTCCATTCCTTGCCCAGCGTCTGTGCTGGGGGGTGGGAAGGGGGTGTTCCTTGTTATTTTTAAGTGCCTGGAGCCTTTGATAGAAACTTCAGAGGCAGCGCCCCGCCCCCTCGGAATACCCCGGACACCTGGGAATGTCCTGGGTGTGGAGCTGGGATGGAGCCTGAGAGGAGGACCCACCTGGCCTCGACCTGCTGGTCCCAGGTCTCTCATCCTGTCACTCAGCTTCAGGGCAAGGGGGACAGCAGTCCAGGGAGGGGGCCAGGGCCCCTGTGAGCTGGACACGGGACACCCCTCCCCTCATCTGGAGGGCAGAACACCCCACAGCAGGAAATCTAACAACATCCGGTGTTGGGGGGAGGCAAGCTTTTCACTTTTCTGCCAGATGTCTGGCAAGAGTATTGAGAAAGAAAGGGGTGGGGAAGGGTCCACAGAGACGAGCCAGCAATACCATGAGAGGGTGAGACAGCCAGAGGGGGACACGCGGAGCGACGGCCCCTCGGCCCAGGCCTGCCGACCCTCGGGACAGCTGGGTCTCCTCCACGGGCTGCAGCCGCCCACAGGCACGGCCAGCAAGACACTGCCCAACCCCCTTCCATTCACCCTGGGGAAACTGAGGCCCTGGACAGAGGACATACGTAGGGTTGCCTGGACTCCCCACCCTGTTCTGTTCACACACAGCCGCCACCCCTTGGAAACCACCCAATAGCAGCTGGAACAGCGGTGGGTGAGCGGCTCGGGCCTCCCAGGCCTCAGCTCTGTGCTATGGCGGGGGGTGGGGACAGCCAGCCAGAGCCACCCAGCGCCTGTCGGGGGACCGGGGATGGGGTGTCTGGTTGCCTTTCCCTCACGCACAGGGAAGATGTGGTCTGGTCGGGGGGATAGCACACACAGCGCCATCTTCCATTGCCCCCCGCCCCCCCAGCCCACCCAGGGCTCAGACAGAGGCTGGGTTGGGCCTTTGAGCTCTGGCTTTCCCCAGGGCCACTCTCAAACTCTAACCCACCCCCAGCCCTAGCAGCCCCAGGGCCGCCCCCTGGGCTGCCAGCAGGACTGGCTGTTGAGGCCTGGAGCAAGGGGGGGCATGGGCTTGACAGGCCTCACCAAGGCTTGGTTCCCATCTCTCCCAGGTCCCAGCCACCCAGCAGGCAAAGTGTTGGCAGGGCCTGGCGGTGAGGCCTAGAGAGCCGAGGGGCACGGACAGGGGCCTGCATCCTACCCCTGGGCCTCTTCCAGCTCCGGTGTCCAGGTGATGGCTTTGTCTGATGCAGACTTACAGGTGCCACATTCCAAAGCCCTGTCTAGGGGCAGCTACCTGACACTCCCCCGGAGCCAAGGGGAATGCTGGGTAAGATGTGGGCCCAGCTTCTGAGAGGTCCATGAATGGAGGCAGGAGATCCTGGGCCTCACTGGCCTCCCTCAGGTTCTTCCCAGACTCCCTGCCTTTGCGCAAACTAGGTCCCACTCTGGCCCGGGCTTGCTGTGGGTCACCCGCTGGTCACAGAGAGATGTCACCTCCTCCGAGAAGCCTCCTCAGATTACTCTGGACCTGCTCCCTCTGCCCTGTCTTTCACCCTGAGTCCTCATCCTTGCACTCCCTCAAATGAACTTGTTTCTTTGTTGTGCTGTTTCTTACGTGTAGCCCCCCAACAAGTATCAGCTGGCATAGGTGGGATTTTGATTATTCCACAGCTATATATCCCCAAGTCTAGAGCAGAGCCCAGTATACAGTAGACGCTCAGTACCTGTTGGATGAGCAAATGTTCCAAACATCCCAATTTACCCACTTCCTGAAGGAGAACTAGGACCCCCTTGCCA
Organism: Anoura caudifer; assembly: GCA_004027475.1. Lineage (NCBI taxonomy): Eukaryota > Metazoa > Chordata > Mammalia > Chiroptera > Phyllostomidae > Anoura > Anoura caudifer. Next base: position 198,389 of record PVKU01000330.1, on the reverse strand, counting down.
AACCCTGTCCATGGAGCAGAGTGAGGGGTGACCGGGAGAGAGGGGATTGGTTGACTGACGAGGGCTCTGGTGGGGACAGGGGCACCCTGGGACAGCAATACTGCCCAGGTGGCTGCCCTTAAGCCCACCTGCCACTACCTCAGCTCAGGCCTGCCATTCCTATCCATTGGCTGGAAGTCCTGTCAACAGGGGGAAGAGAAAGGGGTGACCCCAGAGCATGGTCAGTGAGGCAACCATGATGACCAGCCAGCAGGGGGCGCAGAAGAGATAGGAACCGGCCTTTGGATCCTAAACCCAAACCCCAGAACCCAGGATCCCTACCCAGACTCCAGGCTCCAGACCTGGAACCTGAAACCCCAAACCCAGACCCCAGACACAGGCCCCAGGATCTGAACCCCAAGCTCAGAAGCTGAACACTGCACCCAGGACCAGACCCCACTCAGGGGACCCAAGCTCCCAATCCCAGGGTGCCCAATCCAGACCCCAGACCCAGGACCCAGGACAGGGCTGCTGTTCTCCAGACAGGCCCTGCCTGCTGCTCTGCAGACATGGGTGGGGCAGGCTGGAGGGGCAAGGGCTTGGCAAACAGCAGGGACGAGTGCTTGGCAGACTTTCCCAGTAACGTTCGGGGGCACGAGCAATGTCCCTTATCCTGTCAGACCCGATTTGGGGGTTCAGATCAGTGGCCACATTGAGGGATGAGGCAAGGGAGGGCTGGGTGAGGTCTGCCTGTCCCTCAGGCCCAGGAACCAGCAGGGAAGGAGGGTCTGGCTGCCCACGTGCCCTGGTCCCCCTGGCCACAGGCTCTGCAGGCCGCCCCGGCCCGCCCCGGCCCGCCCCTCCTGGCCCATGGCCTCTGGGCTGGGATGCAGGCCCACACTTCCCGGAGGAGTCGAGAACGTGGCCTGGGCCAGACCCAGAGCCTTAGAAGTAGGTCAAATGTTGCTGTGCAGCAGGTCCTGGGGACCCGTCCGGGCACGGGCAGGCGCTCACCCACCAGGGCACACGTGTATCCACATAGACATGACCCCACCTCCTCATGCTGGGTACCACAAATACGGACCCCACGCAGCGCCCCTAGACCCTGCCCAGTGCACAGATGGGGGGACTGAGGCCCCAACTCTGGCTTAGGCAGCACGAGGCAGCCACGAGGGCCCAGAGGAGAGGAATGCCCGCACCATTCCCACACCCTTGGGGCCTTGGGCAAAAGTCTGACTCCAAGGAGGACTTCCCAGCAGGCCTGCTCTGCCACCAACAGGATGTGGCCCGCTTCCCGGAGGCACAGCCCAGGACTTGAAAGATGGGAAGGAGTGGCCAAGGGGGAGGCTGAGACTCTGTATGGTCTGGGGACCTAGGCTGGTGCTGGCTCCTCCTGGCCTCAGTGTCCCCATCTGTGCAATGGCTCCTGGGGGGGTAGGCAAGGCGACGCTGGCTCAGAGGACGGTCACCGCCCCGAGTCACAGCCCCTCCATGCCACCCCCACGCCACACACAGACAACTCTGTCCTCTGCAAGCCAAGCACAGCCCTCAGGCCCCTCCCTCTGCCCACTGTGCTGACGGGGACCAGATGCTCCAACCTTGTGGTTCTGGGGTGGGGGTGGCCGGGCCCAGTGGGCTGGCAGGCGAGCCCTGGGTTTGGCCCGGGGACCTATAATCAGCTCCTGCCCCTCTGATCCCGGCCCAGGACTGACGCTTGGGGCTGTGGTGTCCTGGCCGGCTGTGGCCATGGCCGCTATATTTGGGAGCCCAATGGAGCAGAAGGGAGGGGTGGACAAGCAGGGTCCTCCAGGGACCAGTGGCTCATGGGGGGCAAGCCGGGGGACACTGTTAGCCAGGCTTGGACCTTTACGGAAGGAGAGCACAGCCTTGACTTCAGGGGCCCGGTCTGAAGGGTGTGCTCTGCTCTGAGACCCGGCCCAGGGGACGTGGATTGTCCTCAGTGGCTGGTCTAAGGAAGTAGATGGGAAATGTGTCTGGGGATACTGAACCCCTTATTCAGCCCAAAGAGTCAGACTGTGAGTTGGAGCCAAGTGCCCTGAGTGCCTGGGAAAGGGGTGGGGGGCCGACGAGGGTGAGGGAGGGTGAGCAAAGGGCTCTCGGGGGTGAGGCTGCCTGGGGTCGAGGGGTCTGAGATGGAAGGGGTGGGCAAAGGCGTCGAGAAACACAGGCCTGAGGCCGGGGTCAGCGGAGACGAGGTGAGGTGCAGCCTCAGCCCCAGTCCCCACTCTGCCCGCTGGTCCGGCTTCCTGATGGGGCCCAGGCCCTCCCCCATCATGGCCTGTGGCCTCCCTGAACTGCCCTGGACATTCCCCACCACTGGGCCAAGCCCTGCACTCTCCCACCAGCAGTTTCCCGAAGAGCAAATATTTATTGTCCTTGGAAGAAAAAAAAAGAGTCCCCTTTTAGGACTGGGGTCTGGGAACTGCTATTAAGGCTTGCAGGGGCTCTGCGGCGGTGGCGGCCCGAGATGACCAGGAACCCCACCTAGACCGGTGAGGGTGGAGGAAGGAGGCTGCCCCGAGGGTGGCCGGGAGGAGAGGGGCAGGGGCTTGGCCCCTGCCTCCATGTCCTCCAGGCCTCCCCACAACAGGTCTGGGGGCACAGACACTGTCACCAGGGCGTGAGGCGGGAATGCACGTGTGACCATGTAGACCGGTGCCATCTGTGTGTCACACGTATCCCTGTGGGCACACGGGTGGTAACACGTGTGACCGTGGGGGCGTCTGTGCTCCTCGGAGCTTGTGCGCACCCCACGAGACTGTGCCCACAGTGTGCACGAGCCGTCTCTGTGTGCGTGTCCCTCTGTGAGCCTGTTCTGCGCCGGCCCGTGGCGGGGTGGGGGCATGTGGACACAACCTCTGTTGAATGGCCAATTCAGTCAAAAATGCAAGTAAATTTAGCAGAGGGAAAAAAAACCCGTCCGTCAGATGAGGAGTCTGAATCGGGCAGTTGTTTGACTGGATGGACCGACTGTCTCGGGCACACGGCTCACACCAGTTGAGAGGGAGAGCCCGCTCCCCGGGGCCTGGAGCGGAGACCCCATGCAGCAGAGAGGGGCCCCAGGGGCCACCACAGAGACAGGACAGAGTCAGAGACGGGAGACAGGGTTACTGCGGCAGTTCAGAGCCAGAGGGCGGGCCCAGGGCAGACGTCACTCACAGCTGGGACATGCTCTCCCCGCCCCCAACCTCAGCTCCTCACTAGTGGGAGGCGGATTCCTTCTCACCCGTCACTCACCCTCCTGCGCCCCACAATGGACAGGAGTGCATGTCAGACTAGGAGGGGACAGTGACAGGAACAAAGGCAGCACGGGGGTGGGGGTGGCGGTGGCAGAAGTACACAAGGGAGGGTGACAAGAAGGCAATGAAGTGATGGCCCCCGAAGAAGCAGCTCCTCCCTCTTTGTCCCCTTCCAGAAGCCACCCACCTGTGGTGGCCCCAGCAGATCCAGGGCTGTCCCCACCCCACCCCACCCAGTACCAGCTGTGACCTTGTCTTCAATGGCCACACAAACACCCTCTGTGGCCCAGGGTGTGGAGCTGCATTAAAAACGGCCCCAGCCCCAGCCAGGAATAGCAAGGGTCAATTCCGGTACCTTCCTGTGCGGGTGTTTATGTATCTACCCACCCACCTGTGTGGCACTGTCTAAGACACACACACACACACACACACACACACACACACACACTCAGAGGACACCCCAGTCAGGCTGATCTTTCCGTGCTGTGCGTCTGTCTGTCTGGAGATAACCCCTGGTCCCTTTCCACCAGCACTGGGGCCACCAGCGCTCACACTGAGGCGGGCGCACTCACACCTGCACCCTCGCTCAGGACCCCGGGCTCTCAGGGGCTTGGACCAAGGACAGACACGCTCCTTGAAACACAAATCCTCCTGCTATAGAGACGCCTTTGCCCGGATGTTCAGACACCTGTGCACACACATCCACAAACACTCCCATGCCTCACATACACACACGGCTACCACTTTGCACCGCTGAGCTCACGTATAAAAAGCTCTGAGTGGGAGTCAGGAGCCCTGGCAGGCAAGAGAAGGCCAGAGAAACCTGGGAATCTTAGCGGGCCTGCCCAGCGGGGTCTGGATGGCCGCGTGAGTGTGCGTGCACGTGAATGTGCGTGTGAGGGTCCACGTGCGCGTTGGGTGTTTGGGGCCTCGCCATTGCTGCCTCCTCTGCTCCCTGGGAGGGCTGTCCCTGCCCCCACCCTGTTCGCAGAGGGGAAACAGAGGCCTGGGCAGAGCAGCTGGGCCGGCCTGGAAAGGTCCTCGTCCCCAAGTTTGGGGCTTGCGAGCCTCAGCATCTGTGTTGTTCTTGGCGCACCCGGGCCTGATAAGGACGGGGTCAAGGCTCGGCTCTCGTGGGAAAGGGCTCTCTGGAAGGCTCCCGACCCGTTTCTTTCCCAGATCCTGGACCCCGGAGCAGGCGGAGGGAAGGCACGAGGGAATGAGGGGATGACTGCGGGGCAGGCAAGTCCCCAGCAGGCAGGCCTGGGGGCAGGGGGAGACCACAGCAGACTGAGAGGCTCACAAGCACCCAGGAATGTGGAGTGACCCCTCAAACCAGCCCTGAGGCCCCCAGATGCGGGCCCTGGAGCGGACAGCAGCATCCAGACCGCAGACCCAGGGAGCCTTATGGGTGTGGCCAGGGGGCTAAGGGTCAGGGACTGTTTCTGAGAAGTCTCAGCCCAGCTGGTGGAGAAGCTGTTTGGGGGGATGGTTGAAAAGTTGGGGGCACCAGAGCATCATGCCCCATCCCAAGCAGATCAAGGTGCTGGTCCTGGGACCCGTTATCAGAGCCAGCAGGGGACCCAGTTTGGGTCCTGGCCCCATCTCAGACTCCAGGGGCCTCCTGCCTTCTGTGGCCTCCGAGTTCACACCTGTACAGTGGGCTGGGGCCTCAGATGGCTCAGCAGGCACACTGTCCCCCACACAGTCACTCTGGGGCATCCTCGGACCTGAGTCTCTTCTTTCGCCCACTTGCACCAACCCTTGCCCCCAGGTTTGGTGCCCTGCAGAGGGCTGGAGCTGAGGGCTGGGAGTCCGTGCACAGGGGAACCAGTGGCAGGACTCTGCAGGACTACAGGGCTCATCCAAGGCTGCAGAGAAGCGGGGGAGGAGGGCATTTCCTGTGCCCCCTTCTTCCCCCGCTGCCTTGCCTGACAGCAAATCCCACCATCTGCAGAGGGTCCTGCCTGCAGGAGTCCTGGTCTGACGGGACCAGAGGGACCTCTGGGTACAGCGGCCTCTCCTCCAGCCCGCCCCCACTGACTGGGCCCAGGGTTCCCACTGAGTGTGCCCATGGCCCCCACCTCTTGATAATCACTATTGATACAGTTTGGGGTCAAGAACCCCGAAAAGGAACCATTTGTGGCTACAAGAAGCCCTTGCCACCTCTGGCCCCCCGCCCTTGCCTGACCTTGGGGTCCAGAGAGAGAATGTGCTGTCCCCATTGTTCCCCTCCCCCATGGTCCTACTGAGGACAGCAGCCTCGGAGACCTCGGAGCTGGCCTGGGCTGGGGGACCGAGGTGTGTCCTCCCTGCAGCCCCTGGCCTCTCTGGCTCCAGTGCCTGCAGCTCAACACTGGGCTGCTCCCCACGGGAGCAAGAACTTTCTGTGGGTTGATTTGGTCACCCAAAGCCCCCTGGAGGAAAACTCTCTAACAGCGCCCAACAGGACCCGCCCAGAGGCCTCAGGAGGCTCCTCCTGAGAGTCCCTCCCTCCTTGTGGGGAAACTGAGGCTGAGAAGATAAGGGCCCTCCCCATAGTAACTAAGAGAGGAGAGAGGATGCGAGGGGCAGGGTAATCAAGTCCAAAGCTGTAGCCACTAACGCTCCCATCCAGCAGAGATACTCCACAAGACGGCGGACTTTTCTACCAGGGCGGACACAGCCAGACCTTGGAGACAAGGCGTCTGCTGCCCTCAGGAGTCCAGGGCCAGGGGCGCTGAGGTCTCTCTCTGCCAGGGCGGGTGGCAGGGGTGCAGGGGTGGGGGGGGGTCCAGGGGGGCGCAGGTCCAGAAAGACCTCAGGCACGTGGGGGAAGGGAAGCCCTTCCCTCTGCAGGAGCAGAGGTGAGAGCCCGTGCAGGGTTCAGGAAAGGAGAACCCCAGGACCATGGGGCCCTCAGGGCCGTGGCTCCAGGAGGCAGGGCCTCTGAGTCTCCCAGCCCAGCACACAGGGATCTTGGTCAAAGAAGGGGTGGTCTGTTCCAGGGCCACAGGGGCCACAGGGAGGCCTTTGAGCAGAGAAGTGGCCTGGCCAGGGCTGACCTGCCAGAACTTGTCTTGCCCTTCTCATCTCGGCCATCACTCCCTCGCCCTCTTGGCCCCCAAGGAGCCCTCTGTGGTCAGGTTTGAATTGGAAAATTGATATGGAGCCCTGAGTCAGAGGAGTGGGGTGGCCACCCTTCCATCTGGGACCCAGCTCTGCTTGTTCAGTGGGACTAGCTGTCGGGGGAGGTGCTGCCAGTGGGGACAGGATGCACTGGATGGCCTTGAGGTCAGCTCTCCTGTTCTCTGCCTGCCCCCCTACAAAGCTGAGGAAGCCAGGAAGGAAAGGGGTGCAGTGGGGTACAGGAGTTTAGGCCATGGCCTCCCTATGGGGCGCGTGGCTTAGTCTGGGGCTGTCAGGACCTGAGACACAGGTGCGAGCTTTTCATTCGCTCCTAAGGAGGCAGCGGGCCCCAGAGGTGGGGCGGTGGCCCAGGGCGAACAGGAGCTGCATGCTGCATGTGGGACTTCGGATGGAACCCTGCCCTCCCTGCGCCCCCAGGCTGCCAGTGTCCCTGCAGCTCTGGAGAGGTGTCTGAGCCATGCAAAGCCATGCTCCTGTTCTCCCCAGAACCTCCTCTAAGGTGGCAACTCACCTGTCCCCAGTCAGGGCCCTTCAGCCTCTTCCCCAGCGGTCGGGAACCTCAGAGGCCCCCGGGTGCTGGGAAGGCTCGGGTACTTGGTCTGGATGGGCTGGGTGACCTCTGGCACGCCATTGCCCCTCTCTGGATGTCGTTTTCCCACACACAGTTTTATAAACTTCCCCAAAGTGCTTCCCCTTTCTGGCTGGTTCAGCCAACGTCCACAGCGCCTCTGGGCCAGGTTCTGCGCCGGATGCTGGATGGCTGGTAGACAGAGCCCTGGTCCCTGCCGACATGTTCCCAGTGTCATTGCCAGCTCATCGCTTCACCCGACTAGTGTCCCCTGAGGCATTCAGGGTGAAAGGAAACTGAGGCCCAGAGAGATGGCCCAGCTGTCCTCAAATGGCCCAGTGTGACCAAGGACCACCCACCTAGAAGGTCCCTCTGGGCCAAGTGGAGCCCACTGTCAGGACGGAAGGACCCCCCGCCAAGGTCTCCCAGCACAGCCCCCAGCCAGGACCCATGTCTGAGCTAACGCCCTCCCTGCTGCCTCCTCCTTCCTGGCCCCTCGTCCCTTCAAACCGCAGGGCCCAGCCGGCCTCTGGAACGCGTGCCCAGGACCTTGGTGATATTTTGAGTTTAAGAAAACTTTGCAGTCGGCAGGAGCTCTTAAAGGTTATAAATAGCAGCAGCAGGAGCCCACAGCCAGGAGCAGCGGAAACACGTGTCAAACAGACCTGGGAGGGGTGTTCAGAGGCGCAGACCCCCAGGCCCCCTCCCCCTCCAGAGACCCACTGGCTACTGGGGATTTTATAACCACTGGAGCCGGAAGTCACACCCCACCCGAAGGCGGAAGGCGTCTGGAAAGTGAGGCTCCCTTCTGCACCCCCTCCCCACCCCACCCCCGCTGGGAGTGGTTGGCCAGGTTGGGGGGCTGGTATGTGAGGCGCTGCTGAAAGTGTGTCTGGGGTGGGAGGTCTTGCTCCCACCACCTCCCTCCCCCACCAAGGTCTCCACTCAGCTGCCCCTCACAGGAACCCCAGGACTGAGTGGGGTTTCCAAGCACATCCGCTCAAACCCAGCCGTCGGCAGTGAGGGGACAAGCCCAGGGTGAAGAAGGGATTATTTCAGGGTCACTCGAGAGCCGGGCAGCACTCGGGCCCCAAGCCATGGTTCTGCCACCGAATGCCACTGCCGCCCCCTCCATGCTGAGGGCCCACGTGGCAATCCCTTACCCACCCCCACCCTGCTGAAGGACTGCATTGTGAAGAGCCCCCCCCAGGTGAGCGGACCCCAGGGCCCCCCCCAATCCCCATGTTTCTACTTCTGATGGGGATCTCGGTTGGACAGATGAGGAAGTGAGCCCTGGGGAGGACAAGGGACTTCTCATCCCTGGCAGGGTTTGAACCCACACCCACCCGGCCAGGTGTCGCCCGCCCCACCAGGGTGTCGACAGTGAATACCTGAGGCCAGGCCTGGGTCTCCACCAGGGAGTCAGCTCTGGGTTAGGCCACTGTGGTCTCAGGCTTGCTTTCACGGCCACGTGATTTGAGGACGTGCTCTTGGGACTGAAGGGACACAGCCATGAAGGCCCCTGGATTTTCCCAACTGCTCCACGGTGAGCATGGGCAGGAACTGGTACTCCAATGCCAAGGCCTGGAAACGGAGGTACCTCTGAGGCTCCCACCTGCCACCCCCAGTCCTGCCTCATTTCTGCCCCACCTGCTGCCCATGGCCCCCAGCAGGTCTGGGGGTGGCAGCCAGGTCTGGCGTCCAGGCGCTCTGAACCTCAGGGAGCCCCGAAGGGTTTATGGGCTCCCAGTCGAATGGGCCTGCTGAGCTCAGAGGGGGTCAGGCCCGAGTAAACACAACTGGGTCTGAGCTGCCATTCACCCCCTGCCTCCTTCCCCAGGACCCAGGGCCCAAACACAACTTCCTATCCCTGGAGCCAAGGGCCAGACTCGCCCCCCAGAGCCCTGGGGTGGGGCCTACTGGAGGGACACAGTGCGGCCCACGCAGGCAGCCCCCGAAGCTCAAAGACCTCAGGTTTTCAGAAGCCCTGCAAGCCTTGGACTGCTGGCCCAGTAATGACAGATCAGGAAACTGAGGCCCCGAGCAGGATGGGACCCACAGGTCAGGGCAGAGCGGGCCCCAGCCTCCTCTTTCCCTGGCCAGTGAGGACGAGAACAGTGGGAAGGCACAGGTGCCCACTGAGCTACAGAGCTGAAACCTGGCCCCCAGGGCTCTGGTCACAGAATGGCCTGCGTGCCCTGGGATACCCCGTGGAGCTGCGCGCTTGGGAGCAGCCAGCTCCGAGGGCAGGAGCCTCGTAAGAGCTGTTTGTCAGCTTGTGATGTCTGCCTTCTAGGCCTCATTTTCCCCACCTGGAGGCCAGGTACTGACCAGCCAGCCCCCTGCCTCCGTTTCCAGCTTGTGAACTGGAAAGTGCTACGGAAACTGTAAAGTGTGGTACTCTCCCTTAGAGCCTGGAAGACCTGGGGAGGGGTCACCTCTGGGGATGAGGCCTTAGGCACATGCTCCAGCAGCTGGGGGCTGGTGTGGGGCCGGCCCCCTCCCGCGCTGGGCACTGGAGGCCACGGCTGGAATGTGCCGAGCGGCAGCGGCCACGTGAATCATTACACCTTGTCAGGCTGAGCTCAGGACTTCCTGACACAAACCAGCTCGGGCTGGGCTCAGGCAGAGGGGTGGCCTCCCCCCAGGGTCTCCAGCCCTGGATCTTGTAGGGTTCCTCCCTGGCTACCCAGCCCCAGCGCTGCCACAGTTCACCCCCGCAGACCCTCAGAGGGAGGGCATTTTGCCCACAACCCCCGGCCTCTGCGACCTGTAGCTGCATAAGCAAGTGTCGAGCCTGGGAGGCCCTGGAGGGTGCCCAGAGAGGGTTTCCTGGGTGGTTTCACACCAGGAGCCCAAGCTCCAGCGGGCAGTGACTCAGATGTGGGGTGGCTGTGGGGCTGCAGGGGTCAGAACAAGGGTAGAATTGAGGATCCCCACGTCTCTCCAGGCTGGTAGCCACTGGGGACCCAGGGCTGGGGGTCAGGCCTTCTCAGATCTCAGTTTCCCTGCCAGCCAGCCACCTGGGTACGAACCACCGTCAGCCCCCATCCGATCTCTTCAGGTTCCCAACACCTGAATGAAGTTACCCATCGGGGCTGCGCTCCTATGTCCGGGGGGCCTGAAACTTCTGCGACGTGGAAAGGGCTGGAAGGGGTAGCCGGGGACACGGGAGTGGCTTGGCAGGGCAGAACCACTGAGGCACACACACCAGCGGGGCCGGGCTGGCCTGGGCACCTGGTGGGCAGGCCGTGGAGGGGGTGGGGAGGGCCCAGGCCAGGGCACCTGGGCACTGGTGTGTGTGGGCCTGCCTCTGCTCCCCCACCAGGTGTCTGGGACAAAGTCCTGGGCCAGTGCAGGGCTTGGTAAAAAATAATTAATTTTCGTTTTCAAGAGAAAGCTCTGACTCAGGCCTTTTTCTGTCCTGAACAGCGACACCCTGGCTTAGGCCTGAAGCACAGAAGCTGCTCAGGGCTACCCATGGCCTCCCCGTGGCCAACCTGACTCTGCTCCGAGGCTCAAGGCTGCGCTGGGAAGGCCTTGCGGGCTCCAGGTGAGTAGGATCCAGGGAAGTCCAGAGGTTTGGGTGCAGCTGGACAGGGCCAGGAGGCCGTGCCCCCTAGGTGAGTGTATGAGGGTACCTGGGCCCTGCGACCTTGTGATCAGCAGGGACAGGAAACCCACACCCCCAATCTCTCTGGGAGTGCCCGCTGCCTTCAACAGAGCCTCCAGACCCCTGTACCCCCAGCTTCCCTCCTGTGGCCTTCCTGAGAGGTGAGAAACCGGGCTTCCGGCTTCAAGAGGAGGGGTCTGCCCAACCAGCTGCCGTGGGCGCCTCCAGTGACTCAGCCGGGTGGGGGGTGAAGTGGGGGGTGTTTATGAGCAGCCGAAATGGCTGTAAAAGTGGCACCTCAGTTCACTTAGGGCCTGGCCATTCCCTCCCCTACCGGCCCCTTGACTTGAAAAGCTTCCAGAAGGGCCTGGAACCTGAGAGAGATCTGGGATTAAGGCTTGGGTGGAGGCTCAGCCCCGGGGGGTCAGGGTTCAGCAGGGGTTTAGAGGTCACACTGGGATAAGGACTCAGCCTGGCAGGAAAATCCCAGGCTGGGGTCAGGGTTGAGGCTGGGACTGAGGCTGACCTGGGCTAAGCTTGGGAGACGAGGTCTCGAGGTCTCGAGGTTTGCCGGCCATCGGCCCCAGGGTGGGGCAGTGGGTTTCCCGAGAGACCACGGCTGGGCTGCAGAGCTGAGGACTGAGCCTCTATCTTTCCGGTTTGCATCTGGTACCACCTGGTCCCCGGCTCCGTGTGCGTTGGCCAGAGCCTTACTGGTGCTAGCGGCTGGCAGACGGCAGAGGCTTGTCAGCCCAGGGCCACTGCATCAAAGCCCAGTCCCTGCTCCAATTCTAAGCTCCACTGACCACCCTGACTCTTCCTCCTAGGCCCCTGCCTGGAATCAGAAAGGAGAGTCCCCACAGGGACTAGCTCCCACTCCCCGCCCCCATCCAGACCTTTCGAAATGCCATTGAAACTGACCAGCAACTGACCAGAAACTGACCCCGGGGGCCCTGGGACTTGTCTGTCAAAAAGAGCAGGCTGGCTCTCTACCAGTTAATGTGTGACACCCCACCCCCACGGTAGCACTTTAACCAGAGGCCTGGGGCTGAGTGAGGGGTTCAGTGGCCCCACCCCCACTGGTGGAATGTCCAGAGGGGGACTCTGGGTTGAGACACATGAGTTATGGCTACAGGAACACTCTTCAGAGGCCCAGAGCCCATCAGACCCCTCTCTGCAGTCCTCTCCACTGCCTAGCCTTGTCCTTCCAAGTACAGACACTGTTTCTTTCCAAATCTCGAGTTTTCTGATGTCAGACCTCAGAAGGACTCCCCCATCAGTCCCTAGTTGTACCTCTCCGTTCCCCCAATCCCTCTGTGAAGGTCCTTTTCCTGTCACCAAGGGGTGGGTGTGGTCAGTGGTCATCAATCATAAAACCTAGAACGGAATCACTTAGAGGCATAAAGCTGAGACCACCAAACCATAACACCGAAGAACCACGAGTCCTTTAGGTGCCCCCTGGGGGCCACACATCATAGGGGCAGCCCCCAAATCAGAGAACCGGCCTCCCGCCGGTAGAGCAGGAGATGGCGACCCAAGGCCAGGCAGAGAACAATCCTGGCGGAGGCAACTACAAACGCAAAGGCGGGGGTGTGGCCACGGGATGTATGGAGAAGACAGTTGTGGGTACCACCTGGGAGACGGCTGGGCTGGAGCCTGGAGAGGGGGCGGGCTGCCGGGAAGGTTGGCCGCAGCTCAAATCCGGGGGCCTTCAGACTTGGGCCTGCGGACCCATTCACGTTGAGGGAGAGGATCTGAGGGTTCTGAGGAACTCAATTTCCACAGCGGAGCCTGGAGCCCCCAGAGCCCATGGGTCTGGACACCCGTCTTCTGAGGCACTAAAATAGTAAAACGAAAAGTGCTGTTTGCGTCAGCTGGTCTACCCCACGTTTTACCGATGAGGAAACTGAGGCCCAGACCACGGGAGAGTCCTCTTGGCCAGAATACACAATTGGTAAGTGGGCAAACAGGGGCTGTCATTTAGTCTGAATGGTATTTCCCAGGGCCCTGACAGTCACATTAGCTCCCTCTTGACCATCCTTAAAGGTCCTCCCGTCCAGGAACTACTGGGCTCTCGCTGGACCTCAGTTTCCCAGCCTGGTACTGAGAGGTGATAGACTTGGGGTCCAAGGCCGCCTCTTCTTGGCGCTCAGGCATCTCCACAACGCCCAAGCATGCAAGCCCCGCCCCTCCGTCCCCCGTCCCCGAAGACTCCTCCCTCCTTTCCCCTAGCTGTTGGTCCCCAGTGGACCAGAGCCCGCCAAGAGCGTTTGGGGGTGTGACCGGGTGGGAGAAGGAGGCAGAGCCCGCGGGTTGGGGTCTGAGCTGAGCCCTTGGTCCTGCGGCCTCTAGCCGCCTGGGGTGGAGTCAGGGGCGGAGCTAGAGAGGCCCGGAGGGCGCCAGGATGCGTCGAGACTCGGAGAGACCTGGAACCGGGGAGACACTGAGGAGGGAAGACACTGGGGAGGGAGAGGGAAGGGTGAGAGGCCAGGGACGTGGGCGGGGGCGGGTCTAGGGTACCAATGACCGGCCTCCTCGGGACGTTCCCAAGGCTGGGGGTCCAGGCGAGGGCAGGGCGGGGCAGGGCTGGAGGAGGCAGCGGCCGAGCCGAGCTCCGGCTCCCCGGGTCCAGCCCGAGAGGGAGTCCCGCGGGCGCACAGACAGAGCCGCGCCCACGGTCGTGCGGGCACCTCTGGTGAAGAGGCCCTGCTTCTCGGCTAAGGGTACCTAGTCACTGGCCTCGGCCGGGCAATCAGATAAATAAATAAATAAATAAATAAATAAATAAATAAATAAATAAATAAATATCCGTGCCTCTCCGAGAAGAGAATGAAGCGGCAGCCGCGTCCCGGGCCGCGTCCCCAGGTCCCAAAGTCAGGGCTGCCTGGCTCCGTCGCCCCCACACTCACATCGCGCCACAGTGGGACCCCGGGCCGCGGCCTGTATAGCAATGTCCGGGGCAGGGGGCAGCCTGATCCGCTCCGCCGCTCCACACACCGCGTCGGAGGCGACGGAGGGGGGCGGGGGCGGGAGAGGCCCAAGGAGGGCGCGGGGGAGGGAAGCGGCGCCCGGCCGCGGGGGAGGGGGAGCAGCAGACGCCGGAGCGAGGGACGCGCGCGGCGGGCGGCGGCTCCGAGTGGCGGTCGGACCGGGGGTGCTGGAAGCCAAGCGGACCAGGGGGGATCCCGACAACTCCATGAAGTCCCCCCGGGGCCGCGGACGGGGCGCTGTCCTGGGGAGGCTGTCGGGGGGTCCCCGACATCCATGGCTAGGCGGGGGCCGCGGCGACGCGCTCGGAGTAAGTCGGGGTCGGGGGCGGACGCGGAGCGGAGGGGGCCGGAATTGAGTAGGGGTGACTCGGGACCTGACCGGGGCGGGCGGGCTGGCCTGTCTCGGTGTCAGTCCGCGGCGCCTTCTCGGAGCCCGGGGGAGCCGCCAGCCCCGAGCCTCTCAGCTCCGTGGCTTTTTTGGAAACTTGCAAATGTTTTCGTAGAGAGAGAAGAGGGAGGGGAGGGAGGGATCGAGGGAGTGACCGAAACGAAGCTCGGGGCTGCTGGAAGAACGGAGGCCAAGGCCGGGGGAACTAGAGACAGACTGACAGACAGACGGACAGAGCGTCCTAGCCGCAGGCGCTCTCCAGTGGCGCGGGCGCAGGCGGGGCTCCGGCCGGGGACGGGGAGGGGGCGCCGGAGGCGGCTGCGGACAGGATGGGGGTTGAGGGGCTAGGAGCAGGCGGCCCGACCACCGAAGGTTTCAGTGTCTTTGCAAAGTTGGGATCTCGTCCTCCAGCACCAGGCCCCTAGCGGCTCAAAACGCGCCCCCCGCCCCGCCCCCTTTGCGCTCGCAGCGGAGCTAAAAATAACAGCCCCGTGCGCCCCCCGCAGACCGCGACCCCAACCCCTCCCCCGACCCCTCCCCCACTGGGCGTGGGGCGAAGCCACATCTCCCAGTTCCCCAAAAGAAAAAAAAAGAAAAGAAAAGAAAAGGCGGCGCGGGGGGGGGGGCCGGGGGGCGGGCCGGGGGCGGGGGGCCCGGCCATATGGATGTGATTTCTCCGCTCCGAGGCAGACGGGCAGCTCCGCAGCGCTCGGCGCCCGCCCGCCGCCCGCCCGGCCCCCGGCTGCCTCCCTTCCTCCTCCCTCTCTCCTCTGCGCTCGCTCTCTCGCTAACCCTCGGCGCATGGGCCCCGCGTCGGGCCCCGGGGCCTCGGGCCGCCCGGCCGCCGGGGTCTCCTAGGCCCGGGCGTGGGCGGGGCAGCCCGGCCTGACGCAGCTCTGTACCCCACCATCATCACCAGGGCCGGCGGCGGCGGCTGCCCCGAGGGACAGGGCCCTAGGCAGTGGCGATGGGGGCCGCCCGGATCGCGCCCGGCCTGGCGCTCCTGCTCTGCTGCCCGGTGCTCAGCTCTGCATACGCTCTGGTAAGTCCCTGGTCCGCACTCCAGGACAGGCTGAGGGCTTGCTCTGGGGTCCCTGGAGGGGGAGGAGGGGTGTCCAGGGCCCAGAATCTTGGGTTCCCCAAGCAACGTCAACTTTGGATGACGGTCTCCTCCGACCTGGTGCCTGCTGTTCCTGGGGTGTCTGGATTCTGGGTTCCAGATGCCTAAGGTCTCCCTGATTCTGAACCTTGGGTTTGGGGTCCCAGGTCCGATCCCCTGTGGTTGGGGATCCCCTATCTTCTACTGCCCTGATTGTGTCTCCCTCAAAGATGACAGTGTGATCTAGCAGAAGGCTGATCTGTGGCCTGATGTGGCAGCCCACAGGCTGCTTGGACGCTGTTTTCTGCAGTTTTGTTTGCAATCCAGGACACAGGGCTGTGGGTCTGAGGTCGAAATCACACAGGCAGGGGGTACGATTTAGGGGACCCTGCAGCTCTCAGGATCCCGTGCATGCGCACACACATCCACTCATGCCCAGCTTTACCCAGAGTGGGAGCTGTGTGCCCAGGGAGGTGGCGTGGCATGGCGTGGAGGAGGGATGGAGTCCCCCGGAGCAGACTGACCTCACAGAACGCTCCTACAGGAGAAGCACTCTGGAGGGGGACTTGGTGACTGAGGGGACCCCATCTGGACCCTCCTGAGAAGAGAGGCCAAGAGCGGACCAGAGGGAGCAGGAGAGACAGAATGGGAGAGGAGGAAAGAGAAGAGAGACAAAGGGTGGCGGGGTGAGCGCTCCCCAGAGCAGGAGGGGTAGACAGACGGAGAACTGCAAAGACAAACAGGGAGACACTGACAGAGGCAGAGAACCGCGACACGGAGGGGCAGGGGCAGCGCCCTGCTCATCCTGGGCCAGGGTCTGGGGGCCTTTTCCAGGAAGGTGGGTCAGACCCCACTGCAGCCCTGTCCCAGGGGACCAGCCATTGCTGAAGAGGCTGCCTGCCTGTGCATCAGACTTCAAGGCCCCTGCTGCCTCTCCTACCTCCCAGGTGAGGGCATTGGCCTTCTAGAAAGACAGGCAGACAAGCAGCCTCCCCCTCCTGCCCAGCTCCCTACCCTGCAGAGTCCCAAGGGAAAGGCAGGAGCTCTGGGATTCCTCCAGCTCCGTCTAATGTCTCTGTACCCTTGGGCTATCCTTCACACCTGAGTTTCCCCAATGTAACAAAACGAAGAGAAAGAAACAGTCACCTAAGAGTCCCCTGAGCTGAGACTGTCCTTTCTGCTGCCGGCCTCGGCTTGCCCCATTCGCCAAAGCCATGCACTCCTGACTCTGGCCTCTCAAGGCCGTCAGCGTCACCCATGTGAGGACTTAGAGGCAGAAAGTGGGGATTCCGAGGAGGACCCTGGCTCTCGCCGGGGCCCAGAGCATTTCTTCACCCTCCCCGTGGGCCGGGCTCACCTTTCCTGGGGCCCCTCCAGGGTGCGTGAGCACAGCCATGTGCAGAGCCAGCCAGCCCAGCCCACGCGCGCAGGACTGTCCAGGGGTAGACAGGGTGACAGGCGGGGGCGTCTCGGCAGTGTGCCTCAGTCTGCACCCTTCTCTGGGCATGGTGTCCTCTGGGCCTGTGTGAGTGCCCAGTCCACCTGTGAGCTCACGTGTGTCTGCAGCTGTGGGTTGCACCTGACTCTCAGGGGCGCAGTTGTGCTTGCAGGTGTGTGCATTTGTGGGCGCGCGTGCACCCGGGTCTGCTGGTTTCTTGCTTGTGTTGCAGAGATGCTCTGCAGCGCTCCCTACCTGCCCGAGACCATCCTGAGTGCTCACAACCTCCACTGCGCTACCTCTCCAGCGGCCCTCTGAGAGGGGTTCTGCCACTGTCCCCGTGTTTTAACTGACCCAAGTCACACAACCGATGTGACTATTACTTACGGCGTGCCGGCCAAGTGCCGAGCTCTGTGCCTACATGGGGGGAGGATGACCGGTCCCCAAGGCCCTGCGCTAGTTTCTGGAAAAACTGAGGCGCATGCAGGGTGTTCGCCTGGCTCGGCTGTGGCCCAAGGCTGAGGGTGGGGCGGGAGGAAAGGGCTGGGTCTGCTCCGAGACCTCGTTGGTGCATCTGCGGCTGGACTGTCGGGCCGAGTGCACTGGACATTCCCTGACTTCAGGGCTAGAGGATATGGCCCAAGGGTCACCCAGCACCCTGCGGGTCCCCTGGGCTCAGCTGGAGCCAGTGAGCAGCTGACAGCCTGCAGGCTACCTCTCCTGAACCCGGCCCTGCCTCTCCCGACACAGGTCTGCGCCGGTGCCCACCAAGGCCACCAGCCCCAGAGAGAGCCTCTCTCACCAAATGTGTAGGCTGCCTGCCCAGCCAGCCCCAGGCTGGGGGACGGAAAAGCACCCCACTGGGAGCACACTGGCTGTGGCCAGACTCGGCTGGTCCGTCCTGGGCCTTACAGGGAGGGGTGACTGCGAGGCTGGAGGTCAGGCAGAGTGGGGTTCGGAGGGAGGGAGGGACCCCAGGGTTGTGAATCCGGGCAGAGGGGTGGCCCTGTCCTTGGGGATGCCTCGTCCTGAGGACACATGAAGGGGCGACCGCAGGAGGGAAGGCTGAAGGTCGCTGCAGGGGGCTGGCGGTTAGTGTGGGGATGCGACGTCAGAGTTAGACCCAGGAGGGACTGGGGGAGTGCAGGGGACCCCTCCCAGCCTGCTCCAGGGGTAGCTTGGCCACAGGGCTCACTTTCAAAGACAAGAAGGAACCACTGTGTACTGACCGGTGGCTGTGCCCAGATCTCAAGCTAGAGACCATCACGAGTGTTTTCTCGCTCCGTCCATTTACTGCCTCCCCCTATTTTATGGGAAATAAAATGGCTGTGGGGGGAGAGTCTGTGGCAGAGGTGGGATTTGAACCCAGATCTTCAGACGCCTGCACTGAGCGTCTTCCTCCAAAGCAGGGTGAGGACTTACGCCGGCAGCAGACCCTCATGTCCCCTCTGGGTTTTCTTTTTCTTTTCTTTCTTTTTTTTAAAACACTAAAATCCTGTTACTTTACTTTTATTTTCTTAGTTTTCACTTGCTAACGGGCACTTGAAAATGTTCTTCCTTGTACAAGAGTCAAATAATACAGATTAAGCAAACGTCATCCTTGATTACCCCCAAGCCCCAGTCCCCCTTTTAGAGAAAACCCTTCTTAACAGTCTGGGGCGAAGGATGTAGTCCCGGCTGTTTTCCGTGCGTTTCCGAAGGGCGCCTTTTTGGGTACCTGTCCCGGAGGTGGCTTTGTTCTGTTGTTTTCGGTTTGTTTTTAAATGAATGTTGCCAGTGTGTAGAAAGGGCTCGGCACATGCATTTTTCCACTGACAGGCACACGCTGGAGGCCTCTGCGTCGGAAAACGCCAGTCTTTTTTCCGTGCCGCCTAGCGCTCCAGAAGCTGGGGTTGTGCGGTGGGTCTAGGAATGAGCATTCAGAACGTTGCTACATGATTTGTGTGTGTGTGCGATTCCAGACGGTGGCAGGGAGGCCCCTTGAAACGCCCTCTCGTGTCCCCGTGGGACCGTTTGTTTCCCTGCGGGGTGCTTCCAGAATCCGTCAGTGCCGGGTCTGAGAACGTGCACAGTTTTCATCTTCACGCACGTGGCCAAACTGCCCTCTAAAAAGCGCTGCCAGTTCAGACTCCTAACCCCCGCAGGGAGCGGAGCGGGCGGGCCTCTCCCCCCCACCCTCTGTCTCATAGGACAGCGTGAGGGTTCATTCCTTCGCTGTCGCCAATCTGATAGGAGAAAGTGGTGTCTCGTGTCGTTTTAGGTTGCCAATTGCCAGTGAGCTTTTGGACTTTATGTTGGTTTATGGTCCGTCTTCTGAGAGCTTGCTCAGAGCCATTACCCATCTTTCTGTGGGTTATTTGTCTTTGTCGTATTGATTTGTTGAAGCTTTTTATATCACCTGCCCTTTAAACACCCCCACCCCCTCCGCCCGCAGCTCTGGGGACTGCCTGTGGACAGAGGGGCGGGGGGCGGCGAGCCCTCAGGAACTTGGGTTTTCTTCGGAATGTTTTAATGAGGCATCAAGCGGCCTCCCCCAGATTCCTGTTGTGGGCCTTCTGGGGACACTCCCTGGTCCGGCCACCACATCAGGAAGGCCAGTGAGAGAGTCCCCAGGAAAAAGAAAGGGTGTGGTGCGGCTTTTGCAGACCCCTTAAATTGTCTGCGAAGCGCAGTGTGACTGGGAGGGGGTGCGGAGTTTTGCTCAGATTCACAAAGACGTCAGCAACCTCCAAACCCTTAAGAATCCCAACTCTGGGACCCGCCTGGTGGGGAGGTGAGACCTGCTAGGACCTTATCCTGCTGGCCAGGCAGGCTGTGGCTGCGTTGGGCCATGCCATCTTTCTGGGCCTCGGTCCCCCAGCCCAGGTAGAGACCGCTGGTGAAAATCCACCCTGTCCTAGCCACCAGCTCCACCATCCCAGGCTCCATCCTACCGCCTGCCCTGAAGGCGTCCTTGCTGGCCAGGACGAGAGGCAGGCGTCACAGTGCCTCCCCCCCCCAGCCCCTCCCAGCCCCAAACACAGACGGCCTGTTCAGGAAGGCCTGGCGAGGGGGAAGAGAAGTCCGCACTTGTCAGCGGTGGCAGGCAGGAGTGTCCCCGGCAGGGAGCCCGTCCCAGCCTGCTCAGGCCAGCCGGACAGACTGAGGGCAGCAAGGGGTGGGGAGCAGTCCCTGGCCAGCTGGCATGGAAGACACCGAGGGGGGCCAGCGCAGGTCCCCGGAGTGGAACTTGGAGCAGAGGTGCAGGCAGGCCAGGAGGTCACAAGGCGGTCCCCTGCGCACCAAGGTGTTCTCCTTCTGGTTTTTCTGGAGGCACAAACTCTCCTCTGCACTTAGAGCTGGGCACAAGCTGCCTCCGCCACCACCTTCACCATCTGATCGCCTGCCTGCCTGCCTCCACCCCTGACTTAGCTCCGTGGAGGCTGCCTTAGGTGCTCTGCAAAGAGGCATTTGCCCGGCACAGCAAAGCCACGGTCCAGAAGGACTGTGCAAAGCTGGTACTGAGGCCAGCACCCGGTGGCTGGGTACTTCCTCCGGCTTCCCCTTGCTCCTGGGTTGCAGCCAGTGTCAAGCAGACCTTCGCTGCAGTCCCTGCCCTCTACTTTTTAGCCGTGACTCTTGATCTCAGCGCCCCCATTTGAAAGATAAGAGGTGGTGGAAAGGGAAGCACATGTGGCTAATGTCCAGGAGCCACGGCTGGTGCCCACAGGTAGAGGGGCTCCTGCAGGGCGGGAAGAGACCAGCCAGCCCGAGGATGACCACCAGGTGACCCGCTTCCTCTGGAGGTGAGCAGGAAGCCAGCCGCCAACTTCCCCCCAGGGGACCAGGCTGGACCCAGGCAGAGGGCTGAACGAGATGACCCAGGAGGGCATCCCGGGGCTACCGCCGTGCGGAGGAAGAAGCGCCTTCCCTGGGCAGAGGTGTCAGCCGCCGAAGAAGGCCCCCTTGTATTTCCTCCATAGCTCTGCCCTGCGGAGAATCTAGGCCTGTCTGGGACCACAGACAGCAAATGTGTGGAATTTGGCAGTTAGGGGAGGCCCTGAGAGGGGTGGCTCTCGTTGGTCAGTGGCACGGAACTGGCTCTCTCCACCACGGTGGTCACCGCCACGCCTCCATCACCAGCACCGGCCTTGACATCGCCACCTCGCGGTCCTCGCTGCCGCCATCGCTGCCGTCCCCATCCCTGCCTCCGGATCGGGGTGAGAAGGAGCTGCGTGCTCACGGGAGGGCCCTGAGCAGATGGCTCTTCTCTTCCACTCAGCTTCTGAACTCAGGAAATGAGAAACACAGCCGGGCCTCTTGACCACACACCACTCTCTCCCCAGGACAGCAGCTTCCACGTTTGTAAATAACGTGTTGGCTTCCCGCCCCCATCTGCACCCTGCCTGGACCCCGGCCAGCACTAGCTCAGCGCTGCCCGTCTCCCTCTCCCCAGCTCAGGGCTAAGGTCAGGTTATCATCCCACCCCTGCCTGTTCACAGCAGGGTGCACGTCACACCCACGTGCGCACACGGGAAGGCTCTGTGTTGGGTTGAACGAAGGGAGAGTGCGCTACAGCGGGGACCTTGGAGCTGAGCCCTAACAATGGTTAGGTCAGGAGAAGTCAGCCTCAACCCAACACCATGGGAGGGATGTGTGGGAGGGGGTTTGGGACTCCTGGCATCAGGGTTGGGCGGCCCCATCAGGGGTGGGTGTGGACTAACTGGCCCCCAGCTGTCGAGCAGCCTGGGTTCTCAGTCTTTGCCCCAGAGAGCCAGGATCCACAGACTCTCTGCGTCTAAAACGAGGCAAGTCCCAGTCCTGCGCATCAGGTTCTGGGCCAAGAAGACCCAAACTCTGCAGGGGGAGGGCTGGCAGGGTGAGGAGTGGGAGCAGCAGACGGAGTCACCAGGCCAGGGGGAGAATCAGAGCTGGCACCATTTCCCCCGTCCCCCCAGGAGACTAGGCCTCCTCGGTCAGAGCAGAGGCTGAGGGGGGGGGGGGGCTCTTAACCCACAAGCTCAAGAAGTGACTTTGAATCTAGTGTGAGTCCAGGGTAGATCCAGAACTACAAGCAGTTATTGGGACGTCCTTCCCCCCGAGAGGCTTGCGAGGCATGCCTCACCCAGAGAGCCCTCCTTATTTCCTCTTCCCAGTCCCGGAATCCCACTCCCGGCTGCCCCTCACCGTGGCCCCTGCACTCGGACAGCTTCCCCTGATCATCTCCCCTGCTGCTCTGGGTCCTCAGCCTGGGGCGCCCCTGGCACCCAGCAGCAGGGGCGCCCGTAGCCATGACTCGGTGCTGCTGCTGCTGCTTGACAGCAGCCGTAAGAACAGCCAGCGTCTCCGGACCCACCTCTGCCCGGGCTTTCCACGCATCACGGCAGGTCCTGGAGCAACGTTGCTGTAACGTTGAGAAGGTGCCTTCGGAGCTTAACTCGTGTTTACGTCGGTGGGCCTGTGGTGAAACTGGCTGCCCGATACTTCATTTCTCTTCAGGCCCCCGAACCGATCGACGATGTTAAGTGAGGGCTCGCGGTGCCTCGCTTATCCTCACAGCAGCGCTGTCATCCTGATTTTGCAGGCAGAGAACTGAGGCACAAGGGTTAAGCGACTGTCCCGGAGACACGAGGGCTGTCCCTGGTGGAGGCAGGATTCAGGCTCCAGTGCTGGTGGCAGAGTCTCCTGGATGCAGAGAGGGCGCAGCTGGAGGGAGGGGCGAGGGGCATTCTGGCAGGGGGCTGCCCTGCCGGGCAGGTGGGAAAGTGCTTCCCTGATTCAGGCTGGGATTCCTCTTGCTGCAAGGGCAGTTCTGCCATGATTGGGTGCCAGAGAAATGGGTCGCACGGTGCACGGAGGCCAGAGGCGGGGCCCCCCTGTCGCTGTGGATGGATGAAGGCGTTCGGGGGCTGTGGGGCGCCGGAAGCACGCACGTCTCCCTCTCCACGTGAAAACGAGACTCCAGAAAAGAGGGTGTGCCTCCTCTTGGCCATGGAGGGGGCGAAGCCAAGAACAGACGCCGTGGGCCGGTTCCTGGTCCTCACCCACGTAGCACCCCTGTCGGTCTGTCAGTCTGCCAGCCCGGCAGTCTCCAGCCCGTGCCTGACTGCCTTTCATACAGGCCATCAGCTCTGACCCTCGGTCTCACCGGTGGGCTCCTGTGTCCATCAAGCGGGCCGGCGCGCCTCAGCCAGTCCCTCGGGAGCTGTCCGTCAGCTGGAAAAACACGGCGTGTTATGTGTTTGCCTTGAGAGATGGGTGGGCAGGCGGAAAGCGGCGGTGGGGAAGGGGGCCCGGTGAGTGTAGGTGTAAGGATAAGGCTGTGGCAGAGGTGGCATTGATGGTGATTAGTGCTGGGGGCTGGTGGCAATGTTGGTGAAGGCGGTGGAAATGGCACTGGTGATGGTGATGGTAATGTTCTACCAGCTGATGGCGACAGTGGTGGTGACGGTGGTTATACTGACGGTGATAGGGTCAGTGCTCGGGGTGCTGGTGCTGCTGGTGTGCCTGTGGGGTGAAGGGGTGTATGGCTGTGTTGGTGTAGCCAGTCCAGGCGATGGCGGTTGGTGGTGGGCACTGACAGGGGTTCGAGTTGCAACACTGGAAACGGTGGTGAAGGGCACTGTGATGGGAGCAGGGTGGGCCGGGCACCCACACAGGGATCGGACCCCTCAGCAGCCTGCATCCCCAATGCCAGAGGCACAAAGAGAACTTCGGGGTAGTCTTGGAGCCTGCGGAGGGGCAGGCCTGGGTTGTCCCCCGTTAAGCCCATCCCCCTGCAGCTACGCCGCGCCCCCCCAGCCGCCCGTGCCCCACCCCTAGCTGGTGGGTAAGGGGACAGCAGCAAGCACACAGCAAGCTGTACCAGCCCTTCCTGGGGGCCGTGACCGTGGGTTCCGCTGAGATCCGGGGTCCAACTCAGACTCCGGAGACTCGCAGAAGCACGGACACCCAGACGTACTTATGAGCAGCCGTAGCACACGCTGCGGAGGCGCACGCGCAGTCCGTGGCGCAGAGCACATGTACACATGCAAGTTCACAGACAGTTCGGGCTCACGTCCCGAGTGTGCGTGCTGGATAAGCCCCGTCACGTGAGATCGCACAGAGACAGGCGCCCCCCGGGCCACTTGCACACCCATGCGCAGTGGCGCCTCCGCTAAATGAAACCAGCAGAACCCAAGGCCGGTGGAGCCAACCGGAGACTCCCTGGCCCTGGAGGCCCTTGCTGCTGCCACCAAGAGACTCGGTCAATTAACTTCTCCCTGCAGCCCAGCTCCTTGACCCGCCCCAGCAGCCTGGCCAGCCCCTCCGCCTACTTCCTCCCTGCCTCCTGCTGGTTCTTCCATCCCAGGAAGCTCCACTCAGGCTGAAGGGACCCAGCCTGGCCTTGGGGTGTCTGCGGTGACACAGCCTGCTCTGTGGGGTTTCGGGGATACGCTTGTCCTGGGGGTCGCAGGGAATGTGTTCGCTGCTCTGGGTTTCCCTCATGGGCTTGGGCCCACTGCGCTGTGCCCCGGACAGGGTGCTGCCTCCTCCTCTGACCCCTTTCCAGCCCCAAGTCATGGGGACAGGAGCTGTGGGTGAGGCCCCACCCCCGAGATTCTCCTGTTTCCTTCCTTAAAATGGTGCTGATGAGACCAGGCGGGTAGACAGAGGTCCCAACAGCGGGAGCGGCAGGAGCACAGGCCTGTCTGCACTGTCAGAAGGAGGCTGCCTGCAGGGAGGGACCTTCCAGAGAAGTGGGGAGTGGGTGTGGGTGACTCCCACCCTCATCCTGCGCAGGAGTGCCTGCCCAGCCTGGACCACGGCCAGCGCTGTCTCTGTCCTCTCCCTCTTGGGAGAAGACAAGATGGGAGGGGCTGAGGCCCTCGCCATTCACTGGGGAGAGGGTCGGGATGGAAACTGGTGACTTCCAAGGTCCCCCAGGGCGCTAGGACTTGAAGGAATCCAGGACCAGCTTTTTCCCCAGAGCTCAGCACTCCCCGTCCACCCCCACTCACCCAGGTTCCCAGAGGCTACAGGGACCCTTCAAGGGTGCATCCTGGAACATTCCATCCCTTTCCCATCGTCCCCTGGGGAACAGACTGGACAGAGGATATCAGCGGCTGCTGCATGCAGGGTTACTATCGGACAGACTGGGGACGGCCCCCTCCCCTGGTTACCCTCTGGCAGGGCAGCCCTACCCCTTGGAGCTGCGGCTTCCCATCTGTAAAATGGGAGCAATGTAAGGCAGAATTCCCACATTCTGGAGTCAGGGGCCTTCAGAAAGGGCCTTCCCTTTCAGGGAAGCTGGGATGGTGGTGGGGCCCGCTGCTGCTCTGGGAAGTCCTGCCTGCAGTCTGACTTTCGACTTGGTAGGTGGATGCGGATGACGTCATGACCAAAGAGGAGCAGATCCTCCTGCTGCACCGTGCCCAGGCCCAGTGCGAGAAGCGGCTCAAAGAAGTCCTGCAGAGGCCAGGTGGGGGCGGGGCCAAAGAAAAGCACGGGGGGGGGGGGGGGGGGGGGATGGGGGGGGGGGGGGGGAGAGGAAGGTGGGAGCCAGACTCCAGAGCCAAGTGGCATCAGGGGAGGGTGGTTCAAATAAAGGGGGGTCAGGCCAAAGTGAGGACCAAAAGCGGGGTGGGTCAGGCGAGAGCAAAGCCAGCAGACTCAGAAATGGGCTGAGCCTCACCTCCCAGGTGGCGGTTAGGGTGTGAAGGCAGGTGAATCACCCCCAAGCTGCTTAGATCTGTGAGGCGCGCCTGGACTGGCAGCACAGACTAGGGTGCTGGACCCCCTGGGGTGGGCCGGGACAGCCTCCTGGGAGGGGGTATTCCAGGCAGGGCCAGAGGATGAGCAGGCCTTTGAAGAAGGCTGCCTGGGCAGAGGGCAAGGCAGAAGTGTCCAGGGTCAGGAGAATCCAGGGCCCGTGGGGCAGGATGGGGAGGACTCAGAGGGCGAGGGATGAGCATCTGTGATTCTGTCAGTCACGGTCCCTGTCTGGAGAGGGTGCGTGACGGGGGCTAGGGAGGGTGTCCTCCGGCACAGCACCCCCAGGGGACCCCGCCACAGTGCAAGTGGGAGGGGTCCTCACCTGACTTCGCAGCTCCTGCCCACATCTCCAGCTGGCTTTTATCTTTTTTTTACTAGTTTACTTTTTTTTGTATTTTTTATTGCTATTTACCCCCTTTACACCCTCTTCTATCTCCACCCACCCCTTCCCTGGTTTTCATCTTGAGTCCATTTCCTGGAAGTGGAGATGGGGCCTCACTAGCACCCAATCAGGCCTCTGACGTTTGTCTTGATTAATCTCCTCGGCCTGGAAGAGGTCCAGACCCAGAATGACTGGCTGGCGAGAGCAGCTTCCTCCCCAAGCTGCCCCAAGGTTGTGGGGGAGGGGTGCGGGCACACCCAGGACCAGATCGAACGTGGTGACAACTCTGGCACACGGGCTCTTCTCACACTCACAGGCACTGGCATCAGCCCCCCTCGCCAACCCAGGCGGCTCCCTGGGCCTCTTGCCCATCACCCCAGGGCCTGGGGGTCCAGGCGGGCTCTCCTCACTCTGGGTCCTCCCCCCTTGCTGCGGAAGCCTGGAGGCACCTCCTTTTGCCCCCTCGGTTTACGATCAAGCCCACTCTTCCCGTGTTGCCGCATCCTGCTCCCCCCAGCCTACCGTGCCAAGGGTGCAGGCAGGAAAACGGGCACAGGTGCTCCATCGCAGGCCAGGGTGCTTGCACTCAGGACCCCGACCTGGGGTGCCTGGGACCCTGGCTTGGGCCGCAGCCTAACAAATACAAGTCAGATAATGAGGGAAATTTCTCAGCAAAGAAGAGAGACCTGGAGCATCTCTCCCATGGAAAGGCCAGGTCCCACCCCAGATGGGTCCCTGGCGTGTCCCTTGTGCATCCCTTCCTCGGGTACCTGGGTCAGGGGACAGGGTGGGTAGACGTGTCTGCCCACCCTTGACAGCGGCATACTCTTGCTCTAGTCTTCTGCACCAGCTGCTCTGGACCCAGCCCGCACTCTGGCCTGGCTTCATTTTCACTGTGTAACCTCTGTGTGGACATCACCACTACTGTCTGCTTTGGCCATGCGCCCCCTGGTGGGCTCTGGGTGTCCTGCATGGGCTCTGGCTCCCTCTGGGCCCAAGGACAGACACCACCTGTGCTCACATCTTGCCCAAGTTTACGGCCCAACCCTCTGGTCGACCCCACACCACACAGTGCAGGCTTATACTTGAACCCCTCTTTGACGGTCTCCTTCCTTGTGATTACTTCTTCACCTGGCCGGCACTTCACAGCTTGTAAATCACCTCCTCGTCTGTCACCCCAGCTCTCCCAACAGCGGGGGCATCAGCAGGGCAGGGCCCCACCCCAGTGGTGCACCCAGGGAGTCTGAGGCAGGAGGGTGCCCTGGGTCTCCTGCTGTGGCACAGGTGGCTGCCATGACTTTCTTGACTTCTCCAGCTGACATACTGGAATCAGACAAAGGCTGGGCCTTCGCACCCACGTCAGGGAGGTCCAGGAAAGAGAAGGTGGCCGGGAAGCTCTACCCCGAATCTGAGGAGGACAGAGAGGCGCCAACTGGCAGCAGGCACCGAGGTACATCCACGCATCTGTCCCAGGTCGGCTCGGACCTCCTGCCCCACTGCTGTGTCCCAGTCCAGGGAGCTTGAGCTCCTGGGATCCTGAGGAAGGACAGAGGCTGCTGCCCCTCCCAGGAAAGCAGGGGAGGGGCTGGGAGGAGATAGCGCAGAGCGGGCAGCAGGTAGAGGAGGCAGGCAAGCTGGATGGGCTCAGCCCCCAGGAGATGTGGGCAGAGAATTTGCTCTGCACCCTCCAGGGGTGAGGGGACCCCTTCCATGGAGAGAGATGACAGAGAACCTGAGAGACAGCAGGGCAGAGGTATGCAGAGACTGGGATAGGCTGGGAGAGACAGAGAGAGAGAGAGAGACAGAGATGAAGAGAGGCAGGGAGAGACAGACGGGACCAGGAGGTTCAAAATGGGCCCAGGACTCAATGTATCAGAGGAGGGTGCACCAAGACACACCGTGGGGTGGGTCATAGAGACAGGCGGGAGGGGAGGGTGGCTGCGGAGGGTGGGGCCAGAGACAGTGGGACAAGGAGGGGCGAAAAGAAGAGAGGAGGGGAGAGGCGGGGCTGCACTGTCCCCTAGGGAGGTAAGGAGAGACAAACGCACAGCCCAGGCTGCAGCCACAGGGCCGGTTTGAACCGGCTGGGTGGGCAGGAGATTCCAGATGGGCCACATCTGGGAGGCTGTGGTCACCCTGTGGCTCCCCAGGGACCAGAGGGAATTGTGGGCCTGGCCAGGCGGGGCTGGGAATATGGTGCCCAGGACAGAGAGCCTTTCAGCAGGCCGGGGTGGGTCCAGCCTTCCAGGCCGCCTTCCAGGGTGACTGGAGAGCCCTGTGGTTGGAGCCCTGCAGGCGGAACAGGGGACTGGGGGGTGGAACATGGAAGACTGAGAAGCTGGGGACCCTCTGAGGTCACACAGCATCCCTGCTGCGAGCCGGGAGCCCTTTAGGGGATGTGTTGCCCTGCCTGGGATCCCAGTGGGCACTTAGATGACCGCTCCTCCGTGAGTCTTCTTCTTCGCTGGCGTCCCAGCAGGTGCTCGGGGCAGGCCTTGGACGGTGGTGGGAGCGTGGGCCGACATGGTTTCCTCACAGTTCCCAGTGCAGGCAGACCCTGTAGTACGAAGAGGGTGGACACCTGCGTGAGGTCAGCAGCTCTTTGGGAGTCCGGCTGGCACTGGAAATGAGACTTTCTGGCTCCTGTCCATGGTCCCCAGGCAAGGGGCGCATAGGAAGCATTCTCAGCCGAGGGGGGTTGGCCTGGAAGTCTGGACCCTTCTCCAGGGACACCTGGAAGGTGGGACCAGGGGCCAAGCCCTCAAGGAGGGCAGGCTTGGGCTGCATGACCTCAGCAGCTGCCAGCCGCGGGGCGAGGGACAGCACCTGCGCACAGGGGCTGTGGCAATGCCATGAGGCCCCGTGTGTTCGGAGCACAGCAGGCAGGAAGGGCTCACGCAGCTTCTGCAGAACGCTCCAGGCCCGAGTTCTCCAGTCCTGGGGTGCAGCTGTCCCTGAGGGAGCCGGCGACCTTCCCGGGTGTATTCATCCCTCTGGGTCTCAAACCATGGACATGACTGGTGTCCCACCCTGTCTGTCTGTCTCTGTGGGCACAGGGCGCCCCTGCCTGCCGGAGTGGGACCACATCCTGTGCTGGCCGCTGGGGGCACCAGGCGAGGTGGTGGCTGTGCCTTGTCCCGACTATATTTATGACTTCAATCACAAAGGTGAGGCGAGCTGGGATAGGGTGGGAACCACGGGTTTACCAGGAGCCCTGGGGAGCTCAGGGCCTCAGTGGCTCCTGACCCCTCTCCTGCCCTGACCCTCCCATGGGCCTACAGGCCATGCTTACCGCCGCTGTGACCGCAATGGCAGCTGGGAGCTGGTGCCCGGGCACAACCGGACATGGGCCAACTACAGCGAATGTGTCAAGTTCCTGACCAATGAGACTCGTGAACGGGTGAGAGCTTTCCCTCCCCAACCTGACCTGGATAAGACCACCCCACACCATCAGTGACCCTGACCTAGTCCTGACTTCCTCAGCCACCTCAATCTGGCCTCTGACCCTTACCCTGGGTGTCTCCCCACATGCACAGGAGGTGTTTGACCGCCTGGGCATGATCTACACCGTGGGCTACTCGGTCTCGCTGGCCTCCCTCACCGTGGCTGTACTCATCCTGGCCTACTTTAGGTGGGTGGGGCAAGGGAGGGGCAGAGTGGAGGGTGGGCGTGGTGGGCGGCAGGTGGGGCGGGGCCGGGTGTGGTGCCTCCCTTCCCCTCACTGCACCCCGACCCCTGCTGGGTGTCCAGAAGTCCCGCGCACAGCCGGGCTTCCTGCTCATCTACCGCGCGTCCCGTGCCCTCACCCATGGTGATGTCGCGCCCCGCAGGCGGCTGCACTGCACGCGCAACTACATCCACATGCACCTGTTCCTGTCCTTCATGCTTCGCGCCGTGAGCATCTTCGTCAAGGACGCGGTGCTCTACTCGGGCTCCACCCTCGATGAAGCCGAGCGCCTCACCGAGGAAGAGCTGCGCGCCATTGCGCAGGCCCCTCCGCCGCCCGCCGCCGCCGCCGGCTACGTGAGTGCACCCCTCGGCCGCCCAGGCTCGTCCCCTGGACACCACGGCTTCGCAAGAGCCCCACCCGGCTGCTCCTGGCACTTGCACCTTGGCCCTCGCCCCTGCCTATCTGTTGCCACCACTGGCTTCAGGCCACTCACCCCACCTCCCTGTGTCACCCACACCACTCAGCCTAACGTCTGGCCCCTCCTGACAAGGGCTTTGTGAGCGTCCCCCACGCACAGTCCCCCACTCCTGCCTCAGCCCTGGACCCCACAACCGCCCACTTGTTCACCTTGTCCTCCTGCCTCTGAAAATGTCCCCTGCTCCTCCCCTTGGTGGGAGACCTGGACCGGAGCCTGCCCCTTCCTCCCGCTTGACTAGCCCCGGTGGTCCTGTCCTCGCTGCCGCTCCTCCCCCTTCCCCCGTGTAGGCCCCGCCCTCTGGCTAACACCAGCTGGTCTCGTAGGCCGGCTGCCGGGTGGCTGTGACCTTCTTCCTTTACTTCCTGGCCACCAACTACTACTGGATTCTGGTGGAGGGGCTGTACCTGCACAGCCTCATCTTCATGGCCTTCTTCTCCGAGAAGAAGTACCTGTGGGGCTTCACAGTCTTCGGCTGGGGTACGAGGTGTTAGGGGAGAGGACAGGCAGTGTGGGGCCACGGGTGATGGGGGGGCCAGAGGGGACCGCTGAGGGCAAGGCCTCCATATGGCATGTCCCGTCCCAGATGTGGGGCAGCAGGTGGGTGCCCTGCCCACCCTTCTGTGACTGTGACCTCTTCCCAGGCTCTGGGAACAGAGCTCGGCTGGGTAGGGTTCACCTGGAGCTGACTCAGCCCAGGGCTGGGGCTCAGCCCAGGACCGAGGGAGTGGGGACTCTCAGGTCAAGATTCAGCTCAGGATCGGAGTGGGACCATGGGTCTGAGGTCAGCCTGAAGCTGGAGTTGGGGTCTGGGACCCTCCCTGCCCCGCAAACCCTGTTTCCCCCTCCAATCCCCTCACTGTGTGGCTGCTCACAGGGTCCATCCACGGCCGGCCAGCTCTCAGCTTTGGCAGCCTCTCTGCAGAATGGGTAGCCGGGGCTCTGCTCTCCTCCCCCGAGGGGGCTCCGAGATCAAGTTACTGATAATTGTCCATTATTGTTGGCAGCTCCAGGGCTTGGCTGGGCTCTGGGCAACTGGCCAGACTGCAGAGGGGTAGGCCTGGTGGCTGGAGCCCTCCCAGTGCTCGGGACCCAGAGGCTCTCAGATCAACAGCCACAGCCTCCCTGCTCCTTGGCATGCGCTCTGACCTTGACCTCACCCATGGCAAGCCCCAAAGTCAGGGGAGATCTAGGCCTGGTCCCAGGAACTAAGGAAGGCTCTGGGGCTCGAGGGTGTCAAAGTGGGGGAAACACACCGACTTTGATGTCACAGCTCTTTTTCCCGTCATACACCCAGGTCACTCCCCTCACCCCAGAGGCGCTCGGGCCTAGAATGGAGAGGCGATGGAGGGTGGGGACCTGGGCTCCCTTTCTAGAGGCAGGGCTCACCCAGAGGTACCACGCGCCGTGTGAGCTGGCTTAGGCCAGGGCACACCAGGGCTCCCCATGGCCCTTCACCCAGCTGAAATGGCAACCTTCCCTCCATCCAGCCTCACCCACGGTGGCCAGGACCGTTTAAACTGGGTGGAGATGTGGGGCTGGGACAAAAAAATGCTAGTAACAGGCTTCCTCCCCGCCCCCCCCCCCCCAGGAAAGCTGGTCCCAGAGCAGCGCCCTTTAGGGGTGCTGAGGAGTAGCAGCCTGGGCAGGGATGTCACTGACACCTTGTTGACCCACAGTGTCTTGATGACACTGACCTGCAGGCGTGACTGTGTGGGCATAAGAGATGCAGGGCCAAGATGAGGGCGGGGGGGCTGAGCTGGGTCCCTCAGGGGAGCCTGAGGGGCAGCAGGGTGGCACACGCCGGGGCCCGGCTCTGTCTCCGAGCTGCCCAGGGTGAGGGGTCCGGGACGACAACGGGGTGAGCGGGGGTTGCCAGGAGTGAGGGGAGTGGGACTGGTGGGCCGAGGACAGACACTGTCCCCCTCTGTGCACACAGGTCTGCCCGCCGTCTTCGTGGCTGTGTGGGTCAGTGTGAGAGCCACCCTGGCCAACACCGGGTACGTCCGGGTGGAGGAGGGGGCCGGGGTCACACAGGCCAGAAACACCCTGGTGCCCTCTTCCTCTGAGAAGCATGTGGCGGGGCCTTCTGTGCCCCGGCCCTGAGGGGCTCCAGCTCCCGGGATTTTCAGTCCAGCTTTGGGCCAGGTGCCTCCCTCACAGTCACAGGAGGCTGCTTCAAAAGGGGTCTCTTGAGGGCGGCCTCACATCTGGCAACACCCAAGACCCCCCGCAACCCCATGTCCCCAGCAGCTCATTTCAGGGTAGACCAGCTCCAGGGCCACTCTGTAGGTGGGACCTGGCAGGGCAGGGGGCTGATGCCTCTGCCTCCTGCAGGTGCTGGGACTTGAGCTCCGGGAACAAGAAGTGGATCATCCAGGTGCCCATCCTGGCCTCCATCGTGGTGAGCAGGGGCAGCCCCAGGGCTGGTGGGGGCGCAGGTCACAGAACCCAGTGATTAGTTGCTGACCTGGACCTATGGAAGTTTCCCTGGACTCCAGGATCACAGCCACAAGGCCTGAGACGCAGCCGATCCCCATTCCGGTCCAGAGGGGGAAACCGAGGGCCCGGGGAGCACCCGCCCACGAGAGGCAGAGCAGAGCTGGGCGGGGCTGCGGGCCTGAGTCCTTGCCCCCACCTGTGGGACAGCACGGAGACAAGCCCGCCCTCCCTCCCACAGCTCAACTTCATTCTCTTCATCAACATCGTGCGGGTGCTCGCCACCAAGCTGCGTGAAACCAATGCCGGCCTGTGTGACAAGCGGCAGCAGTACCGGTGAGCCACCCCGCCGAGCCCAGGCTCCTCAGAGTTCAGAGGTCGTCCAACACCAGCGCCTGGTACAAAAGCAAAGACGAGCTCCCAGGCACCAGCCTGTCTCAAGGGAAAGCTACTGCCTCCCTGGCTGGCCCCACCCTGAAGCGAGGGGATCTCACCCGGCCTCTGCAGGCCCTGGGGGCATCCCAAAGCCAGCCCAGGCCACCCAGGGCAGGTGCGGCACTGCAGCTGCAGTTTGCAAGGGCGGGACAAACCCAGACCTCTCCTGGAAGAGCTGGTCACAGGGAGTCTGAGGGATAGGTGGGCAGCGGGCGGCCTCCAGAAGGTAAAAAGGTGCAGCTCAGCTGAAACCTGAGGCGTGGGCTGCGGGATAATGAGGTGAGTACGTGGGGGAGTGACAGGTGCCAGCAGTGGAGCCAGCAGGTGCAAAGCACGCTGGGACAGGACAGGGGCCTGTGCCATTTATGGTCCACTCCAGGATGCCCCAGAACCAAGAGGCCCTAGGAACACTTTGCTGAGACAACAAGGCATCGTTGTCCCAGGCAAACTGGCTTGACCTCCATGGGGGGCCAGAGCCTCAGGCCCCTTAGTGGCTTTTGGAGCCTGGGGCTGGCAGGGTGGGAGGCAGAGAGTCCGTGGGCCCTGACCTGCCTGCCCCGCTGGCCCAGGAAGCTGCTCAAATCCACGCTGGTGCTCATGCCGCTCTTCGGCGTCCACTACATCGTCTTCATGGCCACGCCGTACACCGAGGTCTCAGGGACGCTCTGGCAAGTCCAGATGCACTACGAGATGCTCTTCAACTCCTTCCAGGTGCGCAGCGGGCCCCTGGCCTGGCTGGGGGCGGGGCTGCTGCTCCCCCTCTCCGCGCATGCGGGCACCAGGCCCTGACGCCCACGCCTCTCTCCGCAGGGTTTTTTTGTCGCCGTCATATACTGTTTCTGCAATGGTGAGGTGAGCGAGCAGTGGGCACGGTGGGGGGAGGCGTGGAGCGGGGGGCGCAGAGATGCCAGGGGCTCCCCTACCCCTGGGCCTCCGTTCTTCTGCCCAGTTCTTCCGTCGTTCTTCCAAGAACACCCCTGAAGACTTTCTGAGGCAGAGCGAAGTCTTTCCGGATGGTCCAGGCTAGGATGTGCTAGGGTGCGGGCTCGTCATCAATCTCTGGCCAGCCCCATGTCTCCGCAGCCCCGCGGCTGGGTTCCCCGTGATCCAGCTTGAACAACTCAGCCGCCCTCGGGGCCATGCGAGCCGCGTAGGTTCTGAGTGTGCCAACTGCCTGCAGCCGGACACCGCGCTGAGGACGACGGGTGCTGCTTGGTCTCAGAATTTTCCAGGAATAACCCCTGCCTCTGTCTCCTCCACCCCATGCTGAGTGTTGCAGGGGCACGGACGGAGGCACAGCTGGATTGGGGTGATGGGGCCGAGGGGTCAGGGGCACACCTGATGGCCCACCCTGCTCCTGCCACCCCAGGTACAGGCTGAGATCAAGAAGTCCTGGAGCCGCTGGACCCTGGCGCTGGACTTCAAGCGCAAAGCGCGCAGCGGGAGCAGCAGCTACAGCTACGGCCCGATGGTGTCTCACACGAGTGTGACCAACGTCGGTTCCCGCGCGGGACTTGGCCTGCCCCTCAGCCCCCGCCTGCTGCCCGCCGCCACTACCAACGGCCACCCGCAGCTGCCCGGCCACACCAAGCTAGGGGCCCTGGCCCGCCAGGCCCCACCACCCGCCGTGGTCACTCCCAAGGACGGGTTCCTCAATGGCTCCTGCTCGGGGCTGGATGAGGAGGCCTCCGCGCCGGAGCGGCCACCCGCCCTGTTGCAGGAGGAGTGGGAGACAGTCATGTGATCGGGGACCCAAGGGTTGGACCTATGGACATAAGGGCAGATGGACGGACCAAGAGACAGGTGGTTGGATGGTTGCCCACTCACGGCTGGGCTGGGAGGGCAAAACAGGAAAAGGAAAAAAAAAAAAGGGAAAAGGAAGCAGTGTGTGGCTTCCTGTGGTCGAAGCTGGGGACTCGAGTCTCCCCAGGAGGGAAGGGGCTGGGAGCTGTGGGGAAGGGCTGGAGTTGCCCCTCTGTAGCGGGTCTAGCAACCACAGGCCAGTCCCTGGGGTCAGGGCGCCATCCAGCAGAAAGGGCCCAGGCGAGGCCGCTGTCTGGGTCCCGAGAGGCTTGTGTGTTGTCCCACAGTGGCCAGCAGACTCATGCAGGAGCAGACCCCAGCCTTTCCCTGCCACAGCTGCCACCTTGCCTCTCCCCATTCTTGCCCCCAAGCCCCACCCAGACTCCCCTTGGCCAGCTCCCCACCCGGCCCCCACTCGCTGTCTCCCCGGGGCCCACAGCAGACCCTTCGGGTCCCTGGCCACCAAGCCCGAGGCACTGCTCCAGGCCCCCTCCTGCCTGTCTGCTGTGCCCCACGGAGGCTGGGACATTCAGGGAGCCCTCTGCATATGACTCCCAGTCCCTAACCTGGACCAGACAGAGGGCACAGGGGGATCTGAGCCCAGAGACTGGCTGGTGGGATTCTGTGAGACTTGGCCCCTCACTGTGAACCTGAGACAGTCACTAAACATCCCCTCCCAACACCTACCACCTTCCTCGGCCCCTGCTCAGCCCAGTCTTGGGCCCTAGAATGTCCTGGGCTGTCCTTGGCCTGATCTCTGGGCACTGACCCAACTGCATCGGGCTTGCTCTGGCCAGACCCTTCCTGCTGGGACCCGGAGATGACCCTGCCTCTGGGTCTGTGCACAAGCTGGTGCCCCAGCCTGGCCCCTCCTTCCCCTCATTTCCAGCTCAGACCAACCTGTCCTCCATGAGCTCAGCATCAGGGAATGCTTCCCCACCTGCAACAGCACCCCCTTGTGGGGGCTAGGCAAGGAGTCACAAGGCCAGGACCACAAACTCTCCATGGTGGTGGGCTCGCTGAGCAGCCTCAGGTTCAGCCCCGCCTGACCTTCCAGGTGGTGGGTGGGGCAAACCACTGCCCAGGCCTGACTCCAGCTGGGGAGGGACCTGCAGGCCGCTGAGCCTGGCTGAGCTGACCATGGAGGACACCTGTGAATGCGGGGGTCCTAGAGGGAGAACGACACTGGGAAGAGTCCCTGCTCTAACATGGAGGCCAGAGGGGGTCCCAGGTAGCCGGGCAGGGAGGTGCTGTTGTCAGGAAGGACCCTGGATGGGGCACAGCTGGGGAAAGGAGATGGGTGCAGGACAGGCCCCAGGCCCCACCCGGGGGGTCTGATGCCCTTCCCCAGGGCTCAGTGCGCGGGACCTCCAGACCACTGGGCTTTCAGGGCAGCCCCTCCTACTGCCCCAGGCCCCTCCGGAGGAGGCTTCTGGAGTGGAGTCCATGAGGCCCACTCACCTGGAAGGCTCCAACCGGGACCTCCAGTACAGGTTAGCCCCTCCCCACAGTCTGGGGAGCTTCCTGCACGACGGCTGTGCTCGCCCCTTGAACTTACCACCACCTTCCCTTCAAATGGACACCAAAATAGTCCTTCGGACTAAATACCCCCAGGATGTGCTGTGCACCCCTGCTCAGATGTCCTCAGGCAGGGCCAGGCCTCCCCTGTTAGGCTGGGCACCACTCCCCGCCTGGACTGGACACCCAGGACAGGCCAGGACCTGTTACAGCAGTCCAAGCCCCCAGGCCAGGGCCAGGGCCAGGACTGGCCTCCCCACTCAGGCCCCTGCGCCTCCCCCGGGCCATCCAGGTGTTGGCAGAAGTGTGAGCCCTCAGTGGGCCTGGCAGGCAGTCAGGTCCCTGTTTGCCTTGAGCAGGGGCTGGAGCCAGGTGGTCACTTCTCCCTTCAAGGCCTCACGGCCCAGCCAAGCCGCAGGGAACACGCCAACACCCGTGAACCCGGCAGCAGGCAGGCAGGGAGGGGGCGCCGAGAGACC
The DNA here is from genome assembly GCA_004027475.1 of Anoura caudifer. Classification (NCBI taxonomy): domain Eukaryota; kingdom Metazoa; phylum Chordata; class Mammalia; order Chiroptera; family Phyllostomidae; genus Anoura; species Anoura caudifer. The sequence goes on along the minus strand of PVKU01000330.1, from coordinate 161,991 downwards.
CAGACTCCTCAGTCTCCTTGGCCGCGGTGTCCAGCCACCTCATGGGCTGCCCTGGACTCCCAGTCGGGCCAGGAAGGTGGCCTCCAGCTGCCACCTGTCTGGGGTGTGTGGACAGGCCCTCTTTGTCCTGTCTCATGCCAGCCCAGGCTGGGAGAGGGTCCTCCTGGAGTCCCTGGAACGCAGGCCAGGCTTCAGGGCAGGCCCAGTAAGTCCATAGCTACCAGCTCAGAGTGGAGTCTGGAGGTCCAGGGTCATGGGCCCACACCCCCCCGACGGTGGGCAGGGTGACAGTCCACACCTTCGCCCTCACCCAGGGAGGTGGTCAGAGAGCGGACAGGGGACTGGGTTCTCTGGGAGTTCAAAGGGACAAGACCCTGCCCAGGGTCTGAGGACACCGCCCTGCTCTCAGGGTGTGTGAGGGGCTGGGGGCCTGACCTGCCCTGGGGGGTGGCGGGGGGCAGTGTCGGTGGGGGGTGGTGAGGCCTGAGAGGGCCCTGGCTCTGCCTCGGTTGTTAGAAGACAGGCATGGCCACGGGGACCCCAGGCAGGGGGTGTGGAGTGAGGCTTGCTGGGCACAGAGGCTGGGGCTGGGTCCAGCTGCCTGTCCCCGACGCCTGCCCAGCCAGCGCCAGGGGACAGATGCCAGTCTGAGGCTCCCATGGCCAACTGAAACAAGCCTTGGCGGGGGTGGGGGTGGGGGTGGGGGCGGCTGCAGAGCGGGGCAGGGGCTTGGGCGCTGGCTGACGGGCTCCGCGTGTGCTGTGCCGTCCCGGCCCAGCAGCCTTCCCTCTCTGAGCCTCTCAGCTCTTCCTCTGCGGTCGGCCCGTCCAGGGCTCCCAGCCTGTGTGAGCTCAGTGCCCCACCCCGCTCCCCGGGGCCCTCGGGACCCAAGGCCAGGACATCCCCAAATAACAGGTTTCCTCCTCCACTAGCCTTACAGTCATGCCGGTGGCGGGGCCCAAAGGGGGTGGGGCCCCTTCATGTGCGGCATTAATTATGCACTTATTGTTCAGGCACCGCACTCCTAGGGCCAGTGTTAGTGGGGGCGCAGAGGTGGGTTTCCATCCCTGCACAGGCACCGCATCAGAAGGCCCTTTTGCAGTTCTCCGACAGGACCACTGTGGGGGGTGGGCGTGTCGCCAGCCCTGTGGCTCAGGTGGGCACTCAGCAGGTGAGCAGCCCCACCCCCGGGGCTCCTGCTGGCTTTGGTCCCCAGTGGCGGAGTCGGCCAGGCTGGTTCTGGGCAGGGGAGGGTGGGCTTGTGGCCACCCCAGCTCCCTTCCCAGAGCTTCAGAACCTGGGGTCCAAACTCTCCCCGACCCTGACCCACCTGCTCCTCTCCGCTGCCCACGCAGTCTCTGCAGTCGTGCCTAGTCGGCTGGTCCCTCCTGGGGGCCGTCTGCCCAGCACCCTTTCCTGCGGCAGCCCGTGGGAGTCAGGACAACCTGGGTGTGAACCCCAGAGCCCCGGCCCTGCCCATCGCCAGCAAGCTCACCCACACCAGAGAGAGAGGGTTGTGTGGGGTGTGCGTGTGTGTGCCCGTGTGTGCGCCTGGCTGCCCGTGTCTGTGGTGTCAGTTCGTGGTTCTGTTGTGTGTATACCTTTCTGTTCCGTCTGCACATGTCCCCGAATGTCTGCTGGCGTTCCACTTGTGTGTGTGACTGCACTGTGTGCCAGTGTCCAGTTGTGTTTGCACGTCTGTCTGTGTGTGTGTGTCCGTGCGGACCCGTGGTCTGAGAACGCCGCCTGTGGGTGGAATTTGGCCCAGAGACATGTTTGGTTTGGCTCTCATAGTATTTTCAACATCTTGAGCCAACATTTAAAAATCAGGATATTTCACATAAAAATTCAGCTTTCCAGTTTCTCTTAAAAATTCAGAAGCCCTGGCAGCCGCGGGCCCGCACTCCCATGAGGCCACTCTCCTGCGGAGCTGCCCAGGACTGCCCCACCGCCCGCTTGGCTCACCAGCGCCTTGGGGGTGACTGGGTGTGTGACCCAGGGTGTGCCAGTGAGAGCGAGTGAGCGCAACCTGAGTCTGCATGGGGTGAGGCGTCTGTGGGGGCCTATGCATGTGCGAATGCATGTGTGTGCATGGCATGTGCATGGCCATATCTCTGTCCACGTGGAGTGTGGGGGCTACTGCGGCCTGGCACACTCTGCACAGGGGCCTCTTCCGGCCTTTGGGGGGGGGACTGGATTCCCGGCTTCTGGCTGGGTTGCCTTGTGGGATTTATTTCTGTCTCGGTGCCCACAGGAGGCCTGAGTAATGGGACATTTAGAGAAAACCAGTAACTACATCGAGAAGGGGCAGGCTGGCCGGGAAACTCAGCCCCACACGCCTGCCCAGCCCACGGCACCCCAACGCCAGGAGGCCAGGCCTGAGCTGGAGAGGGAAGCAGCCCGAAGGCCCGGCATGGACACCCTCGCCACACTAGGAGTCACCCACTTGTCCGTCCAGGCCTGTTTGGTGGGTGGCCCCCCACCTACCTGGATGGTCCCTGGGTCAAAAACAGGCATCTTGGGAGCCCACAAAAGCTCAGGCCTGGCCCACGAGCTGAGAGGACCAGATTGTCCAGGTGGCCGCTTTCCCAGCCAGGCCACTGTGGGTGCACGTCCTGGACCACTCCGTCCACATACACCTCACACATGTGCCTGCAGGAGAGGAGGGACGAGGCTGCCTGTGACCTGGCAGGGCTGGTGCTGCCCCCAGGCTTGGGAGGGCACTCAAAACACCCCACCAGGGCTGCCTGGTGCCTGAGGAAGGCCAGCATGGGGTCAGCAGGGGCAGCTGCTACTGCTGCCGCCCCCAGGACATGGCCCCCACTTGCTGTGCTTGGGTTGACTGAGTCCCACTTTTGGGATCAGCTCTGACACCAGCCACTCACAGGACACAGGCCCTGTGAGAAAGGACAGGGGTGCTTTCTCTGGCAGGGTGACGCTCGTTTACACAAGCCTCACCTCAGCTGCGGGAGAAGCAGGCTGCACTGACCCACGCTCACCTTCAGGGGCCCTGGGTCCCTGTCTCCTGCTGCCCCCCGGTGGCCGTGTGAGGACAGTGGGGAACTGAAGGCTGCACGGAGATTCTGGTCCAGGCAGCCCAAGCCCGACCCCCACTGCTCGCTGCGCCACTGTAAGGCCCAGGCAGAAGGTTCTGGGGCGAGGTCTTCAGACTGGCCTGAGGGGGTGTCTTGGCTCCCTGCACAGACCCTGAGACCACCTGGAAGACCAGCTCACCCCCAGAGGGCAGGGGGTCCTCGTTAGAGTCCGGGCGGCATTGCAGCCCCTGGCATAGCACCTACACAAGGCAGGCACTCCAGACACCGGGCGAACGCATGCCTGAGTCCCCAGCCGCTGCAGGGCGGGCAGTGCTGTGGCAGGCCCAGACGTGGCTCAGAGGCCACCTGAAGGTGCACAGGCATCTCGCACACTGGACCCTAGAAGGTGGCGAGCAGCAGCCTGGGACCCCAACAGGGGACTTGGCCAGGAAGATGCCTGGCGCTCGAGGGTGGACAGGCAGAATGCAGGGGAGTAGATTTGCCCAAACCGGCCACCTTCACACACCTGGTATGCAGCCTACTGAGCCGGACCCAGTTTTTCCCTGTGGCTGTAGGAGCTGTGCCTCAATCCGATCCCAAGTCCCCTGGCCCTGCAGCCCCAGCTGCCTTCCTCCCAGCCCTCTGGGTGCCTCCTTCTCACCCAGAGCATCAAGCCTGGGCCGCTGGGCCAGCAGGCCCTGTCTTCCTACCCTCTGCTGGGGAAGGGGCAGCCACACTGCTGCAGTACATTCCATTCCAGGCCTGACACCTCTCTTGAGATGACCCAGAGGCCAGAATGTTTTCAAGGATTTCAAGCAGGAGGGACCTGGAGTGGTGGAAGGTCAGGGCTGTCCTGGAGAGCTGCCGGGTGCGCTAGGGAACAGTGGACACCCTAGGACTCAACCCCAACCACAGAGCTGGGCACTGCCCTTCCCTGGCCCGTTTCCTCAGCCCTAGGACCAAGGGGCTGCTGGGGTCAGAGTCTGCCATCAGTCCCTCTATCCAAGGCCGGGACTCACCGTGACCAACCCTCAACTACCCCAATCCGATCTTCCACAAGACTCCAGAAAGTTTATTGTCTTTTTGAACACAGAAAGTACTTTAAAAAAAAATTACATTTTAGCCCCGGCTGGTGTGGCTCCGTGGATTGAGTGCCAGCCTGAGAACCAAAGGGTCGCCGGTTCAATTCCCAGTCAGGGCACGTGCCTGGGTTGCGGGCCAGGCCCCCGGTTGGGGGAATGTGAGAGGCAACCACACGTTGATGTTTCTCTCCCTTTCTCCTTCCCTTCCCCTCTCTAAAAATAAATAAAATCTTTAAATGTGAGATTCTGTGGGGTGCTGTTCTAAGCTTAAAAAAAGAAACTGCCAAACTTATTTCCCAGAGTAACTACCATTTACAGTCTCACCAACAATGTACGAGATCTCCAGCTTCTCCGCATCCTTGCCAGCATTTACTAGTTAAGCTGCTCCTACAGGTTGTATTATCACCAGGGCTTTAATTTGCATTTCCCTAATAGCTACCGATGCTGAGTGTCCTTCATGTGTCTGCCATTTATATCCTCTTTGGTAAAGTTATCTTCATGTCTTTTGCCTATTTTCTAATCAAAGTTTCTTTTTCCTGTTGAGTTTTGAGGACATAATTCCTTGCTGTGTTCTAGTTAGGAGTCCTTTATCAGACACAGCATTTGCAAATGCTTTCTCAGTCCGCAGCTTCTCTCTTCATTCTCTTAAGACTTTATCAGAGCATAAGCTTTTCATTTTGGCTACGTCAAATTTCTCAACTTATTTTTACGGACTGCGCTTTTGGTCTTGGGCTGTAAGGACTCTTTACCAAGCTCTGGGTCCTGCAGGTCTTCTCCTAGGAGTTGTCAAGCTTCACAGCGGATGCTCAAATCTATGACCCACCTTCCAGTTTTGTCTCAGGTCTGAGGTTTCGGTGGGGGTTCCTTTCTTGGCCGTGGCTACCCAGTCACTCCAGCACCACTCGCTGAGGGCTTCGCTCCCTCCCGGGCTCGTTCTGCACCTGTCAAAAATCAGCGGGCCTCACTCGTGAGCGGCTGCTTCGGACTTTCCCATTCTCTTCCGTCCGTCCGCATGCCTCTCTTCCCACCAGTACTGCCATCTTGAGTACTGTCGCTTCCTAAGTCTTGAGATGGTTAACGACTCCTCACTCTTTATTCTAGTTAAAATTTAACTTATTCTAGTTCTTTGGCTTTTCCTGATACATTTTAGAATAATTTTGTGTATACATAAAGATCTTATTGGGATTTTGACAGGAAATAACATTAAGTCTGTATATTAATTCTCCAGTAAAGTCACTGGGCTTGGAGATTTCTTTTCCAGGGGTTTTAAAATCATGAATTCAGTATCTTTAATAGTTACAGAGGGATGCAAATTTCATCTTGGGCGAACTGTGGCAGTCTGTGCTTTTCAAGCAATTGGTTCATCTCATCAACTTGTCACATTCATGTGGACAGTTACTTGGAATATCCCCTTATTGTCCTTTAGGTGTCTGTAGTGATAATCCCATTTCATCCCTATTTGTTATGTTTTAAGCCTTGGTCTTGCTAGAGGTCAATCAGCGCAACTTTTGCAACGCTCACCAGTTTCTTTGCTCACTGCTTCCTCCTGCCTCCCATGGCAGCACTGCCGGCTGCCTTCCCAGGATTCTCCACTCCTCCTTTCTCAGGGAGCCTCCATCCTGATCACAGTGGCCATGTGCTCCTGCGTGTCTGCAGTCAGGGGCGGATCTGACTCAGTAGTGGCTGGCTGCGTGTGACGGCAAGCCTGGGGACTGGGCCGGAAGCCATGGGTTCTCCAGCCGGCTTGTCCTTTGCCCTTGCCCCTCCTACCCACAGCTCAAACCGTGGGGTGCGAAGGCTCCTAGGGGAGTGGAGGAGGGAAGCTGGGGAGACATCACATTGCTGGGGGCCTCAAGGAGCCACCATACCTGCTCAGACTGACCCCAAGTCCAGTACTGTTTAAGATCCTGCTTTGTGTCTGCCAATCATAGCTCCGCTTCCCACACCCCTCCCCCCCACCATCTTGCTGCAGAGCATCCTTAGCAAGTCCTTCAGCAAGAATCAGAGCGAAGCAGCATAAGTCGTGAAAGTGCCTACCCAGCCCTTACCATGATTATTGTGACCGAACAACAGATGGGCATTCGTTTCCTCAGCACTTAGGAGAAATTTATCTCCTAATTTCCATTGTTAATGAAAAGTGAAACTCATTCACTTGTAGGTAAACTTTCTTCCCCCACAGAGCTTGCACGGTTTTTTTAATGTTGTAACTAGATTACTAATTTCCAACCATGTGCCACAACAATTTTTAAAACATGCAATACCTGACTGTTTAATCAGGAGCACTGACCTCTTCTCCTTTAGATGGTCAAATAAAACGACAACACCCGGTGCAACAACAGCCGTCTGGTGTGAACGAATCAAAATTACACTTTTTTCGGTCACAGAGGTTGAGCGGTTCGTGTGCGCGAGGTGAAAAAGGCTGAAAGTCGCTGACCTGCACCACCCTGGTGAGAATGCAGGCACGGCCACCTAAAACAATGCCACCGCACTTAATTTAGGTGTAAACGCTGGAAATTTATTAAGCTGTGGAAAGCACAGCCTACGTACAGAAGGAAAAGTGTGTAAAATGAATGCATGGGGAATGAAGTGGACCCCCATCACTCGAGCCAAAAAAAAAGCCCACCGGCAGCCCGGCAGGCCCCTCCCAGAGGGGACTGCAAGCCCGACACAGAGGCCCTCAGCCCGCTTTCCCGCCGACTTCCCCATCGGCGGGAGTCTGTCCTTGGAGAGTCTACCGTCTTCCTCCGCCTGTTTCCGGCAGTGCTACAAGTGGCGCCTGCTCTGTTTCTTCTGTGACTCGCTTCTTTCGAGATCTGTCCATCACGCTGCACGTGGCTCTGGCTCATTTCATGGCTACAGGGCATGATGCCAAGAACTGACCGATGACCACGCCTGTGCCGTGTGTGGGTGGGTGGTTACTCTTTAAGGCACTGGGTTTTCTCACGTGTTTTGTAATTTCTGTTTGTGCGCACACCATGCATGGCGGGTCTTGCTTTCCTCGCTCCCGTGGGGCAGTTTTCCTTTAGGGCACGAAGGGTCGAGCGTGTGGCAGTGAACCTCCCATCCGCTCTCTGGGCTCCCTCTCTCTGGGGTATCCTGACTCCAGTCCTGGAGCTGGTGTTCCATGGGCATCTGGCTGCCAGTCGCCAGGCTTCCGAGTCCTACGCGGCCACGGACAAGCATCCTGCTTACAACTGCACCTCCAGGGGGTGACGGCACCCTGTCATCCTTCACTCCTAGGAAAGGGAGCCTGGGTCCAGACCCCAGCGACGCAGAGGGAGCCTGGCCCCAGTCTTGGCCCCTGTGGGAGTCAGAGTCCTGGGCTCATCCCACTGCTCACCGCAGCAGCCAGCGACCCACTGCCTCAGCCCCCTAGCGGCTCACAGCCGCTAGGTCCTGCTCCTCTTCTACATGAGAATCACCTTCTCAGGAGCAGCTGCGTAATTTTAACTTAAAGCATTTGATGGACTGTGTGTGGGGGCGGGTCTCTATGTGCACACCCTCACTCCACCTCTGCTGCCCAAGGCCTCGGCACCAACCACCAAAGCCCTGGACCCTGGGTTCCTGAACTCAGCACAGAGGGAAGAACATGCTGGGACAGCGCAGGGCAGGCAGCAGGCTCCAGGGAAACCCTGAAGGAAACTCAAGCTTGTTATCATTCTAGAGGAGGTGACTTCCTAGTTGGCCACAGGTCCCTGGAGTCCAAGTCATGGAGAGTCAGCTCCACAGAGGAGGCTCAGGGCCCAAGAGCACACCCAAAACCCAGCCTACACCACCTCGGTCTCGAGGAGAATGGGTCCCCGCCACCCCAAAGCAGGGGCCCTGCCCCAGGGAAGCTACAGCTGAGCTCTGACAGGTGTGGTGGGGAAGAGGGCCTGCCTGGAGTGGGCAGAGGGAGAGAGGACCATGTCCTGGGCCTCCCTGCAGGAGCAGCCAGACGGCACCCACTGCATGGGCACAGTCTCCTCCCCCTCTCACGCTGGGAGGGTCCGCAGACCAGGGTGGGAGCTGCCCCATGCTGTCCCACAGAATCCAGCAGGCCCAGCCCTGGGCAGGTCTCACGAGAACTCTCTCAGATGCTGTCTGTCACTCAGGAGTTCTGAGATGACCACCGATGACCAAAGACTGGCCCAGAAGGTCGGCCTCAGGAGGCTCAGCCCCACACAGGGCTTACTCGTACTGAGCATCACCTCTACAGCACCCCACCCGGGGGCCCGAACCCACAGCGCCCCAAGGACCCAGGAAATATCTGGCAGGTTTCTACCACACACAGGGGTCTGCTTCCTTCTTTTTCCAGAACTAAAAAATAAAGTTCACGACACGTGATACATATTCACAGACAGCACAGCCCCGCAGAACTGCTGGCTCTGTCCCCATTCAGGTGGCGGGGACCACTCGGGAGGTGAGGAGCGGACCTCACCCCAAGCGGGGTTCAGACGGAGAGCACCCAGAGTTGCCACTCTGAAGGCAAACTGGAAGAGACAGCAAGCTTGGCCCCACCCTTGTCCAAGACCATCCTCCTCCAGCGCAGGCCAGGTGGGTGGGCGCAGGAACAGGGCAGGCCTCAGTCAGAGTCACAGGCCTCCTGCCCGGTGGTGGCCTCCACTGCAGAGGCCAGGCTGTCCTCCTGGCCTTTCAGCCTCTCACCTGGAGGGACAGCAGACAGGAGGGGTGGGCAGGGGCCCTGGGCCTGGGTTGCCACCCAGAGGGCCGGGACCCCACCAGGCCAGACCCTGCACTTACGGATCAGCTCGGCGATGGCCCTCTGGGTCCGCTTCTCCAGTTTCTCCAGCTTCTTGGCTACGTCTCTCTTGAGGTCCCTACAGCAGGGAGGCAGTAGGAGGCCAAAGGTTGCGGGCTGGCCTGATGCAGCCGAGGGGCCCGCCCTGCCTGCGGTCCCTCGGGCATTAGGAATCCCACTCGCTTTCAAAAGGGACAGGCTGTCCTGGGAGGGAGGCCAGGCTGCCTCTTCTCCCTTTGTTCTGCGCCCCCCAAACCCAGTCCCAGTGAGGCCAGGACTAGCCCCGCAGACCCACCCCACACAGGGGACCAAGTCCGGGGGTGCGAGCGTGGACAGTTCTCAGGGGACCCCGACACCGGCAGGGCACGGCCTGCCTGGCCCACTGTGGGCCCTGCTCCCCCTCCAGCCAGTGTTTGCTTGCCCACCAGGAGCTCCCCGATGTGCACACACAGCCCAGCCTCCCGGCCCTGGGTTTCCTAGGACATGGGCCTCGAGCTTCTGTTTCATCCAATTCGAATGCTTTCCTTGGTGCTGTGGACGGACTTACAGACAGAGGCAAGGGCCCCTACCTCTCGCCCCTCCTCAGGCAAGGCCCAGGCCACACGCCCCCCTCTCACCCCTCCTCAGCCCGGTCTTGGGGGCACTGGGGAAGGCTGGGCGCCCTTGGTGCAAAGGGGAAGCCGTGGCCACAGGGGGCACGTGTGGGGCAGAGACCACCATTCCCCGACCCCGCAGCCTCTGCAGGCCAAGTCGGGCAGGCCCTCCCCCTTCTTGAGGGCACCGCTGCCCCGCCCTGCCTGAGCCCGCCCCAGCTGCAGGCGGCACCCCGTCACTTCCCCGCGCTCTCCCTTTCTGCCCCCTCCGCAGCTGCCTCACACAGCAGTGGCCTGTGCAGCTGTGTGCCTTTGCTGTCCGTCTCCCCGCTGTGGGGGTGGGTAGGCCCAGGCTGGGACCGACACCCAGCACCAGGAGCACCCCCCGTCACCAGTCCCACAAGCAACACTCACCAATCAGGCTTCCGGGGTGCGAGGTTGGCCAGGTCCTGGGGAGGGAGGAGACACATGTCAGCCAGAGGGGCCAGCCCCAAAGGAAGTCAGAAGCCAGGGGGCAGAGGTAGGGAGATGAGAGAAAGGAGAGGAGGAAGGAGGGGAGAGGGAACGCAGGGAGGTGGAAAGGGAAAAAAGACGTGGTGAGAAGTGGTGAGAAGGGCGGGGAGAGGAGGGGCAGACGGGGAAGGAGGAGAAAGGAGCCACCAGAGCAGTGAGCGTGGCCCCGCCAGGCACTCACCACTTCCTCGATGATGGGCTCCGGCTTGGCGGCCTCCAGCTGCTCCTTCACCTTCTCTTCCACTAGAGGGTGCAAGACAACCACAGAGGCCTGTCGGAAAGGGCCTGCCACTCTCCCTGGGGACTCTGCACACTGCAGCCACAGCAGAGAGGAAAGGGGTGCAGGCAGGTCCCCGGGAGACCCTGGGCTCTCTTGTCCCCACCTCTCCCCTTGGACTCCAGCCAGCAGCAGGCCACCAGCTGACTAGCCGGAGCGTGGACTCCCTAGTCCCGCAGCGGTGAAACGAGAGTTGCCTGGGTGCATCCAAAGTGTGGTCCTGTGCAGGGCCTGCAGCACAGCCACTGGGAAGCAGCCTGTCCTCAGTCATGTCCCAGCTGCTGACAGCACTAGTTGCAGCGGGAGGGCTGGCCCCTGCGGGTACAGACCCTGGGAGTACCAACACCGAACCGGGTCCCCAGAGCCCCTCCAGCCGTGTCACCGTAGCCCAAGCTCCCTCAGGGCCCCCTGGCCCTGCCTGATCCCTGCAGCCCCGGTGCTGATCCTGAGGCACAGTGTCCCTGCATCCACCCTAGGGGGCCCAAAATGCCTGGGACACACATGGGAATTTCAGGGGCAAAGGAGATGAGGAAGCAGACTGGGGTGTGGCTGAATGGGCAACACTTTACTGTTTTGCAAGATAACTGCATTTACTCACTTGTTACTCACCTAATTAAAAACTGGCAGCAGAAACAAAGAATAGAAAGGGCCAGGGGTCTGAGTGATAAGAAGCGCCCCAGCATCTCTGAGAGGTGGCCACTGGGCAGATGCTCCTGGCTGCTGTGCTGCTCCCCGCACGGCGCAGGCCCCGCCCCCACCCACAAGGACAAGCCCCCCCACCCGGGTCTGTGTGCTCTGGCACTGCCTCACCTCCCCCCAGCAGGCAGCTGCCTGCCCACTGCTCTCTGAGCACCGCAAGAGCCCCTCGTCAGGGACTCTCAGTCTGATCTGACAAGGGCCTCCGAGCCACTGCCACTTCTCAGCTCAGTGGGTCCCTCTGAGATGTGGCCTCTCCCGGCCCAGCCCCAGGAAGGCCACCTGTCAGGCAGTGAGCAGTGTGCAGCAGGCACAAGCTGCAGGCCTCTTTCTTAGCACCCTGACTGCCTCCCCGGTCACCCAACACTGACTACTTGCCCATCTGCCAGGAGATGGTGACGGAGGGTCCCAGAGGCCCAACATCCAGCTGGGCACTGCCAGTCAGTTATATTCTAAGACAGGGAGACACCTCTCAAGGTGAGGCAGCGGACAGCAGCGCGGAGCAGAGACGCAGAGGCTCAGCCAACCCACCTGCAACTGGCTTGGCCTGGGGCACCCTCCTCTTCTTCAGGGCCTCATCCTCCGGGACATAGTTCCGCAGCCTGAGCTCCCTACGGAAGCAGAGGACAAGCAGAGATGGAGTCACCATGAGACCCAGTCTGGGTCGCCTCACACACGCACAGGTCGGACTGCGCGGGACGGCTCCGTGGCGGGGAAGCTTGGGGGTGCTCCTGCTTAGTAAGGTGACAGAGCCACTGGGTCAGACCGTCTAGGCCCTGGAGGCGGCAGAAGGGGACCCCCACGGGCCAGGCCAGCCAGGTGAGACGGCAGTGTGTGTCCTCCTCCTTCCCCACCACCTCTTCCAAGCCCTTCCAGGGACTGCGGCCCCTCAGAAGTCCTAGGCGTCCAAAACAGGGGACAATTTCCCAACAGGAGGCCTCCCACAGTCTCATCACCAAACCCTCCCCCTGTGCCAGGCCACCAAAGGGCTCCTGCCTTTCCAGGGGAGAGGCAACAGGTATCTGCAACCTCACAGCCAGCAAGTGGCAGCCATCTGGACTTGGGGACTTCCCGATGTCAAGTTCAGGCCCCTACTCACCAGCACCACCTGTCCCTTCCCCTCTGTCAGGGCCCCCGAAGCCACAGCCCTGAGGCTCGGCTGAACCTTTGTGCCCTGGGGAGCGGGGCACCAGCCTGGGCAGCAGAGGAGGAGCAAGGACTCCCATCCTGTGCCCCAGCCACCCACGCCTGCTCAGGCCCCAGGTCAACATCAGGCCACGGTGGGGCGTGATGCGTACTCAGTCCTTCCTTTAGGGTGGGGCGAAAAGCAGAAGGGAAACTGGGTGTGGGAAATTGCAGGGATCGGTGAGGGAAACACACAGTCCCTCTCAAACCGGCTCCAGGGTTCTGTGAGAAATCAGCATGGAAGGAGAGTTGATGGGAACAGCCCCTAGGACTCACAGCTGCAAGTACCCACGCCCCCACCCCGCCCTGGGAGGGCACAGCACAGGGGCACAGGGAGACCCAGAAGCAGCTGGAGAGCCACCCAGCAGCCCCGTGGCCCACTGTCTCCTGCGCCCCCTAGAGCTGAGCAGTGGTCAAGCAATCGAGAACACTGGGTCCGGGTCACTGTGGGACTGTCTCATTCTAGGCCTCAGTTCCCACCTCTGGGTGTCAAGTCCATCAAGCTCGGTTCAAAGCCTTCCAGACTCACTCTGTGAGAGCTGATGAAGAGACAGCCTCTCACTATCACCCCATTAACTGCCTCCAACCCCACCCCCAGCTCTGCCAAAGGGCAAGTCTTCTGGGAAACGGCCTTTCCAAGGCAGGAGCACGGTTTAGCCCCTCCGCCCTCTGCAAACAACTTAAACAAACCTGACAACAGAGCGGGGTGGGCAACAGCAGGTTCAGGGTTGTGAGTACGCCAAACAGAGTTCATTCTTGCATTACCACTTACTTATTAATTATTGTATTGTTTGCTTTCTTCGTATTATTGTTACCATTTTGTGCCCTTACTTATGATTCATCTTTCAGGTAGTGATGGCTGGTAACTTAACCCAGCGGCCCCCAACCTTTCCAGCACCATGGGACTGGTTTTGCAAAAAACACGGGGGAGGCTTCGCTCGCTCGCCCGCTGCTCCCCTCCTGCAACGTAGGCCGTTCCTAACCAGCCATGGACTGCTACCGTCCGTGGTCTGGGGTTGGGGACCCGACTTGACTAATGATCACTGAAAGTGGATACTTAACCCCACTTTGGCCCACCTCTGTGTATTTTTTAAAAATCTATTTGTTGGCACCAGAGAAGTACCATGGCAACAAGGATCTAAGAGGCTGCAGTCACAGACGGAAGTTCAAGGATAGCCTGATGGTGGACAACTCTTTCCCCTTAAAGCATCTGCTGAGCAGAACCTCCTGCAATCCCATGGTGCTGAAGAGACAAAAGTCTGCTCAGGGCAGCCAAGAAGCAGGGCCCTGGCAACCCCCCAGGCTTTCTGCTATGATTCCCGTCCTCAGCACAGACCAAACACAGCGTGGCATTAGCAGCTGCCTCAACCTAAGGGGGCCCTGGTGCGAGAAGGCCTCTTCCTCGGTCCCGAGAGGGCGGGTCCAGGCACCCCTAGCCCCACTGCCTGCCAGACGCTGGAATAAATTCTCTCTGGAGGAAAACCAATGATCCAGAACCTCCAATTATCTCTAGAACCTCTCACACCCAATATCCAGGGTTCAATCAAAGCCATGAGAAAAAAATCAAGAACAGAAATGCGCTCATGGGAGATCCAGATATTGCAATGATTAGAAATGAAAGGTAAAATAACTGAAATTAACACCAGTTCAGGAAGGTAAACTACCAGATGGAGAACTTCAGCAGAGAACCTGAAACTATAAAAATCAGATGGGAACCCTGTAAGTGAACATATAACCAACATCAAGAACTCAGTGAGTGGGTTCACAGCAGTTTGGACACGAGGGATGAAAGGATCGGCGAACTGCAAAACGCAGGATAGGCCAGAAAAACGTCCAGACTGAGGCACAGAGGAAGAAAAGCCAGAAAACATAGAAGAGAGCATCGGAGACACAGGCAGCAAGTAAAAAGATCTAGCACACATGTAATCAGAGTCCCAGAAACAGTAGTTCAAGAGATAATGACCGGAAATCTTTCTACAAAGCCAATGAAAACCATCACGCCATAGCGTGAAGTGACACTACAAACCCCAAAGAACGGCGTGCCTGGGCAGATCACTGTCTGACTACTGAGCACAGAGACAGAGAAATTCTTTTTTTTTTTTTTTAACATTTTATTTATTTTATCTTTAGAAGGGAAAGGAAGGAGAGAGGGAGAGAGGGAGAGAAACATCAATGCGTGGTTGCTTCTCGTGCATCCTTTGCCGGGAACTGGCCCGCAACCCAGGCATGTGCCCTGACTGGGAATCGAACTTTGATCCTTTGGTTCACAGGCCCGTGCTCAATCCACTGAGCTACACCAGCCAGGGGGAGACGGAGAAATTCTTAAAGCAGACCGATGCCCGAGCAGCAAAGCAGAAACTAGGACAGACGGCTGACTTCTCAACAGAAACAACGGAACCATAAATCTAGTTAAAAGGCCTTCAGTGAAAGACTCAGAAAGGTGGGAAAAATGAACCATCAGACGGCCTGTTCTTCAAGAGCCACCGAGGGAGGAGCGCTTTGAGTCTGAAGGGAGCGACCTCAGAGGGACGCCCCGTGGGCAGGATGCTGCCCTTTGCACCCAAGGCCCTGTCCACCCACAGCCCTCTCCATGTGGGCAGCCACTGCCTGAGGTGGGCCTGGCCGTCTCCCCCACAGACAGCAGCCACAGCAGCCACCTGGGTACCGGCACTCTCCCTCCCTCTGATCCAGGGTCCCCAGTGTCCCCAAAGCAAGTCTGAACTCCTTAACCCAGTCCTGGTACTGCCTGTCATCAGTCCCCACAGCCTGCTTTCTGACCAAACGTGCCCCCTGGATCACTGCCGGCCTTATCCGCTACACATTCTCCTGCCTTTGCACGTCAAGAGCTAATCCAACCAGCTGTCGCTGTGAGCAGCCCCCCTTCCCTAAATGTCCCCACCCACCCCCAGGTACAGCTGACCACTCCTCAGGGGCTGGTGGGGATCCGATAGGAAAGTTGCAGAGCCCAAGGAAGTCCAGTCCAGGACGGGCCTGCAGGCTCAGGGGACCAGCTCTGGCCTGAGACGCCTGCAACTCTGAGCTTTCGGAATGGACAGTCAGAGTAGACGTGGGAGCTCTTCCAGGAACCTCCCGCCACCCCCACCAGTAACCTGGGTGCTTCGGGCTCCACACGTGGAGACACCCCTAAGTTCCCAACGTAAACCAACAGGCCTTACTGGGTGCTGCCAGAGGCTCACACTGGAGGCCCAGCAGAATGAAGTGAGGCAACAGCCCCAATGGGACCCACCACTGCTCCACAGCCCGACCCAGTCCTTCCTTCAAGATGCATTAAAATGTTCGAACCCCAGGACTAGTTTCTACGGTCAATGCCTTGGACAGCCGCTGGCTGTTCAGAGCAATGCTAACAAAACCCCAAACGCCCCTCACACGAATGCCCCTGGCGGCACAATGCGTAACAGCCCCCGGGAAGGGCCCTCAGGCTCTCTGGCAGAGCACCCTACAGCAGCACGGCCGAGGCTGAGGCCGGGCAGGCACAGGGCAGCTCGGGACGGCGCAGCCACACCGCCTGGCAGTGCGGCAAGAACACGTCCTCACGGGTCCAGGACAAGGTGGGACAGGACGGACACTGGAGACGGGCGGGCGACGGGGGGCGGGCGATGGGGGGGGGCCTTCTATCTGCTGGTCGTTCAACGCTCTGACTTAGGACACTTGATAGCTGGCTTGATAGCCAGTGAAACTTTCGAGGAGCCCCGTGCCTTCCCCACTCGAGCACACGACACCATCCTCTAGCTGTCCCCCAGGAGGCGACTCTGGCCTCACTCGGGACAGGGCACAGATACAGGGCAACAGAAGCTCTCCCCTCCTGTGCAGCCAGCCCACCTCCACGCTGCCAGTCCACCCCAGGCCCCCTGTCCTCCTCACACACAGGAAGGATGTGGGCTGGCTGGAGGATGCAACACAAGAACTGACCGTGTGCCGGACAGGGCCACGTCACATGGGCTGACAAACACCTCCTCAGGCCGGTTCAGGAAGAGGGGTGCAGCTGCCCTCATGTCCTGCCCCCGCCTCGAGGTGCAGGCAGTGCCCAGTGGGAGAACGCTTCCTCCCCAGCATGAGGTGCCCCTCAGGACGGCCCTTCAATGCAAGGTGGAGGTGACCCCCATCTTCCAACAGGGAGCTGGGCTTCACAGGA
Source organism: Anoura caudifer (assembly GCA_004027475.1). Classification (NCBI taxonomy): domain Eukaryota; kingdom Metazoa; phylum Chordata; class Mammalia; order Chiroptera; family Phyllostomidae; genus Anoura; species Anoura caudifer. The sequence goes on along the minus strand of PVKU01000330.1, from coordinate 145,716 downwards.
GGGCTCCGGCAGCACTGAAGGTCATGCATGACACACGAGCCGAAGGCCAGTTTCCAGGCAGAATGGGCCCTGTGCACAGGAGGGCAGCACCCGGCCCGGTCACAAAGCGAGTCTGCACTTCCCACTGCTGTCCATGACGCACCTCCCTGAAGCCAGGCCCTCCATTCATTCCCCCACAGCCCGGGGCCCATTCCTGAGCAACAGGATCAGCGAAAACAGGGTGACAGCAGGTGTCCACACTGCTGCATCAGCACAGCTCCTGCTGCGACACCCTGGGGCTGGAGGCAGTCCCCTCAGCAGGGAGGGGTGGGAACCTGGAGCAGGGCGCCCTTTCCTAATTGAGCTGATGTCATGGGTCTGCGAGCACACCCTGCCTCCAACACCATCCTGGGGGCCCGCCCGCAGCAGGGAGGAGGCCTGGCGATCACCAGCCTAGAGTGCTCAGGCACCAGGCCGGGGCTGGGCTGGGCCTCAGCTGGGCTGGGCCGGGCCGGGCCGGGCCCCCTCTCCACACGCGGTTGGAGAGCCAGTTTTCTGCCCCGAAGAAGGCAGGCTAGTGGCCCACTTTCTTCTGCAGGACAAGACACCCACCCCAGGGTGAATCACACTGTTCCTGAATGGTGACCGCTCCAGCTGGGGGCAGACGCTGATCCAAAGCCAGAAGGCAGCGGCTGTTGTCGGGGCTGAGGGTTTGGGGCTCCCTTGTTCAGGAACTTAACAAGACACGCTCCCCTGCCCTGGGCCTGACGGAGTGTGCGGCACCCCTCTCTCCCACCTGGCAGATGGCCGTGACAGGCAACCGCAAACCTACCCAGACACGACTCCAGGGCACCCAGCAGCTGACCTGCCTGCCCTGAGTGAGGAGGAAGTGACTGGGAGCTTCAAAAGCAAAAGCAGCTGACACCAATGCCCCTCGCCTAGGCTGGCTTTCGGGGGCCCCAGATCGCCCTTTATTTAAAGGAGACAGAGGGGCCTGTGTTAGAGATGAGTCCGGGGTGCCCCTGAAGAACCAGCCACAAGGGGGCAGGCAGATCTGGCCCAGAGGAGAAGCAGGGGCCCTTCTGGGGTGGGAACCCATCTTTCCTTCCCACAGAGCTCTGCCTGGGCTGGCAGACCCGCAGGAGGCCGACTCCCACCTGATGGGGATTTGGTAGCATGAGGATGGGATAAGATCTATCCTGAGAGAGCATAAAAACTTTAAAAAAGAAATTTTCATCTCGAGAATCCATGCAATTCCAATCAACATCCTAGCATGCTTTTAAAAGACATGAATGAGCTGGTTCTAACCATTTATAAGGAAAGGCAAAGGAGCTTGAACAGCCAGGATTCAGAACTCTCCTTGGGCGGACGGGCAGGAACGCGGGCAGAGAGGCAGGTGGGTGGCTGCCCATCACGGCTGCGGAGGGGCGAGGTCCTAGGGCACCTGCCTCTGATCCTGCGGGAGTCCCATTTCCTCAGCTGCCAACGGAGGAAACACAGAGGGAAGCTCGTCCAGCCTACTAGTTCCTTGGTCAGGCAGGCGAAGCCTACTCTCACCCACCCACCCTGCTATTCGCCCAGCTACTGCCCATCTGCAAAGTCAGCACGGCCCTTCAGTAAACATTAATCCTGCCTTTTCCAGGTGTGTCTGCAGTCTCTGCAGCTCTCTCAGGAACGGCCCAAAGTGTCTTCTTTCAGCACAAAGCCCCAGCACCAGCTGGGTACACAGCAATGGCATCTGCCCCACTCCCTAGGGAGGTGGGTTTGCTTTTCTCCCCGTCTCTCAGCTGAAGATACTCCAGTGAGGGGGCAACTCGACGTGCCGGCGGCCAGAAAGCTGGTGGCGGGCAGGGCCTGGCCTCGACCCGGAGCTGCTTCTGAGTCCTGAGCTCGCTCCGTCTGCCTCATTCCCACTCCAGTGCCCGCGGCTTAACGAGGAGCGGCCTCCGTGCTCACTCCCCTGAGCCCTGCCCGGGGACTGGCCGTGTCACGCGTCTGCGCAGTGCCTGCAAGGCCCCCACGAAACCCTCCTCCATGCTCCAGTGACCTGTGCAGAGCCCAGCAGGGGTTCACGAGTGGGGGTGCCCCCCCCTGACAATAGGTCCCATCATGCAGCCTTTCAACACTGCCCAGACCCTGCCCTCTGGGATTCCAGGCCCCACTCAGAAGGCACCTTCTCCACCAGGCCTTGCCCTGCTGCCCTCAGTGGCAGGCAGCCCACACGGCCCCTGCACCCTTTCACACACTTCCGAAGGGCTGCTGCCCACGCTGTCCTACCCGGCACCCAGGCTGACCTGGATAGAAGCGAACTGTTCTCACCTCCCAGGAGCCCAGAAACTCACTGGGGGCTGGCCTCAGAGGTCCCCCTCCCCCTCCCAGTGGAGCCGGAGGGTCACCCCTTTCTCCCCTGTGCTGCCCGCTCCTAAGCACTGCATCCTGCGGGGATGCAGGATGGAGTACCGATATGGGGTACAGATGAGGAGGGAAGTCCCGCTTGCTAGGACAGAGCCTCTGGGTCTTCCTGGACGGCCCCTACCCACACCCTCAAGCCCGCAGTCTGGGGCTGAACCACACGGGTCCAGCCCATTGGTGCTGCGCCCATGGCTGAGCCCTGCCCCGCTCTGCTCTCAGCCAGTTAGAGTCAGGACAGTCGCTTTTCCTGGGGGTTACAAATGCTGGCCCAAGTCTACATCAGGCTAAGGCTGGACTTCTTGACAACCCGGCGGTGACTGAGCAGCAGGACCTGCCAGGTCACGGGGGCCTAGAGAAGTCCAAGTCCATCTCCCCAGAGCCTCTGAGGGGGACAGCTGCAGAGGCCAGGGCCCAATTCCCAGGAGCTACACACCGCCCTGCCCCGCTCCACCATCTCAAAGAGGCCAGACCAGGGAAACGCCGGCAAGCAGGGCAGGCTGAAGCAGACAGACCCACTTCAGTGTCCAGCATGTCTGGTCCCTGCACCGCTTCCCTGTTCCCAAAGAAGAGGGCCTAGCGTGGGGGGCTCGGCACGGCCCTCGCTGCATGGGGGCCTCCAGCTCCACCACCAGTGCCTGGCAGTGGGGCGGGTCTCCCTTGCCCAGGACTCACTGACAGGCGCCTGACACTGCGTTGACCCTTCACTTGTTTTTTCAGTTTTTATTACGAAATATCTCAGGCTCACAGAAAAGTTCAGAGAGTAACACACGCACCCAGCTCCCCGGAGCCAGCAAAAGCAACATTTTGCCATATTTGACAAGTCTGTCCCTCCTGTTCTCTTCCTCCCTCCCCCTGCCCCCCCAGCACACATCTCAGTGGGTTGAAGCCGTTTCCCAGCCCTTTCTGCTTCCTCCCTGCGGCCCCTACAGCTCCTCTGAGGATGTGAGCCCCGCTACCCATCCTGCCTGGTGACACTTCTGCAGCTTCCGCTCCCCAGCCCCTGACCTCTCACCACACGCTCGCCTGGTTAACAGTCCAGCTCCCCCTAGGGCACGTCAGCGCCACGCGGGAGGGGCTGGGTTTGTCCACTGTGGCCTCCCAGGGGCCCAGCATGGTACCCGGGACAAATCAGAAAGCCAATCAGGTCGGTTCTTGTCGGCTGTGCTTCGAAATCTGAGCAATGTTCCTGCCCCGCACGTCTGAACTCTGAGGCCTGCCTCAGCCTCTGGCAACAGCATGTTTGAGATTCAGTCACACGGTTTGACACTCGAATCACCCACTCACCCGCCCTCGAACCAGTGACCCTGCTCTTTCTCACCAAGGAAATGGGGGCTCAGAGAAGGGGGCTCAGAGAAGGGGCCTCCCGGCAAAGCACAGGCAGCTCGGACGCTGGGAGTCAGGCTCCAGCCAATGGCCGAGAATCAAAGAACAAACTGCAAGAAAACCAAAGGTTCTCACCTCGGTCACCACAGAATGGGGGACACTGTGGGCACTCACCCCCAAATCACACAAGGCTGGGGTCCCCTGGCACAGGAGCAACCACCGGGCCTTTGCCCGTCACCCGTGAGACCCCCTGTGCTGCTGGGGGCACTAAGGCCCCACGTGAGAGCGTAGAGCTCAGTGCAGGGGTGGGGGGTGGGGCGCAGGGCCTGGCTGCCAGGGAGCACCGCCAGCCTCCGCACAAAGAGCTGTTACCTGTTGCTGTCTCTGAGCACAAGCGAGGTGGCAGGGCCCACGGGGCTGTGAGGACGGTGTCACACGCAGGCACCCACGCTGCCGTGAAGCTGAGAAGGCTCCATCCCTCTGAGATGGGCCCTGAACAGGGCAGAGTGGAGGGGCCCGCGCCTGGTGCCGGCCCAGCTCCCTCAGGGGAGCAGCCCTCCCCTGCTGCGGCACCCCCTCAGCACACAGCCCACAGAGGCCGGCTTTCTCAGGGCCAAGATCTCACCCCCACCCCCACCCTGCAAGTCAGAAGGTACTGCACAGGCCCTGTGCCCGAAGGACACGGCTCAGGGCGAAGGACACCAGGGCCACCTGTCCAGCCCCGAGCAGAGCGCCACAGCTACCCCGTGGCCCCGGCTCCCTGCTGGGCACGGTGGTGCCAAGAGACAAAAAGGTTCTTCCCAGAGCACAAGGACCAGCCACAGAGTGCCCCTCCCGCCCCACACACAGCTTCCGAAGCACGTCCCAGGCATTTCTGATGCACAGCAGCCTCTGGCTGTCGGTGAGGTTCCAGCCCTCACGGGCCTGCACCGATGGGGGAGGGGGGTGTGCAGCATTGTTTAGACAACCAAAGTTGACTCAACCGGATGACAGGATTTGGTAAAATAAGACAAATACTCTACGGGGACTGCTACGGGGATGGGAAAATGGACAAGAGAGAGGAGCGGAGGCCTGAGCTGAGCTCTACAGGGAGGCTGACAAGTTTCGAGGGACAGAAAACAAGGAATGCCAGGCTGGGACAGCTCAGAGTGGCGCTGTCAGGAAAGGCTGCGTGGCCGGCCGGTGGCTAAGGGAAACCAGTGGAGGCCGGCCCAGGCCAGGTGGCCGCGGCTGAGCTCACACCCCAGGGAGAGGTTGGACCCAACTCTGCAGGTGCTGCAGAGCCAAGCCACTGAGGGCTTTGAGGAGAGAGGAGACACAGGGTGAGAAGAAAAGGCTGGTGGCTAGGAGTCAGTCGGCCAGCGGGGAAAGGGTGCAGAGAAGGCTCCAGCTGGTGAGAAGGGCGGTGTTTTCAGATCCGAACAGGGCAGCGGGGGGTGGAGAGGAAGGAACGGGGCCACTGAACAAGGAGGCAGCTGCGGGCCAGTGCGGGGCAGGGGGCTGCATGTGGGCGTTACCTGTGCTTCTCTCCCTCCTCCTCTTCCTCCCCTTCTTTGAGCTGCTTGGTCTTGGGCTCCCCATCTTCCTTGTCCTGCAAAGGAAGAGAACCGCCCGCTCAGATGAACGTCCCTCTTTCCAGTCCACGCTGCCCAGGCACCTCATGAACAACAGCGCATCTCAGGAGGCAGACACCCAGGCAAGGACCAGCTTGGAGTCCCAGCCTCCCTCCAAGCGGGGCACCGGCCTGCTGAGGTTAACTGACGTCACCACGCTGAGGCTGCACTCCTCACCGCCCCCCAACCCCCACAGAGGTCAAAAGCCCATGACCCCAGCCCAGGCCCCGCCCCAAGCAGCCTTCAGAGAATGCTAGCAGGATGAGCTAGAAGGTTTCAGGTGGTGAGAACGAGGCTGGTCCATGCCACAGAGGGCTCAGACTGGCTACCACCACCAGCTGAGCTGGGAGGGACTGGGGGGGAGCAGTCTCCACCATCGGGGAGGACAGGCCCCTGACCCCCATTCCAGAAGCGCCTCTGTGTCCCTTTAGCAGCAGCAGCAGCAAACTCAGACTCAGCCCAGGCCTGGAGCAAGACTCACCTGCAACACGTTTGGGGAAAATGGGCGGGGGGGGGGGAGGGAACTAGCCTGAAGTTTCTATGGGAAAAAATTCCTTATAAATCTGGTCTTCCTCCTGCCCCTGACCTCTCTGCAAGTCTAGAGAAGGCAGGTTCATCCCAACCTTGACACAGCACGCTTGTTCTCCAGGTGCACCGAGGGCCCCCAGGAAGGTCACGACCACACTGCTTCCAGCGCAGCGGGAAAGCCTTCCTGGTCTGTCCCTCACCCCACCGCGGCCAGAGCAGCCTCACCGAGGACAAGTGCACCCGCAGGGCGCACACACGCCCATGTCTACACGCACGCAGCCGAAGGCGTGGGACCGTGCCTCAGAACCTGTGAGAGGCTCCAGGACAGGGCTGTGCCCAGGGCCAGCCTGCAGGTCGGGGCGGCCCTCCAGGGGAAGTCGCCGAGCGCCTCATCGTGCCATCGGCCCTGGACTCCTGTGGAGTGGCATTCTGAGGAGCCGGCTGCGAGGGCGGTAAGACCAGCTAGCACTGCCACGTAAATCAGAACTGGAACAGCTGCGGCCCCCCAAGGGTGGCACTGGCTTGGACGCGCTTCCTGCCAGCGCGCAGTGGAGACCCTGAGAACCACCAGGCCCCAGCACTCCGTGGCCACACGCCCGTGGGGGAGACCAGGGAAGCCAGACTGGGGGCCTGGCCCAGAGGACGGCTTTTTGAGATATGAACAGATCAAGAGGCCTCCCCCCACCACTTCTGAGCCCCGGGCACCTTGGTCTCGTGGGACAAGGCAGCCGGAACAGGGCACAGCAGCTGCCCGAGAGAGGCCAACCTGGCTCTGTGGGGTGGGTGGGGAGTTCCTATTGAGGGAGGGGGAGGACCTGGGTGTGGCAGGAGGGGAGACAGGAGTAAGGAGGTCATTCCCGGAAGGGAGCACAGCTTGGGCAAAGGTGGGGTGCAGGGCGAAGAACACGCGGGTGACTGGAGTCGCAGTCACGGCGAAGGGGAATGCCAGTAGGGCTGTTGAGGCAGGTGGGGCTGCACACGGAGACGGGAGCCAGGCGGGGCTGGGGTGCTGCTGGAGGGAGGACTAGAGACCCTTCCTAGGATCCTGCCGACCCTGCTGGGCAGGGAGCCCAGGGCGGAGAGGCCCTCACGTGGTGACAGCCGAAGAAGGAGGGAAGAGCAGAGTACAGACTCGTGACTGAGAAACAAGTTAGGGCTCTCCCCACAGGGGCCCTGACCTAGGCACCCCCCCACCCCCGGACCAAATGCTAGCAGCTGGGCATGCATGCCAGAAACCGGCACGTTCAAATACAAAGCTCCTTGCCAACTGCCGGCCAGCAGACTCCACGGTGGCCAGAGAGGCCTGCTACCCAGGCAGGGGTGATGGACGCCTCCCCCTGGTGAGCAAGGACAGAGGTGAAAGAGAAAAAAAGGCTCCGCTTTCCCGAAGAGCGGGCAGGTGCACAACCCCACAGGAAGGCTTCTCTGCACGGGCTGACCTCGCCCAGCTGGCAGGAGAGGGTGGGGCCTGTGCAAACGGCCTTTGACGGGCAGTGTGCGAACACCACCATGCTCCTTCCCAGCCCTGGAGTGAGGGCCAACTCGGTGGCCACAGCTGCCACCGCCTGAAACCCAGAGACACTCAAGTGCCTCGGCAAAGGCCAAGTTATTCATTAATAAAATGAGAAAACACCCAACTCTCTCAGGAACACTGAAGAAAAGCCAGCATCCGGTGGGTGGGGTGGAGCACGAGCTCTGTGACGGGGTGAGGTCAGGGGTGACCCCAGCCTGGGTGCTGTGCCATGAGCGGGGGCTTGAGACTGACAAAGACGCAGGCGTGGCGCAGGAGCAGGTGACCAGAGCCACACAAGTGCAGGGCACAGAGACTCCAGGCTTCCTGCCGAACGGTGACTCCGACAGGACAGTGTGTGAGCGTCCACGAGGAGGAGAGGCCACCAGGCAGGAGGGGCAGGCCAGCCTCGGAGACTCAGAGGCTCAGCACTGAGGGGACCGCAGCAGTGCCACCACCTTCAGGCCCCTGGACTCCACAGTGGACCTGGCATCTGGCCGTCAGCAAAAGGGAAAGGATTTGCCCCAAGGTCACAGAACCTGTGGGTGGTGGCTTCGGTCTGGATGAAGGTCCCCCTCACCCCCCACCGCCCTGCATCCTCACCCAGAGACGAGAGAGAGTGAGTCCGACCCTGGCCGCCTCTCCTGTTCGCCCCACACTCAGAGCTGGCCATGTGCGCTCAGCTGGGGCGGACACCCACAGGAGGAGCGCTGGCTGGGCCTGAGGACCACAGAGTCCTGGGGCATCTAGAGACACCCCGCTCACCCCAAGACCCTGAAATCCGACTAGCTGCCCAACTCCCCCTGCACACACCCCTCCCAAATCTGCCTGCCCCTCTCCTTCCTTCCTAGTCACGTTCCTCGTTAAGTCCCCCTCCTCTACATCACCTCCACAGGCCACCCCCCCCCACCGCCAGCCCGAGGGCCACCCCCCACTGTGGAGACAGAGCTGCCTGTGGCACTTTCCTCCTTTTTCTAATCCCTGCCCTCCAAGTCTCTCTCCACCTTAACCATCCATCACTGGCGTCCCCTTCGAAGTCGCAGGTAACATCACACCCTCTGCCCACAGCTCTCGCTGGCTTCCCAGGACAACCCGAAGGCCCCACCACTGGCCCTGCAGGCCATTCACACCAGCCCCTTTGTCTCAAATCCTAAAATGTCCATTCTGATAACACCAAAGAAAACCCACCCTTTAGCCAGTTCTAGGGTCAGCTCAAAGGCCACCTCCTCAAGGCGCCTTCTGAGGGTTCCCTAGGCCCGGGGCACAAACCTATGGTCATTTCTATTCCTATCCAGGCCTCACTACCCCTTCCTCAAGTCCGGATCGTCTGCTTCAGCAGCCGCTTGGCCACCTGCAGAGCGGCTGGCCGACCTGCCCCGCGGTGCCCCGCAGTTGGGCCTCTTGGGGAAGTCCCTGCTCTCCTGGGGAGGAGGCACAGCTGAGACCACCAGCTGAGACCACCTCGGCGCACGCTGTCTCTCTTGGCCTGGGTGGGGAGGGAAGCAGGAGGCGGTGCAGCAACCGCTTCTCCCGCCCCTCCCGCATTTCTGGTGGCTAACGAAGCTGCTAGGAGCAGTCCTACATTCAGGCAGGACGGAGGCTCCCCCTGCCCCCCACCTCCCCACCCCCCCACCTGGAGGCAGGTGCGCGCAGTTGTGAGAGCCCCTTTCACCGAGGAGCAGACACATCAGTCAAATACCACATCTGGATGTGTCCCAACACGGATAAACCTCTAGCGGGTCTAACAGAGAGAAAAGACGTGCATCTTCTCTCTTTAGTCAGTCTCAGGGAGGTATAACCAGAGGATACTACTGAAGTTCAGCTCAACCATCAACTGCAGAGGGGGGTGGGAGAAGGGGGTGCCGCACCTCCTCCTGCTGCTGCCCTCCCCACTCTGGCCAAGATGAGGGCCCCTCTCCCCTCAAAGCCCCAGTCTCCTCCATGTGCCAGGTCTGCCCGGGACACAAGGACGAGAGAAACAACCCTGCCCTCAAGGATCTCGGGAGTACTCCAAGGAGCAGACTCAGAACACGCGATGCTGCCAGGAGAGCTGAGGAAAGCTTCGTTAAGCGCCCTGTGCCCCCGGGGAACTGGCAAGGGCAGGCGCTGTCAGGGAAGAAGGGAGCCCTGAATTCTAAATGTCCAGCGGGAGGCTACCAAGGGCTGCGGGAAGGCAGAGCACTCCTGGCAGGCCCAGGAGCGGAGCAAAGACCTGCAGGCCCGACCCCGGGGGATGGCCGGAGTCGGGGCAGAGGGGCCTCCCTGCAGTGCACGGCGGGCTCAGCCTGGCACCGGCCGGTGCTCTGAAGGGCACTCTGGCGGCCCTGAAGGAGACTCGTGGGAGGACACAAGGAGGCCAAAACCAGGTGGGACGCTCCACTGCCAGCCTGGAGCCGGCCCAGCTGCGGTCTGTGGGTGTGGGAGGGGGAGGGTGGCTGAGATTACAGGAGGGCTGGGCGCTGCCTTCTGGGCAGCTGTGCCGAAGCCCGGCTCTCCCCGCAGAAGAGGAGATAGGAAAGGGTTCATGGGGCAGCTCCTGCATCTCCTCCAGGTTTCGCCCACCATTAGCCCCGGCTGCTGGGGGCCCAACGGGAAGTGCGGGTGTGGAAACAACTTCCGAGGCCCAGGCAAACAGCCTCAGAAGCTCAGGACAGCGGTCCATGCCGCTGCTGTCCATGGGGACGAGACCCCAAGCCCTGGTCTCCTCAGAACAGGCAAAACTGGTCCCAGGTTGAGCCTTTCCAGTTCTGATTTGGGCCCAGGGTGGGAAAAAGTCAGAGAGAGATGGAACCAAGGGGTGAGGAGGTGGGCAGGGGGACTGAACACTGAGGGTAAACCTGGCAGGGCTCACAGTTTCACCCTGTTGCCCGCCCCCAGAGCCCGGGCAGCCTCGTCACCGGGCGTCCGGACCACCAGGAAGTCACAGTGGTAAGACCTGTGCTGAAATGCACAGCTCCCTACTGCGGGCCAAGGGGCCCGCGGCACTCAGCCTGCTGCTAGACTACCAGGCCTGTGTGCCCCTCTGCCCGGCAGCCGCAGAGTGCCCGGAGGACAGATGCTTGTCTTGCCCACCTGTGCCCACGGGCCTGCCACTGCCTCCAGGGGGCGGAGCACGGTGGGGCCTGCGGGCTGTGGGCCACAGCTCCGCTGGAGAGCCCGCTCCCCTCTGCTGTGCTGTGTGGCCTGGGTCCCCATCTGTGGACAGCAGGACGGCCAGACTGACATTACAAGAATGCGATGACCAGGGAGCAAGGAGAAAAGTCTGCAGCTTCGGTGGGAAAGGCAGCAGACACTGAAGGGCAGGAAGGGGAGGCCTGCAGAGAAGCCTCAGAACAGAGGGCTGCTTGCGTCTGCAAAGGTCACCCTACGCTTTCACTTTCACCCTTCTCACCTGGTGCTCTCCACAGCCCCGAAGACAGACAGGCAGTGTTATGACGTCAGAAGACGCCAGGCAATCTGTGCAAAGGGACAGATCCAATTGCCCGTTCCCTGCGTCACTGAGATCAGACCCAGCGTTGGGCACAGGTGTTCCCTGAAGGCTCAGGTGCACAGAGAGCACCACATGCAGGGAGCTGGAGGCCGGAGACCAGTAAGGAAGCTGGAGATAAGACTGCAGATAAGAGCAGGAACTAGGACAGTGGCAGCGGGGTAGAACAAGGGGGTGACTGATAGGCTGAGGGACAGGGAGGAGTCGGAGGCGACTGAGGTTGTGACCGTGATTCACTGGGAGAATGAAGGCGCCCAGGACAAAAACAGTGGCGGCACTCGGGACAAAAGAAAGGGTGGGGCAGCTTTCAGGCAGACTAGGGCTGAGGCCTGACCCTGGAGCCTGATGAAGGCCAGGTGTCCCAGCAGCAGAAAGAGGGCTCACTCCTTAGCACCCCATCTCGAGGCCCCGCACCCACATGCCAGGCCCATCACAGGCCTACCCCAGGCCACTGCTGCCATCCTGCTTGTGGCAGAGGAGGGTGGGAGCCACCCCATGCCAAGCCTGGTCCTATGCTTGCCACCAGTGCAACCGGGAGACCAGCTGTGCTCCAGATGGCACGCGACGGCCCCTCCAGCGGATTATCGGTCAACAACCACTGCCCGGCTCCCTCGCGGTAGCTACTCCCCACCGGGTGTGAGAGAAAGACGGGCAAGTGGGCACCTGGGGCACCTGGGCGTCAGCCAGGGTTCCAGGCCCACCCACCCACAGGCCAGCGGGAAAAGGCTCATTCCTCTGGAGTAAGAGGCCACAGTTCTTCAGAATCTCAAGGGGGTAGTGACACAGAGGAGGAAAGGTGTCAACAGCATGGCAGTGGGTGGGAGCACAGCGGGGGAACCTTTGGGTGGCACGTGAGGTGTCTGGAGAGGCTCTCCAAGGCAAGTATCTTCTGTCCTGCACCTTGGAGGCTGAGTGGGAGCAGACAGGAGGGCCCAGGAAGGGCAGCAGAGGCAACAGCTCGCACTGTGAGTGTGCCCTGGCTTGCAAGGTCACGCCGAGGTCCTTCACACACAGCCAACCAGGACTAGTTCCTCTGAGCAGCCAGGCAAGGCTCCAAACTCCCATGGGGCTATTCCCACGGCAGGGGAGGGGCACAGTGGTGCGGAGGCAGCTGGGCAACATGCCTGGACAGGCAGGCAACAGGGACGTCACAACTCCACTGCTAGCCAGTGGCAGGACCACGGGCCAACCACAGGCCCCGTGGAGGCTGGCTCCTCCCGCTGGCGTGGGGCTGGTGCTGCTTCAGCAGGGGGGCCTGAGGATTAAACAAGCTAACCCGAGTCCACCGCCTGGTGGAGAGCCCCACGCCACACCCACTCTGGGAAACAGTGGCATCCTGGGTGTTCCAAGCCCTGATGTCCATCGGCAATGGGCCTAACTTGAACCCTAACCCCTGATCCCTGTGGCACCCTCCTAGAAATCAGATGTTCCCTGTTTTCACCCCACCCTCTTCCCTAAATGCTCCAAAACCCAAGAAAGCAGACACCCTGCTGACTTTCAGGAAGCACAATGGGATTAACAGGCGCTGGGCTGTGAGGCCCAGATGCCGGCTGGGTAATGGAAGGCCCGTTACCGTTAGGCCAACCAGCAGAGAAAACAACCCAAACCTGACATGTGAGTGGAATGTATCGTGCACTTCTGAGTGTACTTTGTTATTTTTGCCAAGTTTCTGTAGATGACAAACTTTTGGCTTTTAAAGATGAGGCTCAAATCAAGAATGACCCGCCTGATACCCTCAGGGATGAGTGACAAGGGGCCCCAGGCTGGAAGGACAGGTTAAAGTCATCAGTAGTATGTAATTAGTCATCGCAGAAATCTAGTAAGGTCAGCGCTACTTCCTCCTTCCACAAATGAGAAGAACGCAGGTGCGGTGAGGAAGCCCACCCAGACTCACACAGTTGTCAGGGCCCAGTGGGGGAGGGGGCTCAGGCCTAGACTGCTCCCCTGACCGAGCACTCTGCTCTGGCCCCACACCACCCCCTCCCCAAACACATGGGTAGTCTCACTGGTATTTAACAACACCTCAGGCATCGCGTCCCAGAGCTGACATCACTTACTGGTGACATTTCAGAGGGACATGACCAAGCCACCAAGAACCCAAATGGCGTCATTTCTGGGCCAAGAACACCCATCCCAGAAAAGCATCACAAGGAGATAAAAGAATGATGTGTGCAGAGGTGTCCCCAGCTGTTCCTCCTCACCGGCAGAGCGGGCGCCCAGAGGTGCGGCAGGCCTGCTGCTCTGCAAGGGGCCGAGCGGTCACTGAACCAGCAAGCTGACAGGCAGCGCCATGAAACTGCCGCGCAGGACCCCAAGGGGCACGCCTCTGACTGAGCCTGACCACAGCCAGGACCCCAGGGGCTCATGCAACACGGCTGTGGGAAGTATTTTTCCCACTTCCTTTAATGCTGTAGTCAAAATGATTTAAGAACAAAAGCGACCAGCGGAACCCAGCTGCCTGGGACTCGCTGTCTCAATATTACACCCCAAACAGACTCTCCTGCCCTAACGCCTGGCTCAACGAGAAAGCAGGAAGCCATCCATGGCTGGCCCTCACACCCGGCACAACCCAGGCGAGGTCCAATGGCCTTTTCAGGTTTAAAAAAACACACACAAAAAATGAAAACCCAACACTGCTGGAGGGGAGGGGAGGGCGGACAGACCTGCACACCCCAGGTCCCTCTGCAGCCCCAGTGGGGCCCAGCAACAGAGCCAGAAGCTGCACTGCAGGCTGAGTGCCCTCCCATCAGGGCTGAACACCCCCCAATTCAGGGAGAACATTTCAGTTAAGAAATTAACTGATGGCAAACACGAGGTCACCTCCTACCCTCTCGCCTGACTCACCACTTCCCTTTTTTGGAGAGGGGAAAACGTTTCTTCCTCTGCCACAAAGCCAAACTCACAACCACCACACAAGGACTTCCTCTCCACAGGACTGTGGGAGGAAGAGAGAGTGAATCACAAAGGCAAGTGCCCAGGCATGACACAGCCTCGTGGCTCACTGGGGCTGTGGCCCGCAAGCCCCTGCCCATGGCCTCAAAGGAGGCAGCTGGAGTCACCAGGCAGGGAGGCCCAGGCAGTCAGTTCTGGGGACTGGAACAGCCACCCAGAATCTCTGATCCTGAGGACATGTGGCCGGTGCCTGACCTTCTCCAGCTCTGCTGGGCTGGAGAGCAAGCCACTTCTTCTGTGCACATGACCCCTGGCGGGCAGGTGGGGTTCGGAAGCTGAGCCACTGAGCCCTGGAAGCCTCTTTATTGTGGGCTCATCATCCCTGGATTCATCCTGGGGAACAAGCAAGCGAGGTGGCCTGAACAGCCCAGGGAGTGACCCCTGAAAGCGATACTCTTCCACCTCCCACACACACAAGCCTGCTCACACCAGTTCCAGGCTCCCCCCAAACAGTTCCGCAAGGGCTCCCAACAGGACCACACCAGGGCTCCTGCTGGCCGCACCATGCTGCTGGCTTACTCAAAGCCTGTGACCAACTGAAAGGAGCAGTTCCTTCCCATGCGGACAGATGCCAGAGCACCCCTAGTCCACATGCAAACGACAAATTCTGGAAACTTAACTGCCTTTTGTTCTAAGAGAGAGGGGCAAGGGAGAAAGGGAGGGGAGAAACATGGATGTGTGAGAGACATCGATCAGTTGCCTCTTGCATGCCCCAACTGGGGACATGGCTCCCCACTCAGCCATGTGCCCAAACTAGGAATCGAACCGGCGATCTTTCAGTTTGCAGAACGATGCCCAAACATCTGAGCCACCCCTGTCAAAATTTAATTGTCTTAACAGACTTCCCACAGTGAAGTGCATCCCAATGGTAGCGCTGCAGCCGGCAGACTTCTGAACCCAAGTCTGCTTTTCCCTGAGAAAAACCTCGGCCCGGCCAACGCCCCAAGCCGTGGGCCAGTCCAGTTTCCTCATTTCTTCCTTCAGATATTTACATAGCATCCTTGAGCTTCGTCACCTACCTGGCAGACAAAAGGTGACTAAGACTCGACTGCTGCCCTCAGGGAGCTCCGGGGCAGGAGGAAGAGGAAGCAGACAGGTGAATGGACAGTCGCACTCAGCCAGTCCAAGTGAGTACCGTGACCCACAGCGGAGATGAAACCTGAGCTCACTGGAGGACGAGTGGCCTGTCCCTGCAGGGAAGCGGGGATGCTCCACTCACCCGCTCCACTCACCCTCTCCACTCGCCCTGAAGTGCGAGGGCAGGGCAGGGCGTGCTGGAGCGACTGGGAGGAGGGGACGGAGCTGGAGCCCTGAGTCCGGCCTGGGTGGGCCAGTGCGCTGGTGCAGTGGCAAGGAGGGGAAGGCCAGCAGGGTTCCAGACTTGAGCGCCCCAGCACTGAGAAGCTGGCACCAAGCCAAAGGAGGGGCAGGAAGGTGGCAACGATGTGATTAGCGTGTTTTTCATGAAGAGAACTCAGAAAGCACCAGAAATCAACAGAAAGGAAAAGGGCAAAGGTCATCGGTTGAGGCCACTGAAAATAACAATCCGGATAGGTGGTCAAGAAAGCCACCTTCTTACCTCAAGGACAGCAGCTGGCGGCTGCCTGTGAGTCTGTCTGGAGGGGCAGGCCCCTCTGTCCAGCTGCACAGTGCCATGGATTGCTCCCACAGCTGCCCACACGTCACTCGTGCACACAGAACCTCCGGCCACACAGCTACCGTGGGGCCAGATATTTTTAGCCTGTCCAGACAACACGGTCCAGAACTCAGGGACTCAGCCAACAGCGCACCACTCATAAAAGATGGGTCAGCATTTACGCTGAGGTTCCTGATTGCGTCATGCTCCCAAACCTCTCCCCACACATAGCCCGAGGCCTGCCTGAGCCTTCAGCACAGCAGCAGCGGAGTGAGCAGGCCCACTCTTACCCAACGGGAAAAGTAAGGAAACCGCAAATTGTTCAGGCTGCAAAGGCCTCAGACATCACCCAGTGGCCCTGGGAACACACTATAAATAGCCCTACCCAGTCCCATCTTCCGGGATAAGACCTGCAGATCCCACGTTCCAGGAGCCTGCCCTCCCCTGGGGGGCCAACTGAGGAGCCCCTCAGGCCCCACCCCTCCTCCAGAAGCTGACTGGGAGGTGGCATGGGAGGGGTGTGCCATGTGTGAGGCCACACCAAGCTGCCTGGGGGCAGCTGCCGTCAGTAGGGGGCTCTGGATGCAGAGCAGTCCTGAGGAAAAGAACCAAAGCAATCTGCCACCGACATGCACACGCCCCGAGGGCCACAAGACACCCTGGAGAGTGCGAGGCGGTGAGCCGGGCAAGAGCTCGCGCTGCACTGCAGTCTCTGGACTGCAGGCTGACCGGTCTGTCACTCCACCCTGGGGCCTGCAGGCTGACTGGAACTGGCGTTCCCAAGTCACTCTCTGGGCTGCCCAGTGCCATGCCCCCGCACCCCACCCCTTACGTTGGGCCTTCAAGGAGAAAGAGCTCATCCAATCCACAGGGAGACCCTAGGATGCCAGCCGGGCAAAGGCTCTGACACGCACTGTCCAAACAGGGGAGCTGGCTCAGAGTAAGCGTTCTGTGGGCTTGGTCCCGCACCCCGCGCCCAGCCCGAGGCCATCACAACGGCCAATCACTGAAGCACGCCAGGGAGCTCACCCAGCCTGGGGGCCACCTTCCTGTCTTCCCTCCCAACACAGGTCCCAACACGGGCACCCAAGCTGGAAAGTTGTGTGCAAGTCTGTTCCCAGGCCGGCCAGGGGCCCGCAGCCGCTGCTCCTGGGGGCCTGGAAGCTGTGCCAGCCTGGGGCTGGTGGTCCTCGGAGCACCGCAGTTTGAGGAGGTGTCCAGGTGAGACAGGTGTCTCCTCTCCAGGGTGCCCCACAGAGACCGGACCCTCATCAAAGCCGAATTTAAGCTCCAAGGCAGCGCTGGCACACTGATTTGTGAGGGAAATATTGCCTAAACAAGGTCTTTGAATCCCCTCACCAACCCATGTTTCCATTGGAAACACAGCCTACTTTCTCTCTTTGGCCTCGTGCCAGGTAGAAAGGTTGAGAAGGCGCCTTCCCGGTAGGCAGAGGGTGTTACACGGGGAGCCCACGTGACGGGCGGTGAGTCCTCATCTCATCGGGAGGCGTCAGCCACGTGGGTGGTGAGGACAGCGGAGCCTGATGCTCCCCCTGCACCCTCAGCGTGAGGCCCAGAACATTCCACTGCTCAGCTGATGCCCACTTCCCCACCCACCACCAAAAAGGGCCACATAACACCCCCCGCGCAGATGCCGCTTCTCTTCCCTCAGTTCACCCAGAGCTGCCACCAGTGCCACCCAGAGGACGAGCCAGCCCTTGCCCTGGAGCTGCCCTCAGTTTAGAACGTGAGACCCTACACCCACGCAGAGAACATGAGTCCGAGTCAGAAAAGGCTAGCCACAGGGTGGGGGGGCCCTGGGAGTGGGGGTTCTCTGACGGTCCTCCCGCATTCGGACCACCTCCACCCCGGCTTGCTCTGCTCCTGCTCCATCCCCCCCCAACACCTATCACCGCCAGTTCCTCCACTCAACCCCTGGGCAAGTGCTTTCACAGCGCCTGGGGCACAGAGCCTACATGGGGACGGAACCTGGGCCAACCAGTGAGAGAGAGCCCGGACGGTGCATTCCCACGGGGTTCGGAAGGCCCCTCCTCTGTGCGGCCGGCTGTGCAGAAGCGAGGCCCCCGCCCAGGGCACCCTCCGCAGCGCACAGCGGTACACTCTATCACAGCAGGCAGGGCGCGGGAAGGGCCCAGCCCTCACTCCCACTCCCTAAGGAGACTCCTGCGCCCAGGCTGGGAAGTTCTGCTCGCATGGATGCCCTTCCTCTCCCAGGTACCAAACAGGTGCTTTCTTTAGGATTCAAATTACCCTGCGAGAATTCCAGGGGTACCGTGCCCTGAATATGGCGGCAGCGGGGGCGGGGGACTGTCCTTGAAAGGACAAATGTTTTCTGCTCCAGCCACGCATTCTCTCTAGACAGAGCTCCTTAGAGCTCTGAAGCAAAACGGCCCTGGAGTGTGGTGATTACTCCCTACAGGGCGTCGTTACCACAGCAACTGTATTCCTCTTGGGATTCCTTCAAGAGTGCCAGCTGCAGCTTCCCTCCACAGCAACACGGAGAAGAGAGGCCAAGCAGCAGCGAGCTGGGACTGAGGGAAGGGCCCTTGAAGGAAGGAGGGCCAGGACGGGAAGCTCTGCCTGGGGTGAAGCGAGGAAAGAGCCTGATGGCAGGTGAGATAACCCCAGACGCACAAAAACAACAGACAGATAAGTCTGTTACTAAAAACGCTACGTGGTCCCTGGCTGGTGTGGCTCAGTGGACTGAGTGCCGGCCTGTGAACTGAAGGGTCCCCGGTCTGATTCCCAGTCAGGGTGCATGCTGGGTTGCGGGCCAGGTCCCCAGAGGGGGCACACTAAACACTGATGTTTCCCTCTTTCTTTCTTCCTCTGTTTTCCTCTCCAAAAATAAATAAAACCTTTAAAAAATAAAAATTAAGATAAATAAATAAATAAAAATGCTATATGCCTGGAGTGTGCCTACCCACTATGACCTGCCCAGTCAGGAACTTGTGATCAGGTCACCCTGTGGAGCTGCTTGTGGTGCAACACCATCTTCATTCACAACCACCACCACCCCAACACACACACTTCCCTGAAACGGCCAGACCAAGCTCACCTACTACCTGCCCCGCCCAAACGCAGGCCGGCCTCACCTGGCTTCTCCCAGCATCACTGCCCCCCCCCTCCGATTTTCCCGAGATTCCTCCTAAAAGCCTGCAAGGCTGCGAGGCAAGTCTCCAGGCACAGAGCATGCCTCTACCTCGGCTGCCTCGGCTCTGTACCCTGGGACCTCACCTAGGCCCAGGGCTTCAAATCTCACTCCCAAGCATCTCTGAGCCCAGATGCCCGCGAGCTGGCCTCTCTCCACACAGAGGTCTAACCGTCACCTCGGACTTACACAACCAAAACCAGACTCTGGACTTCCCCTTGCAAACCGCTGTCTGCCCTCCATGTCTCATCTCAGACACGGGCGCTGCCACCCAGCCTGCCGCTCACTCCCCAGCCCAACCATCAGGCTGGACAACACGCCCAGGAGCCCTGCCAGTGCCGCTGCCCCCTACCCCCACTCACAGTCAGGACAAGGGGTCCCATGCCCCTCACGGAGTGAGGCCCGGCCTCAGTGGTCCCGCCTCCCAGGCCCCCTCTACTCTCAACCCACCCTGCCCCCAACCCTTCACTGCTCTAACCCTGCCACCCAGAGATTCTTTCAGCCCCTCAAACAAGCCAAGTCTCTGCTTAGCAAGGAGTGCTCTTCCCTGGACCCTGGCATCCCCCCTGCCACCTCCCTGCCCCCTTCCCCCACACAGAGATCTTGCCATGCCAGGGCAGCTGCACTGCCCCCCCAGAACCCACAGACTCGCCCCCAGCCCCCCCAAGTTCTGCTGTTACCTTCCCTGTTTACACGCACGCTGTCCAGCCACCCCTCCTGCGAAAGCCCCCGAGGCAGGGAGGCAGCCTTGTTCGCCCCCAGGGGCCTGGCTCGCAGCGGGCGGGCGGCCAGCGCCCCAGGGAAAGGAGGTGCTCTGCCTCCGGCAATGGGACGTTGGGAGACTGGCCAGAGAGTTCCAGAAAAAATGAATCATCTGGGGAACTTTAAAAATGCAAGGATTTCTAGGTTCTACACCAAGATCTACACCCAAGATAGAAGGTCTGAGGTGGGGCCAGAGTAGAGATTGCAGATTGTGTCCTCAGGTGGCCCAGAGGCACAAGCAGGCCTGAGACCTGACCGACCAAACACCTGCGCTTCACGGAGAACCAGTCAAGGCCCCAGAGGCAGGACTCCAAGCAGAGTCCCAGCACTGGCCGGGCAGCGGGTATCTGTGCTGGGAGCTCAGGGCCCACCCACGAGGCTCTCCAACTCGCTGGCTCCAAGGTCTCAGGGTCTGCGCAGGGCTGGGGATGACTGTCTGCACAGTCAGCCTTTGGAAGGAACAGGGACCACACACCCCATCGTGGCCGTGGCTCTGCAAATCCACTTTCTCAGTAATCTAATACTTCACGCTAAGAGGAAATTCCACCTTCAAAGAATCAGGACTCTGCTGAGTGAAGCCAGGGGACCAGAGGATGTCCTTGTTGCTTCCGACAGGGGGCAGTGGGCCAAGGGACCACTCGGACCTCCGCACTTGGGAAAGGCCAGCGTGCACGACCTTGCGCTGCATACTTCACAGCCATTTTTCCTGTTCTCCCAGCTCCTGATGAGGTCACAAGCTCTGTTTTGATTTTTCAGACAAGAAGAGGGAGGCTCAAAGTTTTAGCTGTGCCCTGAGTCCCACAGATGTGCTGAACAGCACCGAGATGTAGGCCACGGCTGCACGGCTCCAACGCCCATGCATTCCATGGTGCCACGCGGCTCCCACCAGGCAACCTGCCGGCAGTTTCTGTCTGCGAGGGAAGGACACCTGCCCTGCTGGGGCCTGCCTGTTCTCAAGCACCTGGGACGAGGGACAGAGGGCCGGGGTTTTGAGACCATCTAAAACACTGCCATTAGGGATCCCTTTAGGCCCAGGGTTCCTGGTCTATTAAACGCCTACCTCAGGGCTACTTCTTGAGGTCCTGTCACAAACTGCCATGTAAATGTGGTGACTGCCAACCTGCAAAAGGCCCAACACAGGACCTCCTCAGCTGACCCTGCGACCAGGCTGCTGGGCATGGGGATGTGGCCACACAGGGCGGGAGACAAGGGTGACTTCCTGAGGGATGAGCTGGACACAGACAAGTCCGGCCCCTCGTGCAGCACGCTGGGCTCTTCTCCACCCACTGCCCCTTCTCCCCCAACACCCACCAGCCCCTCCCTCCGGCCCCCTCTTCCACCCTCACCCCACACTGGCCAGGGATCCTTCCCCATGCGCCCCAGGCAGAAGTATCGGCGTGGGGCCTTCGACCTGGGCACGACTCCCTCCCCACCCTGCTCGGTTCCTGAGTGTGTAGGTCACAACCACACAACTCTGAACTGCCAGCATTTCACTCCACACATGAGGCCAGCAATGGGCAGCTGCTGGAGACACCAGCCACCGCACCGACAACTTCAGAGCCCTCTGCCCGAACTCTAGGCTCCTCAAGGCTAATCTGATGCCATCCGAGTTTCCACCTAACCTCTCCCTCTTAGCTTTCAATCAGTGGGAGTTCAGGTAGGCAGACGATCCTTTCAGGCTAGAGGGAGCAAGTCTTCCAGAGGCGCTGTCCAGTAACGCAGCCGTAAGTCAAGTGTGGCTGTCTATACGTAAATTAATTAAAATGCAATGAAATTAAAGTTACAATCATTAAAATGCCATGTTAGCCACATTTTAGGGGCTCAAGGGCTCCGTGGCTCATGGCTACGGCACCGAGACAGCGTGGGCTACTCAGAACACCGCCACCACTGCCCCTCGCTCCACTGAACCAGACTGCTCCCCAGGGCCAGGCGAGAAACAGGAGCCGCTCCCTGGCCGGTGGCTCTGTCATCATCCCAGTACCCGGGCAGGGCATACACAAATGTCAACCAGTGAATGCATAAACAGGTACAACAACAAACGATGTTTCTCTCTCTCTCTCAAAAAAAAAAAAAAAAAAAAAAAAAAAAAAAAAAAAAAACCAATACAAAAAGAGAAGAATTTGCGTTAAAAGAAAAAACAGGAACTGCTGCTGGACCTACAGGCCGACAGCCAGACCCCGGCCCAGAGGTCACACCCAACCCCTGAGGGGCTGGCCTTCTGGTCAACATGCCTGCCTCTGTCTCAGGGCAGAAAGAAACAGTACAATTCAGGCCAAATGCTCGGGAAACCAACAGCCACAGACAAGTGTTTGTGCCAAGTTCATTACCTTTCGGAGTCTCCATCTGGCTGCTGAGGAAGAGGTCAAAGGAGAATGAAGTGGCCTCACACTGCCCTAGTGGTCAGCACCCTAGAGAGATGCCAGAGAGCTTCATCTACTCAGCCTTGAACTGTTCACCTCCTCACCCAGCTTAGAACTTCCGGATGAACACCAAGAAATGAGGTTCAAATACAATATAGAAAAGTGTGCCTGGGCTGGCTGCCCTCCCAGCCGGAAGCCCGGGTTCCTGCAGAACTTGGCCACTGACGCATCATCCAGCAGCACTTTCAGACCTCGCCCCTGCCCCAATCACTGCCAAGTGCTTGCTGTCAAACCCGTTGGAGCATCCCCTGCTGCCCGTCCTCTGTGCCCATGAATGCTCCCACCTCTGACCTGCTCCCCTGGAACCCTCCTTTCCAGCAACCTCAATACTCCTTTCTGGTCCCACCCTCCACAGCCCAGCTCAAGTTCCCGTGAAGCGTCCCCAGGCCCAGCCTGCCACTCGCAGAAAATGAACCCCAGCGGCACGGCCTAACATCATATGCGGTCCTCCGGCTGGCCAACCTGGCTGGCTGACCCACAGGACGCTGCCTTGGGTGTGCCCCTCCCATGCGGAGTCCCCTGCCCCCGGGGAGTACTGCACAGGCTGGAATCCAGGAGAGTCATTCTGCTTCATGACCCTGGTGCCTTGGCACCCCTGCCCCTGTTCTTTGACTCCTCCTAATTCAATCTTGTCAGGGGGGCTAACAGGAAGTGCTTCGGAAAACTGCTTAACTTTATGACTACAACCAAGTTTGTTTGTTTTTACTGAATGTATGGAAAGCTTATGACCCTAATTTTGTCTCCATTTGTCACAACCTCAGGATTGATTCCTCCATGTCACTAAATTATGAGTTTATATTCTGGTGGCAGGGAGGGGAAGGTAACAGCCTAAGGGAAATCAACCCCTTGTCCGAATCCCACCAGTAAGCCCACCAAACACCAGAGGCAGCATTAGTCACAAGAGCCAAAAGGTGTCCATCAGTAGGTGAATGGGTGAACGAAATGTGGTACGGACACATCATGAAATATTATTCAGCCTTAAACCCAAGGAAAGAAGTTCTGTTACATGCCAGAATATGGATGAACCTTGAAAACTTACACAAGTGAAATGAGCTAGTTACAAAAGGACAAATATTGCATGAGTCCGCCTACACGACACACTCAGAATAGGTAAAGTCAGAGAGAGAAAGTGGATTAGAGGTTTGAAGAGGCTCAAGTAAGAGAGGAATGGGGCGTTATCACTTAATGGGTACAGAGTTTCTGTCAGGGGTGATAAGTTTTGGAAATAGGGGTGATGACTGTGTAACACTGTGAATATACTTAACGCCACTGAGCAATAGTTAAACGGCAAGTTTTATGTTGCATGTATTTTACCGTAATTAAAATAAATACAAAAGGAATTGTGTCCTGGCCAGGTGGCTCAGCTGATTAGAGCGTCGCCCCTGTACATCAAAAAGTTGCGGGTTCGATTCCCAGTCAGGGATCATCCCTAGGTTGTAGGTTTAGTCCCTGGTTGAGGTGCATGCAGGAGGCAGCCAATCGATGTCTCTTATATCAATGTTTATTTCTCTCCCTCTCTCTCTCTCTCTCTCTCCAATCAATAAACATATCCCCAAGTGAGGATTTAAAGGGGAAAAAAAGCAATTGTAGCAAATAAAGCTGTCCCTAACCTGTCCTTGCCAGGGGGAAAGAGGGCCAGAGTCTGGACCCGGAGGGGACCGAGGTGTGCACACAGGGGCAGCCTGGGCTTGGGGCCTATGCTCTTTTACCACTATTGTTTTTTTTTAAGAGGTCATTTATAAAACCGAAAGGGTATGAGAAAGTGTAAAGCGAAATTTCTCAGGCCACCTCTACCAAGCATCCAGGCAACCAGTCCCAGTCAGTGCAGAAGAAGGGCTGCCACCTGTTCTCACGGTCCCTTCCAACCCCAACACGCACCTGGGACACCTCTCAGTTCTGTGACCTTGGGCACACCACAGTCGTTGGTCTCCGCGCTCTCACCTATACGCTGATCCTCCTTCTTCCCCTTCACCATTAACCACGTTAAATCTGAAACCACTGTTGTCTCTAATAAGGAACCGTAAACTGTGAGCGCCACAGAGAAAACCAGGAGCACTGCGTACCCCATCTCTCCTTCCTCTTCCCCCCACGGCGCCATCCCCACCGACCTCTAGATATATCTGCTCGATGACCTTCTCACCAGCTACGTGGACACCTGCTGGGGCAGCCACTTCTGCCTGCTTTGCTCACCTACTGCTAGACAGACTTCCAGCGCCTGACTGACTGGCATGCAGTAGGTGCTCCGCACAAATCTGCGCCAGAAGTGAATTACCAGCTCCAGTGACCCAGTCCAAACCAAGCCGAACACTTTATTGCCTGCTGCTAGTCCACCACTGACACCACAGCCTGGTGACTAAAGAGTCAACAACATCCTCAAACTTCTGCTCCCCTCAGCAGGAAGAGGACTGGATGGAGGGGAAATTTAAGGGCCCCTGGAGAGAAAAGGCACGCCAGGTAAGGAAAAACCTTCCGGTGGAGTCAAGAATGTGGCTTCACATTAATTCTTGTGTCTTAGAAAGAACAGAAGGAAACTCCAAAGGCCAGTGGCCTCTCACTCCCAAGAGAGAAGCCACGTGATTTCCAAACATACATGTTTCAGAAATGAGTTCTCAGCCAAGAGCTTTCTGAAGCCAGAACTGTGAAGGTTAAACCCAATTCAAGTAGCATCAGTATGCCAACAATGACAACAAAGAAATGGAAAAATTCCTAGAAACATACAATGTAACGAAGCTTGATTCATAAAAGAAATTAAAATTTTTAATAGACCTATAATTAATAAGGAGACTAAATAAATTATCAAAACTTACCAACAAAGAAAAGCCTGCGGCTAAATGGCTTCACTGGTGAGTTCTAACAAACATTTAAAGAAGAATTAACACCAATCCTTCCCAGATGCTTCAAAAACAGTGAAGAGGGAACACTTCCTAACTCATTTTGTGAGGTCAGCCTTACCCTGATTCCAAAGACAAGATGCTACGAGGAAACCACAGACCTGTAACTCTCATGAACACGTGTGCAAAATCCTCAGTACAATACCGGCAAACCGAATTCAGCAGAATAAAAGGTTTACACACCACAACCAAGTGGGGTTTATTCCTGGAATGCAAGGATGGTTCAACACACAACAATCAATCAATGTAACACAATAACAGAAAGAGAGATAAAAACTACTTGTTCATCTCCACTGTTGAAGAAAAGTATTTCACAAAATTCAACTCCCTTTCATAATAAAAACATTCAATGAACTAGAAACAGAAGGAAACTTCCTCAACATGATAAAAGCTGTATTTGAAAAACCCACATCTGAACATCGCACTCAACAGCATTTCCCTGAGGGCAGAAACAAAAGGATGCCTGCTTTCACCACTGCTACTCAACAGTTACTGAAAATTCTAGCCACGGAAATTAGGCAAGAAAAAGAAACAAAAGGCATCCAAATTGGAATAGAAGTAAAATTATTCTGTTCACAGATGACATATTTTTATATGCAGAAAACCCAGAAAGTCCCCCAAAACTGTCAGAACTAATAAACAAATTCAGCAACGTTCCAAGATACAAAATCAACAGAAAAAATAAATTGGTTGCATTTCTTTACACTAACAATGAACAAGCTAAAAAGGAAATTAAGAAAACAATCCCATTTACAACAGTACCAAAAAGAATACAATACTCAGGAATAAATTTAACCAAGCAGGCTAAAAACTTCCTCAATGAAAACTAGAGAACATCATTGAAAGAAATTGAAGACTCAAGTAAATTAAAAGATACACCATGATCATGGATTGGAAGACTTAAATATTGTTAGGACAGCAAATAATACACAAAATGAGCTAAAATTCAATGCAATGCCAATCAAAATTTCTTTCTTTTTTAAAAAGATTTTGTTTGTTTTTCATTTTTAGAGAAAGTGGAAGGAAGGGAGAAAGTGGAAGGGAGGGAGAAAGGCCCGCAACCCAGGCATGTGCCCCAACTGGGAATTGAACCTTCAACCTTTCAGTTGGCAGGCTGGCTCTCAATCCACTGAGCCACACCAGCCAGGGTCCAATCAAAATTTCAATGGTGTTTTCTGCACAAATAGAAAATCTATCCTAAAATTCATATGGAATCTCAATGAATCCTAAATAGCCAAAACAATCTTGAAAGAAAACTAAGTTGGAGAACTAATACTTCTGTTTTCAAAACTTACTACAAAACTACAGTAATCAAAACGATGTGGTACTGGAATAAGGGAAGACATACAGACCAATGGAACAGAACAGAGAACCCTAAGAAAACCCTTACATACAAGGTCTGGCACAAACAATACCCCCTTTTTATTAGAAAATCCTGAGCATGTAATTCTGTAACACAACAGTATCACATTCAAGCGTACCATATGACATTTCAGGTGAAATGTTCAAATTAAAACTATACATTATTACACCCATATTATTACCCTACGAACCACACTCAAGCAGGTGTTACTTCTGCCAGACCCTATATATAGTCGAATGATTTTCAACAAGGGGGTCAAAACCCACTGAATAGGGAAGGGACAGTCTTTTCAACAACTGATACTGGGAAAGCGAGATATTCATGTGTGAAAGAATGTATTACACCCTTACATTGTACCACATACAAAAGTTAACTCAGAATGGATCAAAGAACTAAATGTAAGAGCTAAAATTATAAAACTCTCAGAAGAAAATGTAGGAGAAACCAAAAGTGGGATCAACAAAAGAAAAAGATAGGTAAATTGGACTTCCCCCAAATTAAAAACTCTGTCCATCAAAGCACATTATCAGGAAAGTGAAAAGACAATCTTGGAAATGGGAGAAAATACTGGCGAATCACATATTTGATAAGGAGTTAATACAGAATATATTAAGAACTCCTACAATTCAACAACAACAAAAACCCAATTGAAAAATGGGCAAAAGACCTGAAAAGACATTTCTCCAAAGATACACAAATGGCCACAGCTGCATGAGAAGATGCTCAACATCACTAACCACTGTGGAAGTGTGAATCAAAACCACGATGTGATACCATTTCACACCCATCTGGATGGCCATAATCAACAAAACAGAAAATAACAAGTTTCGCCAAAGATGTGAAGAAATTGGAATGTAAAATGATGAGACCCTAAGGTTGTGGATGCCATCTTGTCCTTTGTACTGACCTCAAACCCAGTCCCAATTATCTGGGCCCTAAATCCAAGCCAACGATCCAGGTTGACTAGCACCACTGTCAAAAGGCTGAAAGTTGAGCTTTCTGAGGCCAGGTGTTTTTGGGTACAATTGTCTGACGGTGCTAACAAGTTGCCAACCAAAAGAGATGCCAATCTGGCAAGTTTTCACTATTACTTCCCCCACTTCGCTTTCCCAAAGAACCTCAGCCAGCCATGCAGAAAGTAAACAGGGGCCAGCTTGACCAGCTGGATTTTTTTTTTAAATTTGGCAAGTGGAGTCCCTGTTTCTCATTCCCCGCAGTTCTAGATATTTAATGTCCTTTGTATGTTGTGGAGTTGAGAACAGAGGTTTTGTCCATTCAACAGGAGCAGAACCAACAACCTCCACCCCCTGATAGTCTCTAGGGCCCTTTCATACAGATTACACTGTTAGATCTCAAAATAATCCGGTGAGGATGATTGTGTAGGGGTTGTTATCCTCTACTCCAGACATGAAGAAACCGGGACTCACGGAGATGAAGCAATTAGTCCCAAGTCCCACAGCCCTGAGTGAAAGGGCCAGGATTTGCACATAAGCAGTGAACTTAATTAAGAGTTCTCCTTCCTCTTGAATTACTTCAAGCAAGATCAACAGAGTAGAAATGGAATCAGATCATTCTGCTGTCAAACAAGAGCAAGAAAAAAATGCTTGGAAAAATAGCAACTTTATAGGCTTAGGAGGGCCATCCCAGGTAAAATAGGCAGGGGAAAAAACTAAGCGCCCTCCTCTTTCTCTGAGGTCCACCCCTGACCTAAAAACGGATCTTTCACTTTGGATTCTCGTAATCAACTAAGAATGGATTTTTCATCTTGGATTCCTGCTAAGCGCCCAGAGGAGGGTCTGCCAGACTCATGGAATTTCACCAGGGTTCCAAGTGGAAGGAAGGCTGGGTCACGGGGAAACGGAAGATTCAGAGCGTTCAGACGCGAATCAATTATGCCTAAACCAAACAGCGTCTAAAACGGTAAGTGGTTCTACAGACCCATGAGGAAAACATCCAGTAAGAATCAAACGGTCACCTGCGCCTGACCACTGCCCTGCTACCCACGTTCAGAAAAGCCCAGCGCCCGCCAGGACCAGGCTTGGTGGGCGGGCGCTGACTCCTCGCGCATGCTTCAGCCGCGCGCGCATGCGCCTCTTCGGCAGTTGCCTTTTCTTAGTAGTCCCTACCCCCTCCTCCTTGTTGATCCGAATGCAGGCTACCTCAGCCACGGCTTTCACTCCGCATCACTCACCTTGCGCCCGGTTTTCTCTCGTAGGGCCTTCAGCCGTTCCTTTCGCCGCAACGCTTCTTCCTCTAGCCGGCCCATACCAGCCACAGGAGCAGCCATCTTGCCCGCCGACCCCCTCCTCTTCGCTTGTATTCCACCACGCAGGCCCAATAAGTATATGACTCTCACAGCCAATCCAGGGGCGAAAATGAGAGAGTAGGAAGTCCTGAGAGCCAATCATTGCTAAGTTGCTATAGGAGGGCCCGCCCCCTTCCTCAAGTCGTCTAGCGGGTAGGAGGCGGGCAAAGCTGTAAGGCTTGATGCGTCCAACGCCAATCAGTGAGAAAGCAGCAAGTGGAATAGACCTAAGTGAAGGAGGATAGAGCGCGTCGATCGCGCTGGTTTTGCCTAAACGCTGACAACAGCTCGCTATGTGCTCGCTACTTGGAATGCGCTGACCCAAACTTTGTCCACTTGTTCTGATTCCTCAAGGCTCGAATGCCTTCAAGAGAAGCCTTTTCTGACTTGCCACTCCGACCCCAGCCAAATAAGAAGTCTATCTCTCCCTTCATGTCCACCTATTAGTGTCTCCTTGGATGTCCATGGGTCCCAAGGCCCTTCTGTATCCACTCTCAGCTCAGACAAAGCCTGCGCAGTGCAGTGCAGGGCTAGCTTGGATGGCCATTTCCCTTCGGGCTCATGGGTGATCGATCCCCTACCACCTCCAACATCCCTGGAGTGGCAAAATATCTAGGGTCAGCCTACCTAACCTGTAGAAGAGCATTCCCCAGTCTGGGCCCAATGGGCCCCAAGAAACCTCTGGAGCTTAGTTGCTGAGAACTAAGCCGAGAGTTGGTTTGGCCTCAACTGCACCAGATGGCCACCAGGTGCACTGCTCCCCAGCAGGAGCTGCCAGGGTCTTCTTTCCTGCATTAATCAGCATTCCCTGACAACCGAAAGATCCCTTTGGCTGAGGTCAAGATATCCTGACAGCATGTTGGGGTCCCCAAAGCCCCATCTCCTCCCACCTGAGGAGACAAAGACTGCTTTGCCACACACCTTCATTTTGCTTCCCCCAAACAACCTTCTTAACCTGGGCCTTTTGGTACCCTATCCCCTGCATTAGGTGGGTACCCTGCTAGGGCCTGGTACGAAGGAAGTGGGTACTTAGGAAATGTCAGCTCAGTGGTAGGATGGATGAGGCGGGAGAAAAGGCCAGAGTGGAGGGGCTGCCTAAAAAGCCAGAAGGACACAGCAGGATGGGGATGGAGGCAGAGTCTGTCTTCCCAACGTCTAGGGGGCTCCAGACTGGTCAAGTCCTACATCTTAGTCAAGCCCTACAACCTGAGCTCCACAAACTTTTCCCCAGCCCCAACAAAGGGCCTGACCCCTGCCCAACACCAGGGGGCTCCCTCACCTCCCAGGCGGGCTGGAAAGGTGGATCTAGAGAAAGAAGCCTAGGGTGCATGTGGCAGTGGCCCAGCAAAGGGTTAGTCTGGCTTCTGTCCCTGGCTGCCCAAGTAGTCCTAATTTGGCCCATCTGGGAATCGGTTTCTCCTACCGGAAAACAAAGGCATGAGGCATCCTCTTGCCTTTAACGTCTTAAGGTTAAACAAAACAAAAGATGTGAAATAAGTGCTGAACCCTGCAGCGGAGGGTGCTTTCTCTAGAGTAACTAGGAAAGCTTCCTGGAGGGGAGCACCGCCGATGATTGGCTAAATCTCCCAGGGATCTGCTCGACAGATGGAGGGCACTGCTCCTCCCAGAGGTTATTCAGGCTTGTTCTGCTGTTCTCTAATCCCCATCCTGCTCCACAAACAATAGATGCAAAAAGTGCCACTTCGGTCTTCTTACAAAGCGCTTAGAACAGCACCTGCCACGTGGTAAACTCTACAAGTGGTCGTCGTGGTTAATGTTATCATTACTTGTTGAAGGGCCCTGGATACTGCCCACGGCCCACCGCTCCTTCCCCTCACCCCGCGAGCCTTTCCCTTGCACGAAGGGTGGCAGTCTAGCCGAGCAGGCTGAATCCCAGGCGTATCTGGACCCAGGGCAAGTCTGGAATCTCTGACCCCGACAATCTTCAGGGCTCAGATTGGCCCTTTCCAAGGCACTGATAGGGGGCGGACTGCAGGGGGCGGGGCTATGGGGCGCCCTCCAGGGCCTCAGGCACCTCCTTCCGCCCAGGTCCCCGCCCTTTGCCCGGTCCCAGGAGGGGCGGGGCGGCGGTGGCAGCAGCTAAGTGCAGGAAGCCGGGCGGCGGTCGGCGGGAGGAGGGGCGTGCAGATCTGGGTGGCTCAATGCGGCGGGGGCCAGTACTACTTACCCCAGTAGTACCGCGCCGCTCCGCCCCGGAGTGACGCCCTCCGCCCATGGGCCTGGCCGAGGGCAACTGGCGGGCGGCGCGGAGGAGGCGGCGGCGGCAGGTGGCGCACAGCAGGGCCGGAGCCGGGCCGGGCCATGGCCGCCTCCGAGCGGCTCTACGAGTTGTGGCTGCTGTACTACACTCAGGTGAGGCTGCCCCGCCCCGCGCCCGCCGTGCCCCCAGCTCCGCGCGTCCCGCGCTTGCTGCACCTGCACCCCGTGCCACCGGGGCCGCGTAGATTCGCGCGCTGGGCGTGCTCGGGCTCCGCTCACACGCGTGCGTCCCGGGCCCTCGGGTGCCACTGGCACTTACACCTGGGGAACTATCCTCGCGGGTGCGCACTTCGTGAGAACCTCTTGGATTCCCCCGCGTAGCTTCAGTCTTGAGGGAGGAGAAGGACTTGGACCAAGACCGCCCGGCACTTTCCCTTTTTACAAATTGGGAAACTGAGGTCCGGAAACAAAATGAAAGATTGGCGCGGGGTCGGGAGGAGCTGAGAGCCTTAGTTTGCATTTGGTCTTGCCCCACCTGAGGGTGTGGCCCCATTGGTGGTCAGGGCCCTAGAGTCTGAGTGAGCTAGGGGTATGCGGCAGAGGCGTCCCTACTGCGAATCGACTCGAGTCAACTCTGACACCACCCCTTCCCCAGAGAACCGGTAGTGATGAGCTCCTGCCTGACCCCAAGTGGCCCCAGGTCCGGGTCCAAGAAAAGATTTTCCTTAGATGCAGAGCGTGGCGGTAGCGGGGTGAGCTAGGAGGAATGTGGGAAAGGGATGGAGGAACGCCCTTTCTTCCTGAGCTCCCCGTGGTGTCTCAGAGGCTACCTCAGGTGGCCTCGGAAGGTGATGACACTGACTGACCCAGGTGTCTGTCAGAGCCCAGAACCTGGTGTCTCCCGAACTCTGTGTCTCATGCACATGGGCCCCCACTTTTCTTCTGCATCCACCGCAGAGAGGAATCCCTGGGTAATGTCCCCTCCCCTTCACCCAGCACCAGCCTCCCTCCCTGCACCTGCTTGGCATCGTGCTCCTGGCTCAGGTGTGCCCTGGGCACAATGGACTATTGTGTGCCCCCGATCTTGTCATGGGGGGGAAGTTCATGCTCAGATCAGCTGGCCCTCTGTGGAGAGGCTGCCCAGCTGTCTCCCAGGACTACAGGCCATGTCTGGGGCCCCAGGGACCTGGAATCCAGGCCATAAGGGCCACAGCTTCTTGAGTCCACTCAGGTGGCCAGAGGTCCAGGCCCCTGGCAGGCGGTACTGAGTGGAATAGAGTCCCTCTGTGGTGTGACCCCAGGCAAACTCTTTACTTCTCTGAGCTTCCCTGTCTGTAGGTTTGGCACAGCCCTGACCTCAGGAGTGGCCTGTGCTCTGCAGAGCGGTAGCCAGTGTGGCTGGTCTGGGGCCAGAGAAGGCTCCTGCGTCCTGGCCCCCTTGGGTTCCCTCACCCCAGACTCTGTCTTCATCTCCAAGGGTTGATCTTGGTAAAGGCTCGGAAGACCCAGAAGGAAACCTGCGCCTGGCCCTCATGCCTCTGATTGCCGCTGTGGCCATGGGCAGGTTCACGGTCCTCGGTTTCTTCACCTGTGACCAGGTGATCAGTCTGAGGGATGTTAATGATGGGTCATCAGGCTGGGTGGCATGCAGCTGGGGGAGGGTGCGTCCCGCTACCCCTTCTAGATGACCTCTGCAAATGGTCAACCCCCCTATTCCCTCAGGAGGTGTTTAGCACTTCTCTGTGCTGATTCTCCACCCCTGCCCCCCCTCAGCTCCTCACCTCAGGGGGCAGGTATGGGGCACAGGCTGGCTGGTTGCAGTCTTGGGTGCCTGGACGGGCAGGGGTTAGCGTGGGTCCTGGCAAACAAATCCAGGATGTGAGTGTGAACTGGGAGCCAGGCGGGGCCAGGCCGCCTGGGGAGAGGAAGCTCAGCACAGCCTTCCTGCCCACTCGGTGCTGCTCCTGCTCCCGGAACACTGTCCCCACCCCTCGGTGCCGGCTCCCAGGGAGCTATGGCTGTGCTGCTTGGGGCCCTGCTAGGGACAGAGTGTGTGTGTAATTGGGGGGAGGGGATGAGCTAAGGTAAAGGGCTGAACTGATAAAGGTTTTAAGAGACCCCAGCCACTCAGCCAGAAGGCTCCCCCAGCACCTGTGCCCCTCCCTTCAGAAGCTGACATCAGCTGGCAAACCTGTTTCCCCAGTTGTGGGTCTTGGCCCGCCCTTGGGAGTAACCCCCTTTCTGCCCTTCCTTTCCCCTCACAGATCCCAGATTTAGGCCCCCCCACCCCCTACCCCTGGGGGCCCCAGCAGAGGAAGGGGCTGCGGGTGGCTCCTGAAGGAGGGGAGAGTGCTGCATCATTCAGTCTGAGTCCCTAGGGGCCCTCATGGGGAAACCAAGGCAGGGTCATACCAAGGTCATTAGACAAGTTTGGGGCAGAGCCCAGCAGAGCCCCTGCCCAGCCTCCATCCCCTGCCCCTTTACCCAGGAAAGGTCTAGACCTGTGGGCAGGAAGCCTCAGGTGAGTCCGCACAGGCTGTTTTCTCCACGTGGAACCTCCCCTCCCCTTCCCCCGGACCAAGCCGGGTGAAGCCCAGGGTGTTCCCCTTTTAACCCTTATTGTATTGCTACTCCACAGCTCCCCAGCACGTCACATTTAGTAGGGGCTCCCTGGGTTGAGCTGAATGTCTGGACAGAGGAGAGAGCCACAGCAGTGACCAATAAAGGAAGGCATGCCACAGGGGACAGGAACAGCGGGAGCAAGAACATGACAGTGGAGTGAGGGAGAGACCTGGGGACAGGTGGGGGCATATCCGGAGGACTCAACCCACCAGGGCCTCTCCAGGGAGAGCATGGGAAAGGGGTAAGAGGGTAAGGGGGCTGGGGATGGCACCCACAGGCTGGTATAGGGCAGCATGTAAAGATTATGCAAAATAACATGCAAATGAGTAGCCCCCTTTCCACTGGAGCATGGAAATGCCTTCAAAACGCCCCCAGTGAAAAGGAGCCCTGGGGGCACTGGAGCTGAGGAGCACTTCAGATCCCAAAGGTCAGGACAGGACAGACATTCAGGCTCCAGGTGAGGAGTCCAGGCTGAACTGTCCCGTTTTGCCATTGAGGACTCAGGGTTCCAGGGAGGCTGGGTCAGAGCTGGTGTTGACCTTGCTCTGCCCACCCCTCCCTGGTTCCTCACCCCTGACTGATGACCTCATGGAAACACAATCAGGCCCTTGCTCCCTCAGGGACCTTAGCTGGGTCATATGCCTTCCTGTGCCCCAGTTCACCTTCTTGTAATGGGAAAAGGGAAGGTGGAGTAGCTCGAGCCCCTCCATGGCTCACTGGGGCAGCCATGCTTTCCTCCTCCCTGCCCTCATTACCCAGGCAACTGGCAATGGTGGGACTGAAGACTTAAGGAGAGAAGCAGAGCTCAGGGTGGGGGGAGTTCAAGCCCTGAGGTTGTTATGGCAACTGGGGAGCTGATGTGGAATTGTGGGGTCCCCATGGTAACAAGGTCTCTTACTCTGGAAACCCTTGAAGGAAATTACTGGTTTCCACAGTGATAGGATATGGGTATTATGGAGACCTCCTGGTCTCCATAATACCACTCCCCAAGACCTCCTCCCCAAGTAAGGGGCAGAAACTGGTCCAGCCACCTGGGCACTAGGACCACTGTCCTCAGGTGTCCTTGCCCTGGCAAAGCCTCTGTCTTCCTGCTTCATCCCTTGGTCTGAAGTCCTCCAAGTCTGACTTCCACTCCCGGTGTAGTCGGAAGCTACTTTTCATGTCTCGTTGCCATCCACCCCCGCCCCCAGCCCCCATGCTGCGGAGTGGGGAGGCCCTGGGGCATGAAACAGGCCATCCTGATCAGACCCCGCCCTGTCCCGTATCTCCCTGCCTCTTCCAGGAGTGGAGGTGCACACTTCCACTTAGGCAGCTCGGATCTCTCCCTGCCCCACTCTCAGCTCTCTGCTGGGGCCCCCCAGCGAGACTCCCATTCCATGCGCCTGGCACAGCGCAGTCGGGATTGGCCCCTCATCTGTCACTCACGGAGATGGGTGGGGAGATGCTGACTGTTGCCCTGGAATGCCAGAGGCTTGGGGAGGTGGAGCCCCTGGGTTTTGGGGGTGAGCTCCCACTGGCCTGACCACGTGCTGGTGGGTGTGGTGGGAGGGTCTTGACCAGTTAGACAAACTGATGGGTTTTAAAGAGGCACCTGCGGTGCAAAGAGAAAGTTAGTGTTAGGTAACAAGCCAGTGAGTGTGAGAACCAGGTCTGGGCTCCAGAACCTGTGCCCTCAACCACGTTCAGCTGGGCGACCCCAGCCTGCAGAGCACCGGACGGGGGTGGGTCTGGGGAAAGCTGCTGCTTCTGAGGGGGAGCGTTTAGGCAGAGGAAACCTCGAGAGCAAAGCGTGTGCAGACCTCTGGGGTGGGGCCGTGAGTGACATCCTCTGGCTGGTGCAGCTGGCACCCAAGCTGGCAATGAGGAGGCCCCCCCCCCCCGGCGGGCTTCAATTGCAGGCAGGCGGGCTGTGGACTGGCCCTAAAGCTCGCGGTAGGGCGGGAGGCTGGCTGATGGCACAGCAGTGGTGACTGAGGAGTACTGGAGAGGCACTCCACACCAGCTGCTATTTAAGCAGTTTCTGTGTGCTGCCCCCTTGTAACCTCCCCCAGTGAGGGGT
Source organism: Anoura caudifer (assembly GCA_004027475.1). NCBI lineage: Eukaryota > Metazoa > Chordata > Mammalia > Chiroptera > Phyllostomidae > Anoura > Anoura caudifer. The sequence continues at coordinate 110,462 of PVKU01000330.1, read as the reverse complement.
TGGGGAGCGGGGATGAAGGATTTGAGGCAAGGTCTGAGCCCTGAGGTAAGACACCGGGCAAGCCAGGGCTGATGTCAGGCTTGGGGTAGAGCAAGCAGGTCTAGGAACATGATGGCATTAGGCAGTTCAGTGGTGCCTGTCCCCCTGGCAGACAGCCCCACCAGCCTGCCCCCAGCCCGGGTTGGGGAGCTCCAGGTGCATTCAGTGCCCGGCACTGTGGCAGCAGGGGTGAGAACCTGGGCCCAGATAGGCCTGCCCTCACTCCAGGCCCCATCTCCTGCCCCTAATAAAACTAGCCTTGGATCCTCCAGCCCGTCCCCCGCAGAGCAGTGCAGCCCTGCCCCTTTGCACTCTGGGCGCCAACCCTGGTGCTGGGTGAGGCCCCTCACAGCTTCTCTTGCTGGGCCCTGGGTGCCCCGGGCCACCCCCACCGCCACATCCCTGCGGTCTGCCGGGAGGAAGCGGCCCTCCTCCCCCACCGTGACTCTGCGCTTCCTGCCCTGGCTGGGGTGGGAGGGGACGTTTCCCGTTCACACCCAATTTTCCCTGGCGGCACCCAGACTCGGGCTCAGCCTCTGCCCCTTTTGCCCATGGAACCAGCTCTGGGGCCTGGGGTCCAGGTAACCAGCCAGGGTGGGCAGAGCTTCCTGGGGTGTGGTAGGACATCCTTCCTGTGCCTGCGGGGGGATGTGCCTAGCATGGGTCTGCCTGGCGGACAGTGCCTGTGCACCCTGGGATCTACAATCCAGGGAGGTGTCCTGATGTGGTGGCTGCTGAGCTGGGAGAAGGAAGCAGGCAAGAGCCCAGCCCAAGGCTTTGGGTCAGGGCTGGCTGGTGGGCAGAAAACCTTCAGCCCCGGCACCAGCGTGTATGCACTTAAGCCCCTCCCCTGCCCATGTCAGTTTGAAAAGCAGATGGGGTGCCTGGGAGAGTGGTCAGTATGTACAACAATCTTCTGATGCTGACCTTCCGACTTCCTGCACTCCCTCGGCCCCCACCTGTACCTGTCACTCCTTTCTCCACCCCCACTGCTCTGCCTACCTTGCATCCACCTCCACCCACTCTCCCCTTCTGTCCCCACCCCTGCTCCCCCAAACCTGCAGAAGGACCTGGGTTACCTGCAGCAGTGGCTGAAGGCCTTTGTAGGTGCCTTCGAGAAGAGCATCTCACTCTTGTCTCTGGAGCCACGCAGGTGAGGCTGGCACTAGCTGCATGGAGGGAGGGAAGGCGGAAGCTTCCTCAGCGCCCCAGTGACCTCTTTCCCCACAGGCCAGAAGAGGCAGGTGCAGAGGTGCCGCTGCTGCCGCTGGACCCGCTGCAGGTGCTGGCCGAGCAGCTGGACGAGAGGGACCTGGAGCAAACTCTGCTGCTGCTCAAGCTCTTCATCATCCTCTGCAGGTAGGTCCCTGTTGTCCTCTCCAAGGTGGGGGGAGCATGGAACTATGGACCAGAGGTGGCACCGGCATATTCTGTGACCTCTCCCATCCTTCGCTCCCCAGGAACCTGGACAATGTGGAGGCAGGCTGGGGCCGGGTGCTGGTGCCCCGCGTGCTGGCCTTATTGACCCGGTTGGTGGCTAAGGTGAGGTGGGCTGTACCTGGAGAGGTGGCAGGTGGTAGCCAGTGCCCAGCTAACCCCCTTCCACTTCTCCCCACGCCCCCCTCTGACAGCTGAAAGGATCCCCGCCACTGCAGGAGGGCCAGGGCCCCAAGCTGGAGGAGGTAGCCCTGCATGCCCTCCTCCTCAGCGAGGGCCTCTTCGACCCCTACCAGACCTGGCGGCGCCAGCAAAGCGGGTGAGAGCCGGCCCTCCCTCCAGCAGAGGACCCTGAGGGGGCTGGGGAGAGGATGGCGGATGGAGGTGGACGCTCCCGCAAAGGTGTGGAGGTGGGAGGGGGCTGTGTGCAGGCTATTCACGGGAGGATAACTGAGGAAGGGTGAAGTGCCTGGCTTCACCCTGCCCCTGGCCACCCCATCGCCACCCCCAGGGAAGTCATCAGTGCCAAGGAGAAGAGCAAATACAAGTTCCCTCCCGCTGCTTTGCCTGCTGAATTCGGAGGCTTCTTTCGAGGTCAGGCCCCGCCCCTTCCCCACTTAGCCCCGCCCCCAAGCCAGAACCCGTTCCTGCAGTTTCCCATCCCTTACACAAGACCGGCTTAGTGGGCTTAGTGGTGTCTGCGCCCGGGGCTGGGAGAACTCTGCCAGTTTGTTGGGTGTGTGGGGGGGTGGCTCAGGGGCAGTGGAGAGAAAGGGCATTAAAATGAGTAACATCTGGGCTGTAGTGAAGGCCTGGCATGAGGTGGGGATGTCAGTTTCCCTCCTCCCTTCCCTCCAATCTCCTGGGTCTTCCCCAACCACCTGCACCCCACTATGATCTGGACCATCTTAAAACTCCCAGTGCAATCCTTTTGTGCCTGTAGCCCCCACCCCTCTTCTCTAGTGTCGCCTCCACTTCCCACTCCCTCATTCCTGGAGGAGCTGACCCCAGGATGTCTCTGGCTCCCTGTTCTCCCTGGGCACCCTCTTCTCCTGGGTCCCCTCTCTTCTGTCAGTGGGAGGAGACTGGCTAGGACCTTAGATGAGCCCAGGGCTGGACGCCACCTTGAGAGGGGCAGCTGGGCTGGGGAAGCGGTGGCCTATTGGGACAGAAAGTGTTTCACTGTCCCTGGGTGTCTCATGGAGCGGCCGGCCAGGGTCTGGAACAAGGGCAACAGCTCTAGGAGGGAAAGCATCCTGGGAAGCTCCCAGCCTCCATTCTTGCACTAGCTGAGCGCTGTCCTCAGGACAAACCGGAGTTTGCTGCTGCTGCTGTAAATGGTAGTGGCCTGACACCCTCCGGATCAAACCCTGCTCTTCCCTCCAGCCTTCCTTTCCAGCCCCACTTGCTCCCTGCACCCTGGCCATGGTCCTGTCTTCTCATCCCTAGAATGCACAAGGTGACCCACTGCCAGGCCTTGGCCATTGTGTCCTCTCCCTTCACAGGGCAGCTGTGCTCCCAGGCCTCACCTCTAAACCCTGTTGGGCTTCCCAGCCCCCCCCACCCCCAATCAAGCCAGCCCTGCTCTTGCTCCTCCCACACACACACCACCCATGTGACCTAGGACTGGTCCTTTCTGCTCTCTAGGTTTCGGTCTGTGGCCTGGCATCCTCTCCATCCCACATATGACTCTGTGAAAGCCCCTAGAATTCCCCGGAAGGGGCGCAGATGGGGGTGGGGGGCAAAGTGTGCTAGACACAAGCAGGGTCCCCAGAGCAGGTCACTGAGGAAGGCTCCAACTATCACAAGGCAGGGGGACCAGGAGATTTGCATCTGAGAAAGTAAAACCTGGGTTTCCATGGGGAGGCAGAATGGGGGTGGGATGTGCTCACCCCTGGGTCTCCACCTCGGGGGGCTTGGGGATCTAGGGAGCTAGCTAGGCTCTCAGGACAAGGCCATGTTCCTTTTAAGCTCCCCGAAGAAGGGCTGCATCCCCATCAGGCCTCCTAGTATAGGGCCATGGCATTTGAGGTCTCCTCCCTCAGATCAGGCCTCCCCGCCCCCACCCCAAGGCTCCCACCTCTGGTGTAGACTCCTGGTGGATCCACAGCCCTGCAAGCGTGGTGACATTGTCCTGTCCCGCCCATCCCGCCCTACCCAGAGAGCCTGCAGGATGCAGATCGTTTGCCTCCCATGCTGCTGCTGCGTCTCATCCACCTCTTTGGTGCCATCCTTGCAGGAGGGACGGTAGGCTGGGAGGAGCCTGGCGGCTGGAGGGTGGCCGTCTCAGGGTCTCTGCTCGGCGTGCCCATTGCCCACTGGCTGTCTCTGTCCACACCTGCAGGAGAATGGGCAGGTGGCTGTGAGTGCCGGCTCCGTGCAGGGCCTGCTGGATGTGGTGCAAGGCTGCAGCCGTGGGCCGGCCCCAGACTCCTGCCGAGTGTCGCTGGCACTGGAGGCTTTGGTGGGTGCGGTACACGCCCTGCACGCCAGCCGTACACCCCAGCGAGCGCCAGAGCTCCGCACACTGCTAGAGGGCTACTTCCGCGTCCTTAATGCAGACTGGCTGGCTGGGCCGACCCCAGGACCTGAAGAGGCCCTTGTCACCCTCCGAGTCCGCATGCTCGGTGGGTGTGGACTCCCAGATTCTTGGGGAGGTGGCCCTGGGAGGTGAAGGCCCAAGTGACGTTGGGAAGGCTGGACTAGGCAGTACAGGGAGGAAGGTTTAAGGCTGACTGTAGGTACTGCTGGGAGGGGATTGGGCAGGGCTGACCCTTAGCCCCTCCACAGATGCCATTCCCATGATGCTGGCCTGTGAGGACAGGCCAGTGCTCCAGGCCACCTTCCTCAGCAACAATTGCTTTGAACACCTCATCCGCCTCATCCAGAACAGCAAGGTGGGCGGGGCTCGGGCTGGAGGGCTATGTGGGGGTGCCGAGCAAATGTGGGCTGCACCAGGCTCGGGGAGTGTGGCTGGCGGGATGGTGTGCAGTGCGGTGGGAGGGTCTGGGGCTGAGGACGGCTCTGAACCCCACAGGGAGGGGCTGCTGTGAAAGAACAAGAGCTGCTCTGGCCCCTTGTCTCCCCTTTCCCGGCCCCGGCCCCAGGTCCAGGGGCAGCAGGACGGTCTAGCGGTTTGCATGTAGTGCCTCCCACTGCACACCTGACTGCCTGGCTCTGTCCCTCCAAGCAGGGCATGGGCAGCTCAGCTTCCTCCCCTTCTCCAGGGCCTGGAGGGGCACTCGGCCTGGGGCTCAGGGAACATCCTTCCCCTCTGGGGCAAGTCCAGGCAGCTGTCCCAGGCCCTGCTCTAACCCTGTCCCTCCCTCATCTTCCTCCTCTCTCCTCTGCCTCCACCCTGTGCCCTCTCCCTTCCCCACAGCTATACCTGCAGGCCCGGGCGCCCCCTGAGGGGGACAGTGACCTGGCTACCCGGTTACTGACCGAGCCCGATGTCCAGAAGGTACCACCTCGGGGTCAACCAGCTCAGAAACTGACCTCCCTGGGCATGCACCCCCCAGGCTCCCTCTTCGAGCCTTTCCTGCACTATGCAGGGGATGTGTAGACCGGTGCAAGGCCCGGTGTGGCCTGGCGATGGGGCTGGGTGTCCCGTGCTGCCTGAGGCAACCTGGCAGGAGTGATCTGTGTCCTGCCGGGTGTCACTGTTGGGAGCTGGGTTTTGGTTGCGCCAAGCTGGAGGGAACCTTCGAAACTCAGCCGCCTGCACCCGTTTCATTGAAGGGAAACAGCCTAGATAGATATGTAGGGATTTGGCTGCAGTCGTGCCTGCAAAAGGAGGGCCCCCTGCATGGGGCCACTTCTTTCCATGGACCCTCTCACCCGCCCTACACAGGTCCCCACCCTCTCATCCCCTCCTGAGGTGCTCCCTGCCTCCCCTTTCATGGGGGCTAGGAAGCCTCAGGGTGTCAGGCTCCAAGGGGGGCATCTTCTGGTGGCAAAACGCCTGGGCCACAACCCCCAGAGCCCCGGCCTGGCTTTGTCCTCAGGATGCAGCCCCCTGTGTCTGTTGCACTTGGCTGTTTTCTGAGAGCCTGTGTGTCCATTCATCTACGAGGCAGGCGAGGCCCCTGGTTTTTATAGATGAATAAACTGAGGCCTGGAGAGGGTAAGAAGGTGGCCTCAGGTCACCTGGGGAGCCAGGCAGAGCTGGGGAGCCAAAGCACAGCCTAGCACCAGCGGACAAGAACTCTCTCAGCCCTCCTGACCCCTCATTCCCTCAGGACAGGGCAAGGCCAGTGAGCTGCCTACCTCTGGCTGTGGAGTTCAGTTAGGGTGAACTTCAGTGTCTCCCCCTGGATCTAGTGGGCAAGGGGCAGGGTAGGACTCGAAGGTCTCGAAGGTTCTTCCGGTTCTAACATTCTGTGATTGATTATCCCAAAATTCCCCAACCCCCTATCAATCATCACGGGTGATGGGGCACTTGCCAGCCGGCCTGCACGTGTGTGTGTGTGTGTGTGTGTAGCTTGGGTCAGGGTGGGAGCACACAGAGGCCCAGAGCCCATCAGACAGGCATGGCGAGGGATGTGGCGAGAGGGGCCACTGTTGATCTGCCCCAACGAGGCCCTTCGCAGCCCTGGTTCCTTCCTGGACCCTTTGTCAGAGGGTCTTGCCAAGCTGCTCAGATGGAGGGCCCGAGGGTCAGGATGAGGGGCAGCAGCTCAGGCAAGGACTGGAGGGCCTGGTGCCCAGGCAGGGGTGCCATGCTCCCAGGGCCCCCACCCGCTCGGCCACCCACCTTGCAACGCCTGCTCCTGGCCCTGCGCTCCTTTTGCTGCAGGGTGCTGCCGGCTGCGAAGCCCGAGCCCCTATCTCTGCTGACTGCCCCTCCCCACCCCACCCCAAGGTACTAGACCAGGACACAGATGCCATCGCCGTCCATGTAGTCAGAGTGCTGACCTGCATCATGAGTGGCTCCCCCTCGGCCAAGGTGAGGACGCCGCCGTCCACCTGCAGTAGCGGGTAGGGTAGGGCTTAAATTGAACATGTGGCCCCAGAACCAGCCTGGCTGGTGGCCATTAGAGCAGGTGAGCTGGGGAGGGGCAGCTCGGGCCACTGGGCAGGCAAGGTCCTCAGTCAGCCCTGGAGCTGGATATCCTGCAGGGCTGGCACCTGCTGGCTGGCCGCCGCCTGCAGCCTTCTGAGGCAGCCCCACACCCCTGCATCTCTCCACAGTCCCCAGCCCCTGCCAGCACAGACCAAGCAAGGGAGCCCTGAAAGCTGCTGTCCCCCCCTCGCCCAGGGTTTCTGTGGGGCATGAGTTTGCCTGGGGCCCCCATGACATTCCCTCCCCTCCCACACGACCCTGCACAGGAGGTGTTTAAGGAGCGCATTGGCTACCCGCACCTGCACGAGGTCCTGCAGAGCCACGGCCCCCCCACCCATCGGCTGTTGCAAGAGCTCCTCAACATGGTGAGGGCAGGGGCTGGCCTCAGGGCCCCAGGGGCAGCCAGGGCTGAGTCAGGGTCACCGCGGAGGGCCAGCTCTGCACCTTGGGGACTGGGCTGACTGTGGCCAGTGCACACTCTGACCTGTGGCTGACCACATGTATCAGTGTCATGGGTGAGGATGCTAGGCTGTGTGGGTCTGGAAGCTGCTGCATGTTAGCAAGTTCCAGGATTATCCTGGGGACAGGAAGTTGGGGTTAAAGGCCAACCCAGACTGGAAGCCAGTGTTCGGGGGTTAGTGGGGCTGAAGCACTGTCGTTAGTACTGAGGGTTGTCCATGCGCCTCTGACTTTCTGAGCCTCAGACGCGCCCTCTGAGCAGAAGCAGGGGTGTACACGCTGCTTTCCCACGTTTTAGGCCAGTAAGCTGAGAGAGGAGGCCCCATCGTTGGTGGGTGGCCTGCTCCGTGCCAGCTGCCCAGGGACTGTCTCATTCTCTCCCCACAGGCTGTGGAGGGTGACCATAGCACAAACCCACCACCACCCATCCGCAACGAGCAGCCAGTGCTGGTGCTGATGCGGTGGCTGCCAGCACTGCCCACGGCTGAGCTGAGACTCTTCCTAGCACAGCGCCTCTGGTGGCTCTGCGACAGCTGTCCCGCCAGCCGCGCCACGTGCGTGCAGGCCGGTCTGGTGGGCTGCCTGCTGGAGACGCTCAGCATGGGGGAAGCCCTGGGGGCCCGCTGCCAGGAGCAGCTGCTGGCGCTGCTGCAAGCATTGGGCCGAGTGTCACTAAGGCCCTTGGAGTTGCGTCGCCTGCTTCGCCCCCCGCCAGGGCTGGACTCGGGGCCAGGCGGAGCTGAGGCGGGCCAGGCCCGACACGCAGGTGCCATCATTCGAGCATTATCAGGCATGGCCCGGCACCAGGGCCCTGCGCGAGCCCTACACTACTTTGACCTCACGCCCGGCATGGCAGGCATTATGGTGCCCCCGGTGCAGCGCTGGCCAGGAACTGGCTTCACCTTCCATGCCTGGCTCTGTCTGCATGCCACGGCTGCAGCCCCCGCCCCAGCCCCCACCCGGCCACTCCAGCGGAAGCAGCTGTACAGGTGGGTGAGTGCCAGAGGGCAGAGTGGCCAGGTGACTGGGGGAACCAGCAGGTGTAACAGGCTTGTCCTGCCCCCAGCTTCTTCACCAGCAGCGGCTCGGGGTTTGAGGCCTTCTTCACGGCAGCTGGGACCTTGGTGGTGGCCGTGTGCACGAGGAAGGAATATTTTACCATGAGCTTGCCTGATGTGACCTTCGCCGACTCTGCCTGGGTGAGCCTCCGTCCTCACAGGGCGCAGGAGGGTGGAGGGGGCACCGAGCCTGAACCCACAGCCTGAGGCTGTGGCTTCTGTTCCAGCACTGCGTGACCATCGTCCATATGCCTGGGCGCCGGATTTTCAGCCAGAACCTGGCACATGTCTACAAAGACGGCATTCTGGTCAAGACCGCATCCCTCCGCTGCCCCTCCCTCAGTGAGGTACGCCAGGCGGGGCGTGGGGGGAGCTCTGGGTGGCTGGTCAGACTTGGGCAGGGTGGGGTCTGGAGCCCCAGAGTTTCCTCCTCCCCAGGCCTCAGGCTTTACCTCTGGGGACTGTGCAGCCATGGGGGTCACTGTGAGGAACCCCAGGCTTCACTGTAACCTGACCGCTCCCCTAACCCCACAGCCTTTCTCTTCCTGCTGCATCGGCTCCGCCGGGCACCGCACAACGACCACCACCACGGGGCCGCCTGCACCGCCAGTCCCCACTGCCCTGGCGCACACTCACCCCTCCCTCACCCGCTCCCAGTCAGTCCCGGCCACCACAGAGCTCAGCTGGGGGTCTGGGCTGACAGCCCCCCTGCAGGAGGGCAGCATCAGCTCCACCCTTGCAGGCACGCAGGACACTCGATGGGGCAGCCCCACCTCCCTGGAGGGCGAGCTGGGGGCCGTGGCCATCTTCCATGAAGCCCTGCAGGCAGAGGACCTGAAGGTCCTGTGCGCCCTGGGTATGCACCCCCCTCCCCCCGCCTGGCCTCAGCCCCTCCCCAGTGTCCCGGAGTCAGGTGGCTGGGACTTATAAAATGCCCAGGCTAGAAACTCGGGGTTCAGCAGAAAAAGGCATCCCTGGGCATCCTCTGATCAGGGCTCTGGATGGGGTTTGGCCAGAGGAGGCTCAGCCAGGTCTGAAGGCCCCTGTCCACCCCCAGGGCCCAATGAGACAGCCCCCTTCAAGCCTCAGAGTCAACTGCATGAATTCGGCACCAAGCTGCTCCTCCATTACTCACCTCAGGTACTGGGGCAGGGGGGGGGTAGTTGGCTCAACCCTGTTACCTCCCCCCGGCTCCCGCACGGTCTGCTGCCCCTTCCTCCAGCTGACCCTTGCCGCCTGCTCACCCCATGCCCCTAGGCCTGTAAGAACAACATCTGCCTGGACCTGTCCCCTGGCCATGCGCTGGATGGCCGCCTGACGGGCCACACGGTGGAGACCTGGGACGTGAAGGTGTGTGTATGCGTGTGGGCGGTGTGCGTGGCAAGCCTGAGCATGGGCACGCGTGTACAGGGCAGGCTGGGGAGGGACACTGACCTGGGAGGTCTTTTTATTTATTTGTTTTATTGATGTTAGAGAGAGAAAGGGAGGTGGGAGGGAGAGAAACATTGACTTGTTCCACTTATCGATGCATTCACTGGTTGCTTCTTGTACATGCCCTGGCCAGAGATCTCACCCACAACCTTATGCGTTGGGATTACACTCTAACCAACTGAGCTGCCCATCAGGGCCTGGGAAGTCTTAGGAGACCTGGGTTCAAGGGAGCAAAACTCCCTGGACCCGAGTTCCCAGACCGGAGGGTGTGCTGGGTGGTGCGGGTCAGGAAGTGGTGGAGAGCTGCCGTCTCATAGCCCGCCCCCACCCCTAGGATGTGGTGAGCTGTGTGGGAGGCATGGGTGCCCTGCTGCCCCTGCTAGAGCGAGTGGCCGCACAGCCCCAAGCGGCCGAGGCGGGTCCAGCTGAAACGCATGACCTTGTGGGGCCCGAATTGACCTCTGGCCACAACACCCAGGGCCTGCTGCTCCCACTGGGCAAGTCCTCAGGTCAGTGTCCTGGTACAATGAGGGGAGGGTGTGCTGGCATACCTGAGGTCTCTGTGGCCACTGGCAGGCCCCTGACACACATCTGTCCTCTTCCTGGTGGTCGGCAGAGGAGCGGATGGAGAGGAACGCAGTAGCTGCCTTCCTGCTGATGCTGCGGAACTTGCTGCAGGGCCACGCTGTGAACCAGGAGAGCCTGGTGCAGTGCCAGGGGCCTGCCATCATCGGGGCCCTCCTGCGCAAGGTGAGCCTGCTGGGGCGGGGTGGGGGGGCTACCCTGTCTGAGCCAGGGCACTGGTCAGGGGACCAAGATGCTGTTAGTCAGGGAGAGCTCCCTGGGACAGGTGGCACTGGAGTGGGGCTTTGAAAGGCTGAGCAGGGTTTGGCTGAGCACAGGCTGGGACAGGGCTCTGCATGGCAGGCTGGGGAGCTTGCACTTCAGACAGGACGGAGCCCCTGAGGAGTTCTGCGCAGGCAGGAGCTTGTGTATGTCCACCTGTGCCGGGCGGGGCAGAGGCTCGGCAGCGGGTGGGCATGGCCTGACGTCTCACCCCAGCTCCTTCCACTCCAGGTGCCCAGCTGGGCCATGGACATGAATGTGCTCATGTCTGCCCAGCTGCTGATGGAGCAGGTGGCAGCTGAGGGCAGTGGACCCCTCCTGTACCTGCTCTACCAGCACTTGCTGTTCAACTTTCACCTCTGGGCCCTCAGTGACTTTGCTGTACGCCTTGGTAGGTGTGGGGACTCGGGTGAAGGGACAGTGCCAGGAAGGGTGGTGATAGAGGTTCTAAGAAGTTATAACCCTGCTCTGGGTTATCCGAGAGGACCTATTTGCTCTGGGGCATCTGAGGGGAACATGACCCTCCCTGGAGGCAGCTGGTAGGAGAATTGGAAAGGGCCCAGCTCGCCCTGGTGGCCTGAGCCCTCTGCTGATGCCCACTCAGGCCACATCCAGTACATGTCCAGCATAGTCCGCGAGCACAGACAGAAGCTGCGGAAGAAGTATGGGGTCCAGTTCATCCTCGATGCCCTACGCACCCACTACAGGTAAGGCTGGTCAGTGGGCAGATGGCTGAGGGGCTGACCCAGTGGCTTCTGGCCTGGGGATGGGGCAGTTAGGTCAGCCAGCTCACCTGCCCACTCTCCATGTTCTGTCCCCTCTCTGCCTGTGTGTGTCGTGTCCCACTCTGCCCTGGGTGGGTGTGCGTGCTTGCTGGGACCCACCCAGCCCGCAGCGGGAGCGCCCTCTAGCGGCAGACGACCTGCGCACGGTGCAGACTTCACTCCTGGGCCTGGCACGGGAGTTCCTGGTACGAAGCTCTTCAGCTGACGACATGCAGGTCGTGCTGAACTTTCTGGCAGCTTCAGGTGATGATGGCCAGGTAGGCTGGAGCTTGTTGATGGGGAGGCTTGGTGGAGGGGTGGAGTGTGGACCACGTGGGGAGGCCCAGCCTAGTGTGAGCCCTTGTCTCCCCGAGGTGGTGGGCGTCCTGGACCTGCTGCTGGCACTCCTGCAGAGCTCATCCACACAGGAGTCCCTGGCTGTCTTCCTGCTGGGGCCGGGGAGCCTGGAGGTGCTGCTGGCGCTGCTAGTGCAGCCACGGTCACTGCCCCTGCTGTCCGACCGAGTCTGCCAGGTACAGCAGCCCACCCAACCCTGGCATCCCATTGGCTGTGGCCCCTGCTTGAGGTCCAGGGAGGTGCAGCAGGCCTTGGGCTGGCAGAGGAAGCCGCCTTTGCAAGCCTTTCTTGGAACTGCACACCTGCGTGGTGACTGCCCATCCTACGGTAACCTCTTCCCGGTGATGACACCCCCCACCATTGGTACACAGATCCTGCGCAGGCTGCAGCAGAATGAGCGCTTACCCGAGCGGAGCCGCCAGTGGCTCTGGCTGCGAGAGTGTGGCCTCCAGGGCCTTGTCGCCTGCATGCCGGAGGCGGCGGTTTCCCTTCAGCTCTGCCAGGACCTCTACAAGCTGTTCCTGGGGACAGGTACAACCTGGTTGGGGCAAAAAGGCAGGCCAGGTAGAGGGGTGATGTGGATCCAGGAAGAGGGCAGGTGGGAATAGGGAAGGTGCTGGTACAGGGGCTGAGGCTGAGCCAGCAGGACACTGCAGCCCCTGCTGGGGCCAGTTGCTCAGACCCCCTCTGGCCATCCCCCCAGATTGCCTGAACCTCTCAGATCTGATGGCTATGGTACAGCTGTCCCACCAGGCTGACCTCAGTGTCCGTCTGTACATCTGTCGCCAGGTGGGTGTGAGAAGCGAAAGCTCTGGCGGGGGGCGGGGCGGGGGTGCTACCCTGAGGACTCACTTTGTCTGCCAGGGGTGAGGGGTCTCTGGAAGTGTCCCCTGCAAAGCCCCAGGACAGGGGTCAGGGAGCAGATCTCTTGGATGCGCCCCTCACTTGCTGTGCCTTGGCCCACAGCTCTTCCACCTCATCTACAAGCAGCCCGACGTCGTGCGGCTGCTGGCTCGGCAGGCTGGCTGGCAGGATGTCCTGACCCGGCTGTATGTGCTGGAGACTGCCACAGCCACCAGTCCCCTGCCCTTTCCCCTGGAGCTGCCCGCTTCCCCAGAGCCAGCTGTACCCAAGCCACCCTCTGAGTCACCTGATCCTTCGGATGTCTTCCTGCCCTCAGAGGCCCCCTGCCCTGACCCTGATGCCTTTTACCAAGCTCTGTCCCCATTCTGCGCACCCTTTGACCTGGGCCTGGAACGGTCCAGCGTGGGCTCAGGCAGTACCTCAGGCGGTGGCGGCGGAGGTGGCAGCAGCGGGACTCTTACTCCGGCCAGCCAGCCTGGTACACCTTCCCCGCTGGATGGGCCCCGGCCCTTCCCTGCTGCCCGTGGCCGCCACAGCTCCAGTCTGTCCAACGTGCTGGAAGATGGCAGCCTTCCCGAGCCCACCGTCAGTGGGGATGACATCTCTAATACCAGCAACCCTCAGGTGAGACGGGCCTGCCCTCTGCAACTGCGTGGAACTGAGGGAGGACACCTCTGGGACCCGAGGCAGGCCGTGTAGCCTTTCTCTGGGTGCAGTCCTGTCTGACATCATGGCTGCAGCTGCCAGTGGGGTGCCAGAATAGGGCAGAGGCTTTCCTGGGCCTGCAAACGGCTCTGGGGGTCCTGCCTGGAGCTTGTGGGTTTGGGGATGGGCCTCTGCTTATTCTATGATGTTCTTCCAGAGGATTCCAGGACAGTTCTTGAGGCCTGTGAGGACTGAGGTGTAGTTTTTGAACCGCCAGACGTTAGGAGTCACTGAAACCCCAGGATTCCCCCTGGAATTCAGGCAGCGGCCGAGGCCGCGCCGCCACTCTCCCAGGCCTCAGAGCCAGGCCGTCTGTGGTGGAATGCTCAGTCTCCTGTTGTCCTTACTAGTGGTGGGCAAGGGGTGCTGAACAGGGATCATGTGGGGCCAGCCTGATCCCCTGCGCCCCCAGCCCACCCCTCACACCTCCCGTCTGCGCCCACAGCAGACCCCTGAGGAGGAGCTGTGCAACCTGCTCACCAACGTGCTGTTCTTGGTGACATGGCGGGGTGTGGAAGGCAGTGATGAGGCCGCTTGGCGGGAACGTGGCCAGGTCTTCTCAGTGCTCACCCAGCTCGGTGCCTCGGCCACACTAGTGCGCCCACCGGACTGCATCAAGCGCAGGTACGGAGGCATCTCGGGAGGGTGGGGGCAGTTGGAAGCCTGAGGGTAAGGCAGGCGGTCTGGGAGACACCTGAGTTCCTCGCCCATCCCCAGCCTCCTGGAGATGATGCTGGAGTCAGCCTTGACCGACATCAAAGAGGCCCCTCCTGGGCTCCTGGCCAGCCTCATCCAGCAGGTGCTTTGGCTGCTGCGCCTGCTGCAGGACTTCCTGTGCGCTGAAGGCCACGGCAACCAGGAGCTGTGGAGTGAGAAGGTGTGCCAGCTCAGAAGGGTGTGAGCCGTGTGCCCCCTTGAGCCCACAGGTCTGGGGGGACGAGTGTGTGTGTGCAGTCCCGGGAGGGAGGACTGGCACAGGTGACTGTGGGCAAGGACTTGTACAAACCCAACCTGGCCCCCCACCCAGACCTTACCTCGCTCTCTCCCCCTGGGCTTCTGGCCTCATCTGGCAGCTCTTCGAAGGTGTGTGCAGCCTGCTTGATCGCCTGGGAGCCTGGCCCCACCTGGCCAGCGGTGCCACGGATCTCCGAGAGATGGCGCAGATTGGGCTGCACCTCGTGCTTGGCTACATCCTGTTGGAGGACCCACAGGTGAGCACAGGGTGGTTGTGGGGGAGGGGCAGTGGCAGGGTGCTCAGGGAGTAGCTAGGTGCCAACTGCACTTCCTTTCGCCCCCAGCTGCATGCCCAGGCCCATGTGAGGCTGCACTCCCTGCTGCAGACCGCGGTGCCCATTCGCCGGGAGGAGGCCTGCTACGTGCTCTCCAAACTGGAGGCTGTGCTGGCACGGGCACTTCCCACCGAGGACCAGGAGTCCCCGGCCAGGGCTGCTGCATCTACGGAGCGCTGCTCCTGGCTGGTGCCGCTGGTGCGCACGCTGCTAGACCGCGCCTACGAACCGCTGGGGCTGCAGTGGGGGCTGCCTTCCCTGCCGCCCACCAACGGCAGCCCCACCTTCTTTGAGGACTTCCAGGACTTTTGTGCCACACCTGAATGGCGTCACTTCATCGACAAGCAGGTGCCTGGAGGTGGGGGCACGGGAAGAGAAATGTGGGCGGGGAGCCCACATCGAGCACCGGCACTCTTTCCCTGCCCAACCCTCCAGGTGCAGCCCACTATGTCCCAGTTCGAAATGGACACCTACGCTAAGAGCCACGATCTCATGTCGGGCTTCTGGAACTCCTGCTATGACACACTCATGAGCAGTGGGCAGCGGCGCCAGCAGGAGCAGGCACAGAGTCGTCGGGACTTCCGGGTGTGTTCCTGGGGTGGGGGACCCCTGACAGGCCGGGACAGGAACAGGTAGCAGCCCCCTGGGACTCACACATTGTTCTATTTCCCCCGCCCCCAGAAGCTGGTTCTGGAACCCGTGCAGCGGCGGGCGCGCCTGGAGGGGCTCCGCTATGCCTCGGTGCTGAAGCAGCAGGCAGCCCAGCACTCCACGGTCCTGCTGCACTGGGGGGCGCTGTGGCGTCAGCTCTCCTGCCCTTGTGGAGCCTGGGCCCTGAGGTGGGTGGGGCTTGGGGTGGGGGCGGGGCTTGGGAGGGAGAGGGGGACCTGGAAAGCCACGTTGCCTTTGGGGTGAGGCCTGGGAGGAATCACCTGGGGCGAATCTACAGAGACCCGCCCACACCCCGGTGGAAGATGTCCAGCGCCGAGACATACTCGCGCATGCGTCTGAAGCTGGTGCCCAACCATCACTTCAACTCTCACCAGGAAGCCAGTGCCCTCCGCGACAACCTAGGTGAGAGAGTGTGCTGAGTTGGGTCTGCCCAACCTCATGCTGCTCTGCCTAGTTCTGGCTGAGCACCCTTGGCCCCATTGCAGGTGAGGCCCCCCTAACAGCCACCGAGGAGGCCTCGCTGCCTCTAGCAGTGACCAAAGAGGCCAAAGTCAGCACCCTCCCTGAGGAGCTGCAGGAAGACCAGCTGGGCGAGGATGAGCTGGCTTCACTAGAGACTGCGTGAGTCGGGCTGGTAGAGAGCCGCCGGGGGCAGCGGGCCAGGGGTCTGTTCGTGTGTGCGCACCTGCCAGGCATCGACCCCTGAGTCCATTCTCTCGTCTGCTGTAGGGCTCAACACCCTGAAGGGACTATCCCAAGTCAGGTGGGGACTGGAGAGAGCTAACAGAATTGATAGTTGCTCTTCCGTCCTAGGCCCCCCAGACCTAGGATGGGGCCCATGGGAGAGGCAGGGGCTAAGAGGGAAAGCTGGGAACATGAGCTCATGTCCTGGCAAGAAACCCAGGGGCAGGACCTGGGGCCAGCCCAGACCCTGAGCAGCGCCTTCCTCCCCTCTGACCCGATGGCACTGGGAGAACGTGCTCCTTGGGCGTATAGGGAAGAGGGTCCCAGAGTCTCCAGCCTGAAGGTGGTGCTGACCCCCCAGGATGCAGGCAGCGGAACTGGATGAGCAGCATGAGAAGCTGGTGCTGTCAGCTGAATGCCAACTGGTCACAATAGTGGCTGTGGTCCCCGGGCTGCTGGAAGTCACCACTCAGCACATATACTTCTACGATGGCAGCGCTGAGCGCGTGGAAACTGAGGAGGGTGCGTTCTGATGACAGAGGTCGGAGGGATGGCAGGGGGTGGCTGTGGTCTGGTGGGGCCGGATTGAGTGATTCCCGCACCTGCTGTCCATCCCCGCAGGCATCGGCCATGACTTCCGGCGCCCGCTGGCCCAGCTCCGCGAGGTCCACCTACGGCGTTTCAACCTGCGCCGCTCGGCACTGGAGCTCTTCTTCATCGATCAGGCCAACTACTTCCTCAACTTCCCATGCAAGGCCGGGGGGGCTGCGGCCTCATCTCCTTGCCAGGCCTCCAGGCCTCAACCTTGCCCCATCCCACCCCACACCCAGATACGGAACCAGGTATACAAGTGGCTCCTGCGCCTGCGACCTCCTGACCAAGGCTACCTAAGCAGCCGCTCCCCCCAGGAGATGCTGCGAGCCTCAGGCCTCACCCAGGTGAGGGCCCTGGAGTGGGAGGGGTGGGTGGGGTCAGGGCCCTGCGGTTGCGAGGAGTGCTGGGCAGCCCCACCAGCTCACCTCCTACCTGCCCCTGCTCCCCAGAAATGGGTACAGAGGGAGATATCCAACTTCGAGTACCTGATGCAGCTCAACACCATCGCAGGGCGGACCTACAACGACCTGTCTCAGTACCCTGTGGTGAGGGCCTGCTCCGTGCCTGACCCGCCCCTCTGATCTGCCAGCCCTGGTCCAGCCCAGTGCAGGCACTGATCAGGGCCCCAGCCCTGAGTTCTGTCCGTGCTGCCTAAGACTTGGCTTCTGCTCCCTGCCACCCCCTGCCACGCACACACACCCAGCCCCATTCTTGTCCCCTCCTGGCCTTTGTTTTCCCTGAAGGGACCTCTGTTCCAGACAGTCCATCCTGCCCTCTTGTGGTCCCTCCTAGGGATGGGTCCCCACCTGTGGGCTCTGCCCATCTTCCCGAGCGTGAGGGAGGGCAGAGTGGGCAGGTGGGTCATCAGGATCCTCATGCAGCTCCTGCCCGGGTGGGCGGCCAGTTTCCCTGGGTCCTACAGGACTACGTGTCCCCAACCCTGGACCTCAGCAACCCGGCTGTCTTCCGGGACCTGTCCAAGCCTATCGGTGTGGTGAACCCCAAGCATGCCCAGCTCGTGAGGGAGAAGTGAGCATGTGGGCGAGGCTGGGCTCGGTGGTTGGGCTGGGCCCGGGGAGGATTCCAGCTGACTGCCCCTAACCGTGACTCCAGGTATGAGAGCTTTGAGGACCCCGCAGGCACCATTGACAAGTTCCACTATGGCACCCACTACTCCAACGCAGCAGGAGTGATGCACTACCTCATCCGCATGGAACCCTTCACCTCGCTGCACGTCCAGCTGCAGAGTGGCCGGTGCGGCCCAAGGGGTGGCGGGCAGCTGGCAGCTGGTGGGGGGAGGCCAGCAGATGAGGGGAAGAGGCACGTCCTTCGGACACCCTGGGCCCTCTGCCTCTCTGCCGTTCTTTTCTCCGCCATGCCTTCTCCCTCCCGGTCCCCATTCTCCCCACCTCACTTTGGCCCATGCCCCTCCCCCCAGCTTTGACTGCTCTGACCGGCAGTTCCACTCAGTGGCAGCAGCCTGGCAGGCCCGCCTGGACAGCCTGGCTGATGTGAAGGAGCTCATCCCTGAGTTCTTCTACTTTCCCGACTTCCTGGAGAACCAGAACGGTAAGAGCTGGCGTGAGGATGGAGACATGGGCCGGGGTGGCCAGGGAGCAGGTGGAGACAGATGGTCCTCTGTTCCAGGCTTTGACCTGGGCTGCCTCCAGCTAACCAACGAGAAGGTGGGCGACGTGGTGCTGCCTCCGTGGGCCAGCTCTCCTGAGGACTTCATCCAGCAGCACCGGCAGGCTCTGGTGAGGACATGAGCTGGTAACAGATGGGTAGACAGCCGGGGTTAGGGGTCAGCTGTCTGTCCCTGCACTGACCAGCCCTCCCCACCCCCAGGAGTCAGAGTACGTGTCTGCCCACCTGCACAAATGGATTGACCTCATCTTTGGCTACAAGCAGCGGGGGCTGGCTGCGGAGGAGGCCCTCAATGTCTTCTATTACTGCACCTATGAGGGTAGGCAGTGCCCTGGGCATCAGTGGGGGCTGGGCACAGAGGAGGAGGGGTGACAGCAGAGGGCACAGAGGTCCTGACTGCCCTACCCACTTGCCCAGGGGCTGTGGACCTGGACCACGTGGCAGATGAGCGGGAACGGAAGGCTCTGGAGGGCATTATCAGCAACTTTGGGCAGACTCCCTGTCAGCTGCTAAAGGTAAGGCCAGCTTCGAGAATGGTGGTCAGCGATGTCCATGCCGTGGTACTGACTGGCCGCTTGCCCACAGGAGCCACATCCGGCTCGGCTGTCAGCTGAGGAAGCAGCCCAGCGCCTGGCGCGTCTGGACACTAACTCACCTAGCATCTTCCAGCACCTGGACCAGCTCAAGGCCTTCTTTGCAGAGGTGAGAGGAGATGGGACCTCAACTTCCTGTGAAATGAGTTTCACCCCATTTTCCTTACCAACCTTTTGGGGCAGATGGAAAACCTAAATCAAGGTCACCGATTTAAGACATCTTGGAAACAGAAGCTAACGTGAGAGGACTCTGGGAGTGTGGCGGGGGTACCTCCTTTACTGGAGTGGGGACAAGGTGCTGGCTCACTCAGCCATCTCTGAAAGCCGTAGTGAGACCACAGGGGAGAGCAGCTGGCTCGGACACTCCCTCCCTGTCCTGTCTACGTCTCAGAGTGCCCCCAGGTTCTCCTCTGCTGCCAGCATGCTGGGGGCACATGGAGTAATGGGGGAAGTGGACTGAGTGTGAGGCTCAGGGGGGGATCTTCCTTGTCCATTCCAGCTTCTCACTCACTGTCTTTTTTTATTTATTGATTTGAGAGAGAGAGAGAGAATCATGAATTTGTTATACGACTTACTTATGAATTCAGTTCTCGTATGTGCCCTGACCGGGGATCAAACCCAAAACTCTAGCACGTTGGGATGATGCTGTAACCAGCTGAGCTACCCATCAGGGCTCTCACTCACTTTGTGAGATGCCCTCTTGAAGACCCACTGGTCTTGTGCATGTTTCTCAGAGGGACCTCAGCCTCTGCGACACCTAGCCTGTGACCCCTGGGGGCTGAGGGCAGGAGTGGTGCCCCAGGGAGCAGGTGGTGCAGTGGGGGCCCCAGCTGACCTCTCAGACACAGCCAGCCCTGCACTCTTCCCCACAGGCCATCAGCGATGGCGTGCCCCTGGTGTTGGCCCTGGTCCCTCACCGACAGCTCCATTCCTTCATTACCCCAGACTTGCTGGTAAGTGTGCTGGGCAGGACCCCTCCCAGCTCCCTCTCTGGCTCTACCCCACACCTGCCTGTGCCCTCTCTTGCTCGCAGGTGACCGTGACTGCCAGTGGGCTGCTGGGCACCCACAGCTGGTTGCCCTATGACCGCAACATAAGCAACTACTTCAGCTTCATCAAAGACCCCAACAAGTAAGACAGAGGGCTACGGGCAGGGTTGGGCATCCCTCCACCCATTTGGAAGGCCGGCCAGCCGCTGGGTCTAGCCAAGGTCTCTGGGGGCCTCACCTGTCATCCCCCTCACTGGGTCAGGATGCAGCGATTGCTGAGTGGCCCATGGGTACAAGACAGTGGCGTGAGTGCGCAAGCCCTGGCAGTAGCCCCTGATGGAAAGCTGCTATTCAGCGGTGGCCATTGGGATGGCAGCCTTCGAGTGACCACACTACCGCGGGGCAAGCTGTTGAACCAGATCAGCCGCCACCTTGGTACGAGCAGCCTGGAAGCTGGGGGTGGGGCAGGTTGGGGGTGAGTTCTGAGGCTGGTCAGGGAAGGTGTGACTACTCTGTTCTACCTGGACCTTCCCGTCCCCACACAGACATAGTGACCTGCCTTGCACTGGACACCTGTGGCATCTACCTCATCTCAGGCTCCCGGGATACCACGTGCATGGTGTGGCGGCTCCTAAAGGAGGTGTGCTGAGTGGGCAGCTCCGTGGGGCCCCCATAGTCCAGACTTGCAGCCCACCTGCCCCTCATTAGGCTTCCAGTACCGCCCTTCTCTCTTCCCCTTCCATCTGCTGCTGTGAGCAAGTCTGGGGCTCCACAGCCCTCCAGCTCTCCAGCTTTGCACAATGCCCTCACTCTCCTGAGCCTTAGCCTCTTCGTTCAAGGGCTAGGATGATGGGATGCCCCTAGTCCTGACCCAGCCTTGGCTTCCCGCAGAATGGCTTCTCAGTGGGGCTGGCATCCAAGCCTATGCAGGTCTTGTATGGGCACGAGGCTGCGGTGAGCTGTGTGGCCATCAGCACTGAATTGGACATGGCTGTGTCCGGATCCGAGGTGTGTGTACGCCTGCGCTAGGGGAGGCCGAGTTTGCTGGGCACTGTCCCTGGGACCCAGAGTGCCCTGCCCAGCACCCTAAGCTGCCTTCCTACAGGATGGAACTGTGATCATCCACACTGTACGCCGTGGCCAGTTTGTGGCTGCACTACGGCCCCCGGGGGCCACATTGCCTGGACCTGTGTCCCACCTGGCGCTGGGATCTGAGGGCCAGATCGTGGTTCAGAGCTCAGCACGGGAACGTCTAGGGGCTCAGGTATGGGAAAGGGGCACCCAGTCAAGACAGGGTGGTTGGGATTCTGTCCTTGCTGACACCTCCTGCTTCTTCCAGGTCATCTACTCTTTGCACCTGTACTCAGTGAATGGGAGGCTGCGGGCTTCACTGCCCCTGGTAGAGCAGCCCACAGCCCTGGCAGTGACAGAAGACTTTGTTCTGCTGGGCACAGCCCAGTGTGCCCTGCACATCCTCCACCTGAACAAGTGAGCCCCACTGTTCCTGGGTTTGTGGTTCCTCAGGGTGGTGGTCACTGGCAGAGGATACTAGGAGGTGCCCCTCCATGCCCCCTCCTTTGAACACCTGTGAGCACCTCCTGCAAGTCCTGCCACTTGACTCCTCATCTCCCAATGGGGAGATCTTGCCTTGCTGTCTTAGCCACACACCTGTGGGAGATCACTTCCTGTATCAGGGTTTCAATTGAGCCATCCTTCAAATGAGGGCAGCTGGATGCCAAGCTGCCTTGTAGTTGCAAGTTCCTGTATCCCCTACCTGCCCCCCTTCAGGCTGCTCCCGGCTGCGCCTCCCCTGCCCATGAAGGTGCCCATCCGCAGCCTGTCTGTGACGAAGGAGCGCAGCCACGTGCTTGTGGGTCTGGAGGACGGCAAGCTTATCGTGGTGGGCGCGGGGCAGCCCTCCGAGGTGAGGCTAAGGGCAAGGTGGGCTTCGAATGGGGCACGGAGCGGTGGTCCTGGCTGACCCCACTCCGCTCTTCCTCGCACCAGGTGCGCAGCATCCAGTTCACGCGGAAGCTGTGGCGGTCCTCTCGGCGCATCTCGCAGGTGTCCTCTGGGGAGACTGAGTACAAACCTGAAGAGGCTCGCTGACACCCGGCCCCGCCGCCATGCAGACTCCGCCCCAGAGGCCTGGTCCAGGAGTCGGCGAAGGTGTCGGCCCGCACCCGGGGGTGCGCGGAGCCCCACCCCCGGCAGCTCAGGGATCCGTGGGCGGTGTCACTCCCGGAAGTCCCGCCCCTCGCCGGCAGAGGGGCACCCCGGAGTCCTGGCACTGGCCCTGGCGGCCGTAAAGCACTTTTTGCACAGTCTGGGGCGGGGAGTCTACCCTCCTCTCCCCAGTTCCGGCAGAGCCCAGGGACCGGGCTTGTGGCCTTAACCCCTAAGGAGGCTTCCGCTCTCCCCATTCTCGGCAATAAAACGGGCCTAGTTTTGTAGCTGCTCCGCCTCTGAGTATGTGGTGTGTTGCGCGCGCCCGCACGGTGTCTCAGCCTGCCCTGGTCAGGAGCGCCCTCCGGAGCGACTTGTCCCCTCCGCCCCGTCCCTCGAGGCCCCGCCGGTCGTTCCTGGCTCGTGTTCGCACGCGGCCCTCCACGAGATCGGCCCTGCACGCCACTCGCGCGCTCCTGCCGTCAGGGCCGGGCGTCAGGTGGGCGCGCGTGCGCGTTCCTTTGCGGGGCGGGGTGAGGTCGTGGCGCCGTGCCCCTCCACTCCGCCCCCGCGGGCCCCTCACGCAGCGGCCAGGGCGGCAGAATCCCGGGACCGCCCTGCCCGCCTGCTCAGTGCACATCCCTGCGCCGCCTCTCTCGTCTCCAGAGGGCCGGAACCCGGCTTCCCCTGGGATTCCAAGCCGTCTTCTCCGCAGGCCCAAGGCTAGTTTGGAGTCTCATAGGCCCGCCAGGGTGAGCGGATCTTGGGGCGTGTGGAGGATCGGCCGCCGCAGGTCCGGAGTGGGTTGGGGACAAAGCCCTGGGTCTTGGACGGAAGGAGCCTAGAGCTGCCTCTCTGAACCCCACCCTGAGACCCGCGATCCGGCTTGTGTTATCCGTGTGGTGCAGCGCCTGTGTTGGGATGCGTGTGGAAAGCCAGGTTCGTGTGGGCGTGCGGGGTGTTGCACTGTTTGTACCTGTTTTGTGGGCCCGGAGATGGGTGTGTGATGTGGGGCGGTAGAGGCCCCAAGCCCGCAGCTCAGGGTGGGTCAGGCGGACATGAGGTCTGGCTGTCTCTGAGCAAGCTGGTCACAGGCTCACCCACCTCCCCTCCAGCATCCCAGAATGGCCCCTCGTGCGATGAAACACAGACACACCCGACACGTGGCAACGGCCACGGCAGGCAGCCTCTGTCCCAGATCTACTTGCTAACTGTGCACTTTACCATAAACACAGGCACACGGCCTTCCCCTGCAGGGAAGTGAGTTTGGAGTCCCTGGGGTAGACTGGCCAGCTATGCAGTGGTGGACATTGGGGAGTTGGGGGGACTTCCCCCATGCCTCTCCATTCCTCTTCCAGGCAAGATCCCTCCTCAGCCCAGAATTGGGTCCCTCCCTGCCAGGCCTCAGAAGTGGGTCCCAGCAGGAACAGCCGTATAGGTCCAGATGAGACCTGAGCTGAGTGGTCCTGTCCTTCAGCTTTCTGGCCTCTGGGCCCATATGCCCTCTGCCCTTGCTGACCCCAAGGTACCCTGCAGTCTAGCCTCAGAGCAGGTGAGGGCCAGACACTGATCATGGAGGCAGGAGTGACAACATAGTTACTCCAGGGAGGCTTGGGATGTTGGGGTCCTGGGCTCATGCTGAGAAGTCTTGGGGAGTCTCCTACCAGCCAGCAAGTCTCTGGCTTGGCTCTGAGATTGGGGTGGGCGTCTTCCTGGTCCTTCCATCCTGTCCCTGGACTTAGGCTTGCCAACCTGCCCTTCTTCCTCTCCAGCTGCACCCTGGCTCCTCCAGCTCAGCCAGCTGGGGCCAGCTCTATCACTCCCGCTCCATCTGCCACAAGAGGAACTGGTTCAGATGGATGAGTGGGGGTGGGAGGGGCACCCAGCCCTGGAGTTAATCAGGATGGAATGAGCTAGGAGAGGGGGAGAGACTACAAGGACTCCTGATATCAGGCCTGAGGTGTGTCCCCCACGTCCCTATATATAGCCCCTTCTGGACTTAGAGAAGTTTCCCAGCTCCCTTGCCCATGACACTTCGACCCCTTTTCCAAGATGCAGCCCCTGGGAGCGCTACCAGCCGGCAGAGAGATGCTTCACAACTCCAGCTACAGGGAAGGCCTGGTCCATGTGGGTAAGCACTTCTCGATCCAGATTTGGGGCACCAAGTAGGATGGAAGGTATCCCAGGTGGGTAGGTCACACGCAAGTCCAGTCGCAGGCTCTGGAGTTCCTGTCCACTGTGCCCAGCCTGCCCTGGATTGTGGGAACAACTGGCCTGCAGGCAGAAAGAATTAAGCAGCAGCATTTACTTGCTTTCCAGTTTAGCTCTAATTAATTAGTTAATTAATTAATTAATTAATGTATTTTTAGGGAGAGAGTATTTTTAGGGAGGGAGGGAGAAAGAGACAGAAACATCGAAGTGCAAGAGATACATCATCAGTTGCCTCTGATGCAGCCCCAACTGGGGACCTGGACCCCAACTCAGGCACGTGCCCTGACAGGGAATAGAAACAGCGACCTTCCAGTTTGCAGGCTGGCACTTGATTCACTAGGCCACACCAGCCAGGGCTTAGTTGATTCGAGAGAGAGAGAGAGTGAGAGAGAGAGGTGCATCGATTTGTCGTTCCACTTTTTATGCACTCATTAGTTGGTTCTTGTACGTGCCCTGGCCAGACATCAAACCTGCAACCTTGGCGTATCTGGACAATGCTCTTACCAACTGAGCTACCTGGCCAGGGCTCAGTTTCTATTTTGCAAAATTTACAAGGTCTCCTGGGCTTAAAGATCCCCACAGGGACCAACATGAATCAGGGAGCTGTTGTAGTCCAGACTTGGGAGTACAGGACGCGGTTCAGTGCCGCAGCAGACAACAGGAGGCAGGATAGGGAGAGACTGGAGAGCTCAAGGAAGCATCTCAGAATAGGTTTCTGCCACTTTGAGAGATGGAGAAGGTAGAACAGCAAGTGCAGACATCTGGAAGTCTGGGAGAGGGTACCTCTGGGAAGGGCTAGGTGTCAAGACTGGGAAACAAAGGGGAAGCGATGGGAGAGGAGCCCGGAAAACGGGCCAGTCAGCTCCTGATGCTGTGGTATGAGCTTTTGACTACAGAGTTGGCACCAGTTGTTTCAAACCTTTCGACAGCAAAGTCTCAGTGAGGCTGCCCAGGGACCCTAGCTTTGATTCCTTGCCCCGGCCCTGTCTTTCCTTTTTTCTACAGGTAAGACCTGGAAGGGGCAGGACAGGGACAGGGAAGGAGCGTGGATAGAAGGGGGAGCCCTGGCCCCCAATACCTCCTCCCCCTCCCCCTCTGAGCCTCCAGGGGCCTCGGGCAGCATCATCCCTGTCTACTGTGCCCTCCTGGCCTCCGTGGTCCTTGGTTTGCTTGCCTACGTGGCCTTCAAGTGGTAGGTGGCTTGGGTACTGCCCTGTGGTACCCCCTTCTCGTCTGAACTCCCAGCCAGCTCCTTCTCTGTCGCAGTGAAGGTTGGAGCAGGTTGGCAGATCCCCCCTGCTCCCCACAGCTGGCGCTCACACAAACAAAGACAGGAGCTGGCCAAAGCTCGGACTGCAGAGCTGGGGGCCCTCGACAGGGACCAGATGCATGGGGACAGCAGTGTCTTGCGGGACTCTTCTAGTGGTCGGGAGTGCTGTGTCCCCAGCCAGGGTGAGTCCCTTTCCCTAGTCTGGTCCTTCAGACCTAGCTCTGCCCACCCACCACCCAGCCCATCTAACCCTCATTTGCCCCTCATGTCTCCCACCCCAGGGCCACATCCTGAGCTTGGCTGCCAGCTTTACCTCCACCTCCCTCGGCAGCAGCAAGAGGAAGTGGAGCGGCTCCTGGAAGGGTCAGCAGAAGCTGACAGGGGCTGGCAGGGCCTGGCGGGCCGCCTGGGCTACCAGGCTGAGGCTGTGGAGACCATGGCCCGGAGCCAGGTGCCTGCCTCCGCTCTGCTGAGGGACTGGGCTGTCCAGGGAGGCAGTGGTGCGACCCTCAGGGTGCTACAGGATGCCCTGGCTGCCATGGGCCGTGAGGACGTGGTCCGAGTCCTCGGCCTCCCACCAGAGGGCTGCTCTGTGGTGTGAGACACGCCTCCGCAGCCTGGCCTCTCAGGGTACAGGCTCAGGTGCTACCTGCCATGCCCACCTCACATG
Organism: Anoura caudifer; assembly: GCA_004027475.1. NCBI lineage: Eukaryota > Metazoa > Chordata > Mammalia > Chiroptera > Phyllostomidae > Anoura > Anoura caudifer. Next base: position 84,652 of record PVKU01000330.1, on the reverse strand, counting down.
CCTTCCCTTTCGTGGGCTTCCTCACATTGGTGGGCTCAGCCTGCTCTGTCCTGGTGGACACAGGGTCCAGCCACTATACACCTTCCCTTGCCCTACCTTCCTTGGAGACAGAGACCAGGATATGGGGGAGCTGGCAGCAAGCCATGACTGGTCCCCACTCCACTGCCCCTTCCTTCGCCTTAACTGTTGTTCCCTCTCGTGTATTCTGTATTAAAGGCAACTCTGGATTGCTGTGCTGGTTCTCTCTGGCTCCTTGGGTCTGCGACAAAGTGGGTGGCTATGGGGCAGAAGCCCAGAAAGAGGACGGGGTCCTGAAGTTGTGGGAGGAGCACCCGGGCCAGCAGGCTGTGTGTTCCCAGAGAAGATGCACGAGCTCTGGCAGCAGAGTGCAGCTCACATCCTGCACCTGCCATCCACCGGCTGGATCCTGGTAGGAAGCTACTTCGCCTTCTGGGCCTTAGCTTCCTTAGCTGGGAAACAACAGAATGGCGTACTCTGTAGGTTCCCCTCACCTCAGACTGCCAGGGTGAGCTGATGTTCCCGACCGGTGACAAGCACTGAGGCGGGGCTGGAGGCCTGCCCCTCTAGGCAGACCAGTCCTGGGAGGCTGGTTCCAAGGGCCTCTGGTCACCTCTACATGAGAAAAGGAAGAAAGGGCTCTCCTTCCAAGGCCCATACTCCAGACGCAGGGAGGGCGGGCAAACATGCTTCCACTGCTACTTATGTGATTTCGACACAAGCCAAGGGCAGACAGGCCATCCCACTCACCTGAGGGGCAATTGAGGACCAGGCAGCTGCAGCGGAACCACCTGCACCCCACGTGAATGTATGCCCACCCTGAGGGGAGAGGCAGGCAGGTTGGTTAATGTGCTTTAGGAGGGCTGCTACTGCAGACAGGCTCTGCCTAGGCAGGAACAATAGCTACCGTCCTGGCATCTGCCACCCAAACTCAGGAGATGTGGAATCTAGTTGTGGTCCAGGAGCCCAGGGTAGGTCCTGTCCCCTGGCTGATGGAGATGTGATGGACTGGCTGCTCTGTGATCACCAAACTCCTCAGGCTGCTGGTGCTGCTATCCCCCCGAGTTTACTGGGGCTGCTTAAACCCATCAATCTTTTCCTGAGATGACCCTTGGGCAGGAATGACTCAGCATTCCCTCAGCTAGCATCAGACCAGCTCCAGAGAAATCCCACCAACTTCAGCAGGGAGCTGGCTACAGCGTGATCGAGGACTGGCTTGGTGGTGAATGTGAAATCCTGCATTGAGTGGCACAAGTGAGTTCTCAATTAGCTGCTAGCCCTTGTCACCACTGAGAGGACTGGAGCCTGAAGGTATCAAGGGGTGTGTGGAAAGGGGATTTTGGAAAAAAACAAAAACAAAAAAAGGGAGGTAAAATAATAGAATTCCTTTTCAAAGATGTCCTACCTGAAATGCGGCAGGTCACCACACTTTAACAGAAGGCTGTCCAGACTTCCTTGGAAAATCTGAAACTGGAGCCTTGGGTTAAAACCGTGAGCTGGGATTTTAGATTAAAATAGCACATCAAGGTACTGCCAGCCAAGATGGAGGCATAGGTGGACCTACTGTGCCTCCTCACGCAACCAAAATTAAGGACAACAAAGATTTAGAAACAAGAAAACAACTAGAACTGATAGAAAAATTGAACTGTACGGAAGTTCTAACAACCATTCATCCAGATTGGTAAGAGGGGTGGAGTTGTGGCAGGAAAAAGTGGAGGTTGGTGAACCTGGGCACACAGGCAGCAGATGGCGGACCCCAGGCGTACAGAAGGTGGCTAGTGGACCCCGGGCACGGGGTGGAAACAGTGCAGGACCCAGTGATGCCACACAAGGTGGCTGGCTGACCAGGTGGTCCTACATTCACACGCAGATAATCCAGGTGAAGGGGAAGCGGCAGAAGGGACTGGAATCTGAGAGAGAGCAGAGCAAGTGCCATTGTTCCCTCTTGGACCCCACCCCCACATACTGTGTCACAACCCAGCGACTGGGCTGCCCCACCCGGGGGAAACACCTAAGGCTCCACCCCTCACTACATAACAGTCATGACCAGACACCACCCCCCCCCCAAAAAAAAAGGCTCAAACAGGAGAACAGATCAAAGCCCCAGAGCCAATTCATCTAAGCGACCAAGAGATAGCCAACTTGTCAGATGCACAGTTCAAAGCACTGGTGATCAGGATGCTCACAGAATTGGTTGATTTGGTTGCAAGTTAGATGAACAAATGAAGGCTACAATAAGTGAAATGAAGGAAAATGCACAGGGAACCAATAGTGATGGGAAGAAAACTGGGACTCAGATCAATGGAGTGGACCAGAAGGAAGAAAGAAAGAACCAAACAGAAAAGAAGAAACAAGAATTCAAAAAAATGAGGAGAGGCTTAGGAACCTCCAGGACATCTTGAAACGTCCCAACATCCAAATGATAGGGTACCAGAAGGGGAAGAAGAGCAACAAGTGGAAAACTTATTTGAACAAGTAATAAAGGAGAACTTCCCCAATCTGGCAAAGGAAATAGACTTCCAGGAAGTCCAGGAAGCTCAGAGAGTCCCAAAGAAGTTGGACCTGAGGAGGAACACACCAAGGCACATCATAATTACATTACCCAAGATTAAAATGAAGGGGAGCATCTTGAAGCAGCAAGAGAAAAGAAGACAGTTACCTACAAAGGAGTTCCCATCAGACTGTCAGCTGATTTCTCAAAAGAGACCTTGCAGGCAAGAAAGGGCTGGAAAGTATTCCAAGTCATGGAAAGTCAAGGACCTACATCCAAGATTGCTCTATCCAGCAAAGCTGTCATTTAGAATGGAAAGACAGATAAAGCGCTTCTCAGATAAGGTCAAGTTCAAGGAGTTCATCATCACCAAGCCCTTATTATATGAAATGTTACAAGGACTTATCTAAGAAAAAGAAGATAAAAAATATGACAGTAAAAAGACAGCAAACTCACAGATATTTACAACCACATCTAAAACAAAAGCAAACTAAGCAAACACCTAGAACAGGAACAGAAACACAGAAATGGAGATCACATGGAGGGTTAGCAACAGGGGAGTGGGAGGAGGAGAGAGGGGGAAAAGGTACAGAGGATAAGTAGCACAGACGGTGGGTAGAAAATAGAGAGGGCAAGAATAGTGTGGGAAATGTAGAAGCTAAAGAACTTACGACACATGGGCATGAACTAAAGGGGGGAATGTGGGTGGGAGGGGTGTGCAGGGTGGAGGGGAATGATGGGGGAGAAATAGGACAACTGTAATAGCATAATCAAGGAAATACATTAAAAAAAAAAAACAAAAAAAAAACACCAAAAACCCTGTGAGCTCGACCTGGTTATAAGCAGCAGTGCATCCTGCCACACCCTTGCACACGAACCCACCCCAAAGAGAAACACTCCCTAATGTGCTCAAGCAAGCATGGCTAATGACTATGACTTTATAATAGATTTTTCCACTTTCCCAGTCTGGCCGCAGCCATCAGAGATCCTAAAAGGTTCAGTTAAGTAACTTTCAGAAAACATGTAGCAATGTAGCAGAGTCATAAGCCCTCAGTTCCTCTTTTTTAAGATTTTATTTCTTTGCTTTTTGGAGAGAGGGGAAAAGAACAGAGAGAGAGGGAGAACCATCAAAGTGCAAGGGAGCTCTGGCTGGTGTGGCTCAGTAGACTGAGTGCCAGCCTGTGAACCAAAGGGTCGCCAGTTCGATTCCCAGTCTAGGGCACATGTCTGGGTTGTGGGCCAGGTCCCCAGTAGGGGGCGCACGAGGCAACCACATATTGATGTTTCTCTCCCTCCCTTCCCCTCTCTAAAAATTAATAAAATCTTAAAAAAAAAAAAGTGCAAGAGATACATCATTGGTTGCTCATCAGTTTACCTCTCACGCGCCCCCAACTGGGGAACCTCGCCCGCAAAAGGCCTGGCCAGGCCTGTGCTCTGACTGGGAATTGCACCAGCGATCTTTTGGTTCACAGGCCAGTGCTCAATCCACTGAGCCACACCAGCCAGGGCCTCAAAAATCTTAATCCATTTATTTTGTGTGAAGATGTTCAACTAATAAATGTCTGTTTAAAAATAAAATAAAATAGTGTCAATTCCTGCACCTCAGGGTCATGAGGCTCAAGTGAGCACAACCTGCACTGTTAAGTGCCCGGTGTGGCACCCAGCAGGCAGCAAGCACTGTAAACTGCTGTCCACCCCTCTGAAGACTTGCGGGGCCTCAGCCCCAGGGGCACTGCTGTGGTGAGCAAAATAAGCCCAGTGAGGAAGAGATGGAACCAATCTCTGCGAAGATGGGCCCCCAGGTTGGCCCAAAGCCTTTGGCTCTCCTCACTGCCCGGATGAGGGGCGTGTGTGTGGGACATGTCTCCACTGGGCCTTGCATTCTCCAGGAGCTGTCCACTCTCGTCACAACCTGTGCATTGTACTACCCCTTAATAGGGGTCCTCCCCTGTGCTGTGTCTAGTGTGCAAGCCCAGTGTCCAGAGGCACAGTGCAGGTCAAGGAACCAAAGCATCAGATGAGCATCCCAGGGGCCTTGGAGAACTCAGGTCTCTGAAGGAGGATTGGCAGTGCCTCTCCCCAGCCAGGCAGTGTACAGGGGAGGACATGCCTTTCTCTCGAATGACCTGTTAGCAAAAAGCCCGGTGCCAATAAAGACTCAGGTCCTTTCTTGCTCTGGAATGCACATGTGAGTTGACCCTGGCCTTGAACATGGCTACCAGATCCCAAGCTCACAAGTGTCAGTCACCTGGCAGATTCTGCCTCAGTCCTGGTGGGACCTGTGGAGAACAAGGCCTGTGACAAACCCCAATTTCAAGGGCAAATTTTGGACTTCACACACCTGTAGTCATCATCTCTCCTTTCTCCAGTAACATCATTATACACAAACATGCTTAACTAGCTCTTAGGGAACACACATGCCAAGTTCTTTAATTAATTTTATTTTTTACATAAAAAGTTCAGTAAAAATTGGATAAAGTAAAGTGATTTTAAGCAGTAAATCAATCTTATCAACATAGCACAAGGCTGGCCAAAACCACAAGGCAGCCTGCTTTGGAATATTTACATGATAACAAATTAAACCTTGCAGGAGAACTTAAACTATCCTTACAAAGTCTTCCTGTGATCCTAGCACATAAAGGCTAAAAGCAAAACAAAAAACAAAAACCAGGAAAAAACAAATTATTTTCAATATATTCACATATACATTAAAATATAATACAGATCATCAGGGTCAGAGGGCGCAGGTGGGGATGCGCATGGGTCTGTGCGCCGACAGCACCGCCAAGGAGGAGACCCAGGTGTGGGGGGTCAGGCCTGGCGAGGGTCTGGAGGAAGGGTCTTCCCTAGGCCCTTGCCCACAATGGTCTCTACCCTAACCCCAACAGCTCACGACCAGGGATCACTCGTTGTAGACTGAGCGTGTGGGGGCTTTCAGTTGAAATCTGCGGGTTTGATTCCCCAGGGTGATGTGTCATCAGTAGCACAGGTTTGACAGGACAGGGCAGGGAGGGCCCACGAGATTTCTTCTCCCTGGAGCCTGTCCTACTTGCTCACCTGTCCTCCCACCCCGGCCCCGTAAGTCACTCTAATTCAGTGTCCTCTTTGGGTTTGTAAACAGCCCCAAACTTCTGCATGTACTTCTTAATGTACTCCTTGGTTTTGTGTTTCACATTCTCATTGCACTCCAGGTCCTCAGGGTTCTTACAGTACTTCAGCTCCTTATTCATAACGCCGTGAGTCAGCTGTCCAGGACACAGGAAGAGAGACCACAGCCACCAGTCAGAGTGGAAATGATTTGAGGGGGAGGGCCAGCCCGATGCCTCAAGGGCCCTCTAACCAAAACTGGGAGCGGAATAAAGAGATAGGTTGGGGCAGGCTGTGCTGGGATCACCAGAAAGGGAAGCTGAGGTCTGGAAGTTTCTTAGAGAATCACTACACCCAAGCAGGGTGCCCTCCCTTCTCTGGCCTGGGCACCTGGCAAGAAAAACCCACTTTCTATGAAAGAGGCCTTTTCAGAAGGTACACAGTTTGCCCAGACCATTGTCAGAAGACCACAGCTGGGGAGAATACCTTTCGAGCTAGGTGTTTGAAGTCTTCCGTTGTGGTAATTCTCCCCACTTTGCAGTCCGGTTTCCGGTAAGGGTTCAGGCACTGCACGATGAACTGGGACATCTGCCGGCAGGGAGAGAACACACTGCTCAGCACTCCAGCAGGGCAGTGACGGGAAGAGACCCAAGGAGAGCCAGCCAACCCTCGCCAACTCAGGCTGGCTGGTTTGGACAGCAGAATGCTACTATACCAGTGGGACAGGAGACAAAAGGTCCTGGGTCAGCCCTGAGAGGGAAGAACTCCCCTGAATGGACTGAGCACGGCGGACTTACATGGAGGGACCCAGCAGCCAAGGCTGGGAAAGCAGCTCCTCTTTGTGCTACTAGAATGGCTAACACTTGTCGCATCCTTAAGCACAGAGACTGTAGCTAAGTTCTCTGGCTCCTGGAGGTAAGCGTTACATTTCTTTTGATTCACAGGATAGGAGTGTGAAGCAAATAAAAGCAGGTATGACAGCTGGCGGGGAAAGACCAAGGGTAGGACCCTTTTCAACATACAACTTCCAATGTCCTCCTGTCTCTGTAGTGTCTGTCCTACCCAGTGGTTCTCAAGAGACCCAAGCGCAAGACCTCTGGAAGTATCTATGGTGGTTAGTGACCACCACAGAGGAGGCCAGTGACAGCAACTTCCTCAGGGAGCACCCCAAGCAGGGCCTATCCATCCCTGAAACTAAAAGCCTTCGGACGTCCGAAGAACAAGGATGTATCACAAAGTAGGAACTAAATGAACAGCTGCTAGTCAGCTGAGTGGAAATGCCCATTTTTTCACACAGGGATAGTGAGAAACTAAACCTTAACTCTGTGGTCTCCTGGCCTCCATACTCTCTTCCCTACAATTCACTTTCCCAAATACAGTCAGGGTTCTATCTATCTCACGGTTCCCAGCTTAAAATCCTGCAGTGCTTCCCTGTCACTCTCAGACCCGTTGGACCTACACAAAGGAAGCAGCGCAGTACTGTTCAGCCTCATTTCCCAACGCCCCTCGCACACCCTGGGTGCGGCCCAGGGACTACGTACAGTCCCCTGGAAGGGGCAATGCTTTCTTCTGCCTCCGTGCTTTCTACGGCCTAAAGTTACGTCCTCCTAATCTACCCAGTCAATTCCTACCCGTGGTTCAACGGCCCTTCCTGACACCCTGCAGGGTGGCCTCCAGCGCTGTCTGTCCCAGTGCACTCTTCACAGATGCCATCACTTACCTGCAAGTCTACTTCCTCCAACAAACTACGAGTCCCTTCAGTGAATCAAGACTGGAGTTTAGAATCTAGATGCTCTGAGGCAGACTAGAAGGTTAGTGTCCTGATAACTGGAAATTCCAGTAGCATAAAAAGGAGCTGTTTTCTCCAATCCCGTAAGGATTAGGCAGCCACCAAATGAAATATCACAGCAAGAGAGCTGGACTTGGGCCCAGAAGGCTTAAGCTCAAGTCTTCTGTCTAGGACTTGCCTTCTCAGCACCTTAAGAGTTCTTCCACCTGTGTAAGAGGACTGACAATCCCTTCCTTGCCCACCTCAATGGATAATCAGATAATGGATATGAAATTGCTCATTACCCAACTATAAAGGACCAGGCCAATGTGTCACCACATAACAACTATACAAATTACAGAAATGAGGGAACACACACAGCAATCCTTACAAGTAGTTGCGCACACTTAGGACAAGAAAGGAAAGAGCTCTGGGTTAAGCCTGCAGAGCTGAGTAACATCCACCAAACTTTACCTCTTTTCTGAATACTTCTTTGCTTTTCTTAGCCAGCTCACTGGAGGTGTCTGCTTCTGCTGTCTTGGGCTTTTTTGAGGTCTAGAAATAAAAGAGAAAACATAAACAGTGCTGGCAAGAGAGGTCAGGGCAGTGACGCCCTGCTGTTCCAGAAGCCTCCTTTCTTTCCCCGAGTTGGGATACCTGACTCTCGGTATGAGGGCACAAGGCCTGGAGTCAGCTTGGCTGCTGTTAACACTCCACCTCATGTTTTAATCTGTCACTGGCTCCGACCTCGTTCCTAAAAACCAGCGGTCCTGATCCATGGCCTGAGAGGAACCAGGGCACACAGCAGCAGGTGAGCAGTGGGCATGCAAGCAGACTGGTCCCTGGTGCCAAAAAGGCTGGGGACCACTGCTATAAACCAGTTCTGATTCTCTATCCTAACTCAAAGCTACATCCTTGATGTCGCTAAATAGCTCTAGTGGTTTCAGAACCAACTTCTCTGCAGAGCAGAGTGTGCTGTGTGACTTGGACCACTCAGATCCCTGCCTGAGCTTCAATACCCCACACTGCCAGTACCCCACACTGTTAAGGCTGAGGCTCAGTGAGCTCCTCCTTCCCTTGCTCTGACAGTCTGGGATTCCAGGGCAAAGGCAAAACACTCTGAAGACCTTTTACCACACATCTGGAGGTTCCTACCACACCACAGTCCTTATCCAAGGCCCTCCACTCCCCTTGGATACTCATCATTTTCCCTCCAAAGGTAGAGCTGGCTAAACTGTAGGAGACCATCTCAGCATGCAAGAGCGGCTTCTTGGAGGTTGGTACCTTACAGTTCGAAAACGCAAACTAAAGAGGTAGCAAGGATTTGGGGGGAAGGAGACAAGGGTTGTCCAACTCAGTGAACAGATGAGTAGATGATAAGACACAGAGGATACTGTGTCCGAGCTGGTGCAATGATGATAAACCTATGAAGAGTCCCTTCCAGCAGTGCCAAAAGAGAGGCTGCCAGGTTCCCCGAATCAAGAACTGCTGAGAGGTAAGGTGCCAGCAGCCATGGCATTCAGAGCACTCGCCATGCAAGGCCATGTCCCTGTACCTTCGCCCACCACCAGTCATCAAGCCCCTTGCTAGAAAATGTACTTTTCCGTGGAAAAGATTATAAGCATTGCCCTGGCTGGGTGGCTCCACTGGCTGGAGCATTGTCCCGTGCACCAGAAGGTTGCAGGTTTGATCCCTGGTCAGGGCATGTATGGGTGACAACTGATTAACATCTGTCTGTCTCTCTCTCAAATCATTAAAAAATATCCTCATGTGAGGATTAAAAAAAGATTATGAGCATTCGCCTTTGAGTAGTCATTTTTGATGGATAGAGAAACTGCAGTTGGTATTATAGGTACTCCATGTTTTTGCTGGCCACTTAGAGCAGAACATTTTTCTACTTGTAACTCGCCCCCCAGTTCTGACTCCGCCATTTCCATCAACAGCATGAAGGTACTGATGACAGAGCTGTCCCACTCCCTCTGCTCTGGACTGGCTCCAGAGAAAGGTGTCACTGTCTTGCTCTGGGCTGTTACAAATCCACTTTCTCTGATTTGTTTTAACAGTTCTACATATTTTTCATTTTTTTACCCTCTTTCTGTGGCTGTGGAAGCAGGATGAGGAGGGGAGGGGGAAAAAGAACACACAGATCAACTTCTGTTTCCAGGATATAAAACAAAAAAACCTGACAAGAAATCTATTTTCAAATGCTTTGCTTTGGGATTTTTGTGGTTATTTTTCCAGTACTAGTGTGGGTGTGCTTCACAATAAGACCTCAAGGGATCAAGAACTGCCTGCACAAGCCAAGGAAACTTCAACACATCCTCCAATGTTCTCTTGTAGACCTCCAGAATGAGCAGCAACAGCAATGAGTACAGAAAGCCCCTTGAGGTGTGACACCATCTCAAGACTCCCAGTCCTATGGGAGAGGCCAGGCTCTCAGCAAAAGTACTGTATGTATGAACAGGAATGTTCTGGTTCCCTCTGAATGAGGCATGTGTTCAGAAAGCTAAATAAATTCAGCACATTTTTTAATACTTTCCTAATTTAATCTCTGACTTGGTGAGGGTGGTAGAGCTTTAAAAACAGTTACAGAGCACAATCCACTGAGGACTAAGAGATTTGCAGTCCTGTTGAGTGCTGCACAATTGGGATTAAGAAACAAAATGTTCAGCCCTGGATGGTTTGGCTCAGTGGATTGAGTGCCGGCCTATGAATCAAGGGGTTGCTGGTTTGATTCCCAGTCTAGGGCACATGCCTAGGTTGTGGGCCAGGTCCTCAGTGCGGGGCATTGCGAGAGGCAACCACACATTGATGTTTCTCTCCCTTTCCTTCTCCCTCCTTTCCTTTCTCAAATAAATAAATAAATAAATAAATAAATAAATAAATAAATAAAAATAAAGGAGGGGAGGGGAGGGGAGGGACAAAGAAAGAGAAAGAAAGAGAAAGAAAAAGAGAAGGAAGGAAGGAGGGAGGGAGGGAGACCAAATGAAGGGTATCTAGACTTACATCATGGAAATTTTAAACCAAAATGAAATACTCCTAGAAGTACTGAAATTCACATATCCTTCTTTGGTCTGTGGTCTGCACAAGGCACGAGAACTGATTTCAGAAACTGGCTAACACTCACTCAAGCCCGATGCCAAGCAACACCAGGAGCCAGAGTCAGAGCCAAGGATCATTTGATGGACATTGCCATGAAAACCTTGGAACACCATCCAACTCCAAAGTCCCACTTAAGTGTTATCATCTCTGTAATTCATAAACTGTTTTTTTTTTAGTCCTCACCCAAAGGATATGTTTTTACTGAATTTTAGAGAGAGAGGAAGAAAAAGAAACATGGATGTGAGAGAGAAACATCAATTGGTTGCCTCCTGTATGCGCCCTGATTGGGGACTGAACCTGCAACCTAGGTATGTGTCCTGACCAGGAATCAAATCCTCAACATTTTGGGCACAGGCCGATGCTCCAAGACGCTCCAACCAACCGAGCCAAGGTCAATTCATAAATTTTTTTTTAATGCTCGGTGCTTACTAATTTTAGAGGGAGTTGAAGGGAGGGGAAAAGAGAGGAAGAGAAACATCACCAGGGTTGCCTTTTGTACACACCCAGACTGGGGACTGAAACTGCAACCCAGGCAGGTGCCCTGACCAGGAATCAAACCTGTGGTGTTTTGGTTTGCAGGATGACACCTGGCCCACCAAGCCACACCAGCAAGGGAAATTCATAAACTTTTAAAACTAGGTATTCTTAACTTCCCCAAATGCCTATTGCCAGGTGAAAATCCTTTAGCACCAGAAAGGACATTAGACTGGACCTATGACCACTAAAACGTAACAGGCTACTTCATGGGTTTAGGAAGGTCTGCTCACACCACACATGGTCTGGATGAGATTCTGGAAACCCATGGTGGTGGTGGTGGGGGGGGGGGGGGGGGGGGCGTGGCAGAGGGGTGCTCTTACACATAATAAAGCAATGTGTTCCCGGGTCCTCAGTGGTAATTAGTTTGCCTTTTCTGTCTGTTGGCTCCCATGGGGCATCAGCCTACCATGATTCCATTTGTGTGTTTAAAACGAAAAAAGAAAAACATTTGTGTGTGTGTTTTCCTGAAAGGTCCTGGAAGAACATACGACAAATTAAATTTCTGTTGTTCTTTGTTGTGGGGAGACTGTCCTGTGCATTTTAAGATGTTTTAGTGGCTTCCCTGGCCTCTAACCACTAGAAACCAGTAGCATCCTGCTTGGCTGGTGTAGCTCAGTGGACTGAGCGCGGGCTGTGAACCAAAGGATCACTGATTTGATTCCCAGTCAGGGCACATGCCTGGGTTGCAGACCAGGTCCCAAATGGGAGACACGTGAGAGACAACCGCACATTGATGTTTCTCTCCCTCTCTTTCTCCTTCCCTTCTCCTCTCTAAAAAAATTAATAAATAAAATCTTTAAAAAATAAAAGATCAAATCAATAAGCGTGTCCTCAGGGGAGGATAAAAAAATAAATAAAATACCACTTTCACATTTGGTTTTAAGAAAAAGAAAAAGAAACCAGTAGCATCCCTTTAACTGCCATAACCAAAAATAACTCTAAATATTATCAAATGTTCTGAGAAGCAAAACTGCTCCTGGTTAAGAATCCCTGCACTAAAAGCTATCTCCAAAGAGGGAAGTATAATGAAAGGAGAGCAGCTGAATAGTAATTAAAGGCCTTTATTCTTTTCCTGTTCTACATACCATAATTCTGTGTTGTCTGGATGTCCTAGCTGCCCCCAGCCCCAACCCCAGCATTCATTATATATGTGATACTCCAGGACAATGAGGAAGATGAAGTCCCAAGACCATGTGGCTACTGGCCCTACAAAATGGCAGACTCCCAAATGATCAGGAAACACTTGTAAGCCACACTCACCTTCATGGGGTTTTCATCATATGTTGGGGTTCCCAGATCCATCTCAGCTTCATGCTCAAGGCTGGCATCATCTCCTGGGCTTTCCCAAGTAGGAGGATCCCACTGAGTCTGCCTAGAAGAAGGTAAGAACAGCCATGCTGTCATGGCCAGAAAACAGAGAACTCTGGCACAGGCACCTCCGCTCATATATGCATAAAACATAACATGCAATGAGACATAGGACAAGACAGCTCCATAAGACAGAGACATTCTTTTGACATCTTCCCAGCAGCAATGATTCTGTCCCAGAGACGGACTGTTCAGCCCACTGTTTTCCTGTAGCCAGTGATGTGGCAACACCTGCTGGGTGTCAATGAGAGCAGTAAAGCCAAACAGCTTTGTCTCTCACCTGGCTATGTCCTGAAAATAAGATGCAGCAAAGCCTAAAAAGTACATGGAGTGGGTGGCTGGCTGCCTGCCTGTGCCTATGCCATCCCTATGCAGGTGAAGAGATCATTGGTGACTATACCCAGCACGTTCTTGGAGAAAACTAAAGTAAATCACAATACACCCCTCACAATCCTTGAGCATGTGAGAAAGTTCTTCCTTGCTTTAGTAGCCTTTTTGTTTGTAGTTGTGCCCTTTGGACTAATGACTGACAGCACACTAAAGAAGTAGAGGTTAAAAACTTGTGCCCTCTGCTAAAAATATTCTCAATTGACAGCGAAAAGAAGGTTTAAACCATGTTAACTGATGGCATATTTATAGTTATTCTGAAAACAAGACAAAAAAATTTTTTAAGCTAGATTTGCGAGGTAACAACTGGAAGTGAGGAAATTCATGTTCAGAGTCAAAAGTCAGCTCCCACAGGGATGCTTTAAGGGTAGCCATTTAATAAGTCTAAAGCCTAAGAGAAGCTAGCAACGTATCTGGCAGGTCAGTCCTGCCATCACAGTCTTCTGCTTTCATACCACACGAGTCTTTAGTCAGCAATTTTAAAGGTGCCTGATCAGTTTTGCAGAAGATTATGAAAACAGGCTTACCTCTGACCAATGCAGCTAATTAAAAGAAAGGGGAGGGGCTCAAGATTTCTACTGTAATCAAAGACCCACAAGCAGCTGTGGGTTTATTACAGAAGTGAACACAGAGGGAAGTATAATGCTCTTAAGTGCCACCTAAGGAAAATCTCAAAAAGAGATGAAAAGGTACACATATAAATACAAAATACAATTTTTTTTTGTTTTTGGAAAAGTGATAGTACATTAAAAAGTTTGCTTTGGTATCAAAAGAACAAAGTTTTGATAAAATTTGCAAACAATAGTTGTTAAAATCACTATGCTTTCAGCTGGCAACACAATCAAGGTTTGTTTTATAAAGGTATTTTATAGGAGAAAGGCCTTTCTAAGCAGAAAACATAAAGGGAAAATATTTGTATGAAAACTTTAAACATTTTCATGTCACAAGACATTAAAACAAAAAACATTTGCAATACTTTTGATAAAAAAGATCTAACAATGGCCCTGGCTGGTGTGGCTCAGTGGATTTGAGTGCCAGCCTGCAAACCCAGAGGTCGCCAGTTCGATCCTCAGTCAGGGCACATTGTAACATGCCTGGGTTACAAGTCAGGTCCCTAGTTGAGGGCAAGCAAGAGACAGTTGATCCCATGTATCTCTTGCACATTGATGTTTCTCTCTCTCATTCTCCCTCCCTTCCCCTCTCTAAAAGTAAATAAATAAAATCTGGAGGAAAAAAAAGAGAAGTATTTATTAAAAAAAAAAAAAAAAAATCTAACAATGCTGACAAAAATGGGTATGTGCCCCAAACAATTCACAGAAGATAATAAACTGCAAATAATCTAATGAAAACATTCCGTCTCAATAAGAATCATTAATAAAATTAAGATTTCACAACTATTAGACTTATATGATGAAAAACACACTTTTATTTACTTTTTGTGGGAGTCTAAATTGGTACAAATAATTTTTCTTATAGTAAACAGACATAAATTATCAATTTAAATAAACTTTGGAGGGCTGGGGGGAAAAGGCGGAAAACTATACTTAAACAACAATAAAAAATGTTAAAAAAACCCAACAAATTTTGGCATAGCCATATAAGAGAGCAAGGGTTGGCAAGCATTTTTCTCTAAAGATTCAGAGATTAAATATCTTTTGCCATGTGAGTCAAATGGTCTCTGGCACAACTATTGTACTCTGCCTCTGTAGTGTAAAAATAGCCACAGATAATTCCTAAATAAATGGGTGTGCATGTGTCCCAAAAAAACTTTATTTGCAAAAACAAGTGGTCCATGGGCATGGTTTACTGATCCCTGCAACAAAGTAGAAGCAAGCATTAAAAATGTAGTTGTGCCCTGGCTGGTATGGCTCAGTGGATTGAACACCGGTCTGCAAACCAAAGGGCCGCCGGTTCAATTCCCAATCTGGGCACATGTGTGGGTTGCAGGCCAGGTCCCTAGTAGGGAGTGTGCAAGAAGCAACCACACATTGACGTTTCTGTCCCTCTCTTCCCCCTCTCCAAAAATAAATAATTTTTAAAAATGTAGTTGCAAATTATAAAACATGCACCCAAACAATTCACACAGGATTATATACTACTGATGAATACAGACAGACAAGACAGACACACAGAGAAAATACAAATTCATGTAAAGCTGTCTGTCGAAAAGCTATCTTAAAAGAGTTAGAGCAAATCTGGTCCACTGCCTATTTGTGTAAATAAAGTTTTATTAGAACACAGACATGCCTACTCATTTATGTAGTATCTTGGCTTACACAACAATGGCAGAATTGTGTAGTCATGACTGAAGGCCAGCAATGCCTAAAGTATTATCTGGCCTTTTACAGAAAGGTCTGCCCATGACCCCTCTCTGAAATCTATAATATTAGATGAAATCATTACCATTTTTTAAAAACTTAGTTTTCTCCAAAAGAGCCTTAGAGATTAAAAATACACTAAAACATATCTAAAAAGGACAAAGTCTAAGGTACGACATAACATTTAAGATAAGATTCTGGAAACCTAGCAGCCCTCAAGCACAATGAATAGCCAATGACAACAAGCCACTGCATAAAAATCCCTTTAAATTGGCAGCTTCTCTCCCCAACTGAAAACTGATCTGGGGACGTCACACAGCCCTTCTTACCTTGTGATGACATGGTAGTAATAGATCTTCCCTTCTGGATCTCGGGCTGTCTTCCAGTTGGGAGGTAAGACAATAGTTTTTGGTTTTGGAGGAGAGGGGGGTGGCAGATCCAGTAGATTATTTGTCACAACCATTTCAGGCTAAAAAAAACACACACACAAAAGAATAATTTTTCCAGCTTATCTTTGCTTGAGCAGTTCAAGAGGATCCTAAAATCCCAGGCTAAGATAAAATGTGTCCACTTTTAAGCACTTATGGGTCTTTCAGGTTGCTTTTTGCATGCATACCCCCTCTGAATCTCCACTTTCTGTAGCTGCTTTTTGGGGGGCTTTGTGTATGTTTCACCTATTCCATTCCTGTAATCCTCCATTTGCCCTCTTTTCTCTAAGATTCAGTGTAACTTAATATTTTACATCATTCAGTACTTAACTAAATTACTAATCATTTCCCCACCTCCAAATGACTATCCCTCCTCAAACTCTTCACCTGCACCTTTTTATGACATTAACCTCTGACTACTGTAAGTATAAGTTATTGTGATCCTCAACTCTCAGGAAAGTGTCAACTTCTAATAATAGGAATGCAATGTTATGGCTGTATTAAAAATACCTAGCAGGGCCCAACCCACAGCAAGAGCCGGAACTCCTGCTGAAAGTGCACACTGTCTTCCTCCCAGATGTTTCCCACGCAGTTTTCTCACTCCACCTCCACTTACTGCCCTACTTGTCTAAAGGCCATCACTCGCCAGAATGCTCAAAGAGCCTTCTTCAGAATTCTAAGTATTCTAAGTTGCTATTCTGGATCATGCTCTTCTCCCGTTTATTTTCCCACTGCTTCCAAGACCAGCTTCCTATTGCCCATTTCATCCCCAAACAACACTTCATCAAACTTTCACCATACCCTCCGATATATGTGAATACCGAAAGTTTCCCTCAGTACACACTGCACAACATGCGTAGTAAAGTAGAGCATTCAATTCTATACTACACTAGTCCACGGAGTCTAGTATGGTATCATACAATATCATAAATAATAGCTGGTCTAAAAAATTTTTACTTCAGAAATTCATTGCAAAGTATAAAAATACAAGGTCAGTCTGCTTAAATTACAAATCAAAAGGACCCTCGGAGCAAAATATGTATCAATAACATAGCTGTAAATTCTGAAGAAGGTTGAGTAGCATTCCCTCAGGGTGTACAGGGACTTAATAAAATTGATGACTACAAAAAAACTAAAAAAATAAAACAAAACAAAACACCCAGAGTGAAAAAAGAGAAAACCAAGCTAAACAGTAACAACAACAACAACAAAAAACCAAGCTAATACAAAAAGTAAATCTTCTGAAGATAAAGTCAGCAGCCAATGAGAACTTTATCAACCGAAAGATTTCTTACTGGCTGTAAGGGCTGAGGCTGCCCTGCGGCAACTATCGTAGTCACGGCTGCAGTCGGCTGCACCACCACTCCTTGCGGGTGAGCTGTGAAAATCTGCTGTCCCTGTATGTACTGAAGACTTGGCTGAGCATAACTCTAAAAGATAAAATGAAGAAACTCATAATGCATACTTTTCTAGCTCTAATAAAGTCGTAATTAACATCCAAGTTGGCATAATCTTTCATTTGGAAGTATAGTGTTTGAAATTCAAACTGTCAAAAAGTAAAGGGAAAGTGAACATTTTTCAGGGTTCTGTAGTATCTATCCAAAACGGCTGACAATCATATGCCAATGCCAAAACCAACAGCAGCAACAAAAAGGGAAAACTGGTTTATATTCTCACTGAAATAATACGAAAGATGTACACATTTGTGAGATATATCCAAATAGCATGTGTCTGTCAACTCTCTACATTTGCTGGGGGAGAATCTTTAGGAAACTGGCTCTCCCCTTTAAGCAACTTGAAGTTACACAAAAGCTAACTTTGCAAACATAAATACTGTCTAGAAATATCTTCAAAATGGGAACTTGCAATGGGAATTATAAGAGAAAACTAAGGTCCAATATATCGTAGAAGGGAAAACATGGTTGTTCTGCCCCCACTTCTAGAGGGGAGGAAAATCACTATTTATATCTGAGTCATTGACTTGTATTATAGTAAGAAAAATTACAGTCTACACACTTTTTTTTTTTAAATTGATTTGAGAGAAAGGAAGCGGGGGGAGTATGTGGGGGGGGGATCAATTTGTTGTTCCACTTATTTATGCATTCCTTGGTTGAATCTTGTATATACCCTGACTGGGGATTGTACCTGCAACCTTGATGTACTGGGATGCTGCTCTACTCAACTGAGCTACCCAGCCAGCACTAAGCACTCAATTTTTTGAGATATGATTTAGTATAACTTTGTAAGATTACTTACTAATGTCATAAGACTACTACAAACCATGTGGCTTTAGTTAAAATTGAACTTTAATAAGCTGTTGTGACAAAAAATGACATGGTCACTTTCTAATAACTCATCTACTTCACATGTCAAAAGATACTACATATGTACATACACATTTATATATCATATAATACTTCATTATCAAGGTTATAAACTCAGTAGCCCATCTTGTTATTGTTGATACTAGGCTTGAATGACACAGACTCCAAGGCATCCTCCTGGAGGTCAGGTCTTTAGGCCAGACAGTTAGATGACCTTGACTAGCTGCACTGCACAGCTCACTAATGTCAATACTCTCTCAGTGCTATTATGGCAAGTGTTTAATAAATTATAACAAAACCTTCAAGGTAAATGTGCTTTACATCTATCATTATTAATATCCAATATCTCATACAAATCTCAACCACTCTGAGGCATTCTGCTCATGCTGTAGATGAGAAAATTAAAACTGAAGAAACTAAGTGCTTATCTTCAGGACGCACATTAAATGATGGGTGAGGACTCAACGCACACACTAACACACTCTATGCTTCCCATTACCCACAGACCAACATCGTGTCTGCTCAACCAACGTCACGCATAAGGGAAGAGCAGTCGGAGCCATCCTAGCCCTGTTACCTAATACTCTAGCACACACAAACTGGGTCAGAGAGTCAATAAATGACCTCTTGGTAGGAACAACTGGAAAACTGAAAACAGGTAAAACTGTGATGCTTGAGTCTTAAGGCTACACATAACTAACCCCTAGAGAAGTCTTTTGCTCACTAGGATTGACAAAAAGATTCTATTTATAAGAACAACCGTATGTCCAGTGAGCTCTCTATTGAGGAGTCTCAAAAGGGTAAATCTCATTGCTGTTGCTTAGGCTCTAACATCTAGGTTAAGAACATATTTCAGGAATATGAACGGGACAGAAGCAGGCTATTTTTCTTTTATCAGTGATAAACATTCTTAGGGAAAAACTAAAAAATAATGTCTTGGTCCAAGAAAGAATATGGTAGAACAGCAGCAGGAATTAGGACCTAAGAAATCTGTTTAAGATTCCTGAATATTCTGTAATATCAATACCTAATAACCAATAATGAATATTTCCTTACTACTCTTATTTAACACTATCACATTTATTTTAAGCCAAACATGGGAAAAACCCACACAAACACAAAATAAAGTATAAAAATGTTCCGTGCCCTATTATTTATGAAAAAGAACTTTCAACTTAAATGACTACTCCAAAAAAGATAAAAAATTATGTTATAAGGAAACAGGACATTATATAGCCATTAAAATGTACTTGCATGTATATATCTGTATGTATGTATACACACATACAAAAAAAAATGCAGAATAATTTGGAAAAATGGTTAAGAATCCTGTTAGGTGGAAAAAGATGGGATAAAAACTTCAAGTCTTTAAGATTACAAATATATATAATTGTGGTTAAATAGATCATAGAAAACGAAAGTAGTTAATACAGTTATGGTTTTAGGAATTAAAGCAGGATACTTTGTCCTGACTTCTTGAACAAAATTTTGATAAAGCTTTGGCGCAAAAATACTAACAGAAGTAAACATTACTGACCAACCCTAAGTAATGTGTGCAGGACACATCTGCGGGAGTCTCTGCTACCCACATTTCACCTTTAAGGGTGATGAAGCATGATGGGGAGGAGAGAAACAGGAATGTGGTGAGGATGATGCTTTCTTTGTATCTTCTTCTTTTTCTTAAGCTTAAAATGTATCACTTTGTTTTATGGAAAAGAGAAACTTGATTAAAAAACAGAAAAAATACATTTTGAAATATAAAATCAGAACACTCTTAGCTTTTAAATTTAACATTACTTTTCCCTACCAGAGTAATATCCTTAGGTTCAGTGTGTCGGAGTCACTCTGGCAAACTTCACGATGATAAACATGTAGGGTTATAAGACATAAAATGCAAGCTAAACCTAGAAGAAGAAAGGGCAAGCCATGTCCTAACTCAAGTACCATGACAGAGGGTTCTCCTTCGTAGGGATACAGAATAAATTTTATATAATTCACTGCCTATAAGCAAAAATGACAGGAGTGATCCAAAAGTCATTCTCTCTTTCTCTCTCTTTTCCTTTGGGGGAAGCCAGCTAGCACGTTGTAAGCAGCCCTATTGAGAGGCCCAAGTGGAGGGAAGGAACCCAGGCCTGTTAACAACCTTGTGAGTGAGCTTTAAAGTGAAATCTTCCATCCCTGTCTAGTCTTCAGATGATTACAGCTCTGGTTAATGTAATTTCTCATGAAAGATTCTGAGCCAGAATCACCCAGCCAAGCTGCTTCTCAATCCCTGACACACAGCAACTATAAGACAATAACTACTTGTTGTCTTAAGCTGCTAGATTTTAGAGTAATTTGTTATACAACACAGAACTTGTATTGATCAATATATAAAAGTAATGAAGAGGAGGACTTCCCTGTGCATCAGATTTAATATCCCGTCAATAAACTGCAGACAGACAGGAGAGGTTCCAAGATCAGTTACCTGTACAATTGGTGGAGTTGTCTGTGAATATGGTGATGTCACACCATAGACGGTGGGACAAGTCTGTCCTTGATAATAGATGGTCGCTTGAGACGGTGCAGGAGTAGAATACTGCTGCTGTACACTGACAGACTGTTGGTTTGAATCCCAAACACCATAATTCTGTCCCTGGACTGGGCCAGGAGCCGGCACTGGCAAGACGGTGACACTGGAGTCTTGGTGTACCACACTATCACTTTGGGCCACATACTGTGAACTGGACACTTCCACAGGGGCTGTTACATGTGGCACCACTGGCACGGGTGGAGGGGCAGGAAGGGGTTCTGTAGAATGTCCCACCAAGGGCTGAGAATGATCATAAGGAGCAGGAGAACACACAGGGTCCATGCTGGGTGTGGGGAGGAGCACCTTTCCAGCATTAGGGTTGCTGGGATCCACATAGGCCTGCATGGGATAACCTGGTGGGTAGCCAGCAAAGGGGTGATGAGGGGCGTTGTAGCCAAGAGAGTCATAGGGCAGTGGAGATGTCATTCCCAGGTTCTGCATCTGCTGCTGTTGTTTCTGAGCCTCCCTCTGAGCCACCTCTTGCTCAAACAATTTGCGACGCTCCTCTGTAGAAAGTTTATTGCGGTCTTTTCGCACTTTCTTTTTAGAAGTTGGTGTATCATATCTAGAAATAAGACAATGAGAGCATCACAAAAAGTTGCTCCCTAAATTACAGACATAATCAAAGCACTAATAAGTGTTACATTGCTCAATGCTAAATCATTAACTATACCAACTCCAATTTGGCACTGGTTAAAAAATCACACTCAAAATTACTTAAAAAAGGCTTGCAGATGGAAGAGAAGTCCAAGGGAATAGACACCTAGTTAAAAAGAATAATTTTATCTTATTCTCAGATTCTAGCATTTCAAATTAAAGAAATATGTATCATCCTAAAAAGATTCTTCTTTAAAGCTAGGGACAGATCTAGAACTACAAATTCTGAAATTAAAACAGAAACCAAAATATACTAGTAAAGCCTACAGAATC
This sequence comes from Anoura caudifer, assembly GCA_004027475.1. Lineage (NCBI taxonomy): Eukaryota > Metazoa > Chordata > Mammalia > Chiroptera > Phyllostomidae > Anoura > Anoura caudifer. The sequence continues at coordinate 63,322 of PVKU01000330.1, read as the reverse complement.
TGACATATGGCCAGACATATGTCTGGCCACACACATTTATAACAAACACTAACAAAGGTTGAGCATGCACACATGAATGTATGGAAAATTAAATTCATATACTCTCCTCCATGCAACACCAAGTATAATATCTTACTGCTAAGCCTCATAGATAGTTTTGACAAGTCTCCTCAGCAAGCCCACAGTAAACCATCAGCTCTAAGAATCTCATAATAAGAAGAGAATTGAGGACTTAAAAGATTCTGTTATGAAATTCTATAGTCTGAGTCAAATTTCTGAGAAAATGCTCTTAGTAAAAATTTTTTAAAATGACAACTTGTTTCAAGATGTTTTGTTGCAAAGAAACATCTACTAAAAGCTTTACGGATAAGGGCAAAACATTTTCCCAAGCAACAAAATATATATAGTTTAAAAACCTCTAAGCTGAACACTTCCTTTAAAGCACAGGTGGCAGGCACAAGGCCCACGGGCCAACCCCACCTTGCTTTATCCGGCCTGGCACCTTGTTTCCACCCGGCAGCAGCACCGAGCTCTCACTTAACTGTTAAGGAGCAGTTACATGTATACAGTCCTAAAATTATATCCGTCCCTTTGAAGGCAACGGCCCCTGGTGAAAATGAGTCTGATGCCCATGCTCTAAAGTGTTAGTAGGATGGTAGTGTCCTTAGCTGTCTGGCAGAAACAAATGCAAAAAGTCTATAAAAGAGAAAAACCTGGGCCTCAATGGATCCCCACAGGTAAAGTTCTAATAAATATAATTTCATTAAAAAGTAAAATTATGTAATTATAAAATTATATACATATAAACAAATGTGAGGAAATGACCTACAAAGATTGCTGATACTGGAGTTATACAAAATAAAAGGAAATAAAAGCATGAGTAAAAAATCAATACCAAGATAAAAAAAATACACACACACACACACACACACACACAAACATATATATATCAGTGGCATTGCTAGCAAAATAATAAAAATAAGGTGTAAGGATTAAAAGGAAAAACAAATTCATATGATATGGACTGGTAGTGACAAAGAGAAAAAAGGGTAGAAACCCTATACTCTCCCTCCCACCCCCCGAAAAACAGATTTTCATGTCTAAATTTGCTATATATTTCTAGCAGGTGCTGATGCTGTCTGCGTAGCTGGAAAAGTCTGGCTGTCAGCAGACCAGGATCGACAGGTACACCGGGGTGGCTCTCTCTGCCTTTGCTGCTGGTATGATAACCTCCTGCTTCTATTCCTCTACAGTGACCTTGCCTTCCAAGTCTCAGACATTAATGCTGGGGCCCGTGGCAGCACAGAGGCAGCAGCAAAAAAAAAAAAAAAAAAAAACAACAACCCTATACTCTTGAAATAAGAGCTTTGTATGGTTACCAAATATAATACCAATGTACAAAAGTCAAATGCATATCTAAACAATGGCAACAAAGTAAAAATTAAGGTTCTAACAAAAATTAAGGTTCTCAGAAGTAAATAGACCATAAGATACATGTCTTTCTAGAGAAAACTATAAACAATTAAAGAGATTAATGATAACCTTCATCTTTATTAAAAATATTAAAGAAGACCTAACTAGACAGAGAATATTCAAACATTCAATTTGAATACAGGAATAGAAACATTGAAAATTTTTAAAGATGTCAAGTCTCTGCAAAATCATCTCTTTGAGAGGGTGGAAGGTGTAGAAGGAATCTGACAAGCAGATTCTAAGGAGGAACAAATCTAAGACTTGACACCCAGAAGATCAAGTAGGGATCTGCCCCACTTGCTATCAAGACAATATTAAGCTAGACTCATTATGAGCTCAGAAACATATCCTCCCATATATGAAACCTGGAGAGAGGCTGCACTACAGATTGATGGAGAAAGGATGGGTTTTCAAGTAAATGAAGCTGGGACAACTGGATATCCACTTAGAAAAAAAAATGAAACCAGATTCCTACCTTACAACACATACAAAAATTCTCAATGAATTAAGAAATCTCTCTCTCTCTCTTTTTAAAATCTCAGGCCTTTCTTTCTTTCTTTCTTTTTTAAAGATTTTATATGTTTTCTTTTAGAGAGAGGGGAAGGGAGGGAGAAAGAGAGGGGAGAAACACTGATGTGCAAGAGATATGTTGATTGGTTGCCTCTCACATGCCCCCAACTGGGGACCTGGCCCGCAACCCAGGCATGTGAGCCCTGACTAGGAATGGAACTGGGGACCTTTCAGTTTGCGCCGGCACTCAATCCACTGAGCCACACCAGCCAGTGCTCAAATCTCTTAAAGAATATAATATCACCTCAAGTGTAAGAAAGAACTTCTTAAAACACAGCAAGTACTAACCATAAAGGAAATGCACAATACACATGATATAGTTAATCAAACCTAATTAACAAATTCTGTATATCAAAAGATACAGAATGAGTCAAAGCACAAGCCATAAACCAGGGAAAAAATACTTGCAAAAATTATCACCAAAACATAACTGTATTTTTAGAATGTTTATAAGAAACTCCTAAAACTCAAAAAGACAAATAATTTAATAATTGAACAACACATATAAAGATACTTCAGAGAAGAGGAAACAGAAATGGCCAATAAATATATGACAAGATGCCTAATCTATTTAGTAATTAGATGAATGCAAATTAAAATCACAAGGAGTTACTGTCACATACTCAGCCCGAAACTAAAAATTCTGACAACTGCTATATAAATGTGAATTTAAAATTTAAAAAGAACTTCCGTGGAGTAAATGTTTTCTAGTGCCTGGGGATGATTATGCTGCCTGTTTCCCTACTAGCATGACGAAGACAGGCTCTGACCTCAGGATCAATCAGCATGCCAACTGGGGTGGCACAGAGTCACTGGAAAACCAAGTTCTGACTTTAGAAGAACTGCCATATCTTTGAAGGGTTATCTCCACCAACCCCCACGCCCCACTAAAGAACAAATCTTTGGCTTCTCAAATAGCATTTAAACATTATCAAGTAGAAACCATTCCAGTACCAAAAATCCATTATTAGTCTTCACAGCTAGTATTAATATCAAAAGAAACTGTCTCAGTATTTATCGGTAAAATTTTATACTCACTCATCAAGAGAATACACTTACTCCAAAAGCCCATGGTCCAAGTAAGAAGTACGTGACTTGAGCACTCTTCCACTTGCTCAGAGAAGAGAGTAATTCACACAAGCCACTTACCTGTCATCTGGCCTTTTCGTTCCTCGTTCATATGCAGAAGAAGGTGGTGAGAGGGAGCCCCTTCGTTTCCTTTTCTCTTTGTTTTGAGTTTGTTTGTCTGGGTCTCTCTCTCTTGACCTGTTAGGAGTCTTTGGGGTAGCTGTTTGTTCTCTGAAGCCAACAGCATCCCTTCCTCGTTCAGTTACTAAGGGAAAAGGGTTAAAAAAAATTTACTTGGTGAAATGTTCACCATCATGACAGTATGTCAACTGTTAATAAAATTTCTGTGCCACAAATGGGTCTATGGACTCCTCCCTTATATTCCAGTCCTGAATTTGGATGGGGCACAAGGTCTTGTGCGTGAGTGTAGTCTACTGCCTGAAAGCCTCTTCCATGAATGCTCTTTTCTAACCTTCCCTAAAGTGTCAGTCCAAGCCTTCAACATTTTTTAACAAGTTCTGTGCAACACAACATGCAAGATATTCCCATTACCTCTAGCAAGGCAGTCTGCTTGTCAGTTCGAAATATAAAAGCCTTGTATTGCCCCTGTACTCTGCATGTTTACAATTTGCAAGCTAATCATAGAATCCTCAACAGGAAATGTCTCTTCAATTGAAAAAAAAAATTAGACAGCTTTTTTTTTTAAACTAATAAAAGACTCTTCTTATTTGCTTCTTTATTCAAGAAGGGGGAGCTTTTTGTCCTGGCTGGGTTGCTCAGTTCGTTAGAGTGTCGACACAGACACCAAAAGGTTGCAGGTTCCATCCCCAGTCAGGGCACATACCTAGGTTGTGGGTTTGACCCCTGGTCAGGGGGTATATGAGAGGTAACTGATCACTGTTTCTCTCTCACATCAATGTTTCTCTGTTTCTCTCTCTCTCTAATATCAATAAATATATCCTCTAGGAGTGTAGGTTTTAGAATGTTTACTCTAGAGGAACAAGTGAATGGAAGAAAAGTTACTGAAGGCCGTGACTTCAAGGAAACAAACAACAAAGATAGTATAAAGAGACACCTCCTTTGGCAAAAATTCTTTAAGACAGCATAAAAATACAAGTTTTCAAACCTTTACACCAAATATTTCATTTACCTAATTATACATTGTCTGGTTTCAAAAACAAAATAGCTCAAGTTCTTATCAGTTACCTCTGCATATTTCCAAAATTGTATTTGTAAAGTTACATACATAGAATATCGCTGAATACCTACTTGTATTCTCCTTTTCAGTTTGACTTTTCTTTGGAATTCGATACACCTCCTGCAAAAAATAAACCAAAAGAAGGGTTGTTAGCATGGAGTGGAAGTGGTGATTGCTTTGAAGCTGAGTGATTTCACACAGCAACAAAGAAAAGAGAATGAACAGGGTGGTATTTAATTCTTTTCCAAAATTTAAGTTGTATCTGGCTTTAAATAAGAATATATCCCAGTCCCTTAAAAACAAGTAAAAATATATAGCACAAGTAAAAACATTTTAACATCTACAAGGCTTGTATGATCTCATTGGTCAAGTAGCAGTCTAAGTAACTGGGCATTATATTTCTAACAATGATACACTTCCTGATAATTTGTGTATGCTTTCTGCATATAAAATTCAGTCATCCATAGTTTCTTTATTGAGATTATTCATAAGAACAATTCTAACATCTCCCTCACTTACTATCTCTCCATACAGTACCTCAGCTATACAAAAAAAAAAAAAAAAAAAACACTTCAGAAAAATTATGTGTGTAAAGATAATTCCTGCTAGCAGCATATTTCTATAAATGTATAACCAATCTGGCTAATAGACAAATATCTACTTTCATACTATTGTTATTCTTTAAAAGGGAAGATACATTCGATCATTGTTGCTCTTGAAATAGCATCTAATACTGCTCCAAAATTATTCCTGAGAAATGTAAAGTGTGTTTTAGGCCCTGAGGTACTTTTCTTGCTGCATAAATCTAAGGCCTAGAACCGGTTTTGTTCCCTTGTAGTCCCTCACTGTTGTGGTCCTTCAAGTAGCTCTTGGGCACAACACTTCCTACCAGTCACCTTATTAAATGGGCAAATGACAAACTCACACATTATCAATGGTACATCATATGATATCCTCCTTTTAGAGTAATCTCACAATATTGAGCATACCTATATGACTGGGTAATCCACTTTTAAAGGAATTGCACAAAAAAAAAAAAAAAAATCAAAGAACTCCTCCTTCCACATGATTGTTGACTCTAGCAAATTCATAGAAAATGAGAAATAACCCATATGGCACACAAGTGGGAAAGGGTCAAGATGTAATATTCAGTTACCATTATAAATGACAAATGAGGACCACAGAGAATTAGAACAATCTATATGAATGTAGTTTATTTTATTTTTAAAAATTTTATTTATTTATTTTTAGAGCGGGGAAGGAAGGGGGAAACACAGGGACAAAAACATCAATGTGCGAGAGAAACATAGATTGGTTGCCTCTTACATGCCCACAACTGGGGACCCAGCCCACAACCCAGGCATGTGCCTTGACTGGGAATTGAACCAGTGACCTTTCTGTTCACAGGCCAGCACTCAATCCACCGAGCCACACCAGGCAGGGCTGAATGTAGATTAAAAAAAATAATCCTACAACATAGAGAATATGGTTAAAGTCATTAACCTTGAAAGGAGCACCATTTGGGAGACGCGTACAAATGAAGTAGCTTTGCGCATTCCCTCCTAGGCTGTCTTTCGTCTGTAAGACTTCCACTACAGTGGAGATTATTCTCAACTCTGGCTGCATAATTAGACCACTGCGGGGAACTTTTATTGAATCTAAAACTCTGAGCATGAGTCCCAGGCATCTGTATTTTTAAGAAGCTCCCAGATGACCCTGGATGCCCAGAGAAGAGTGAGAACCACTGAACTGCTGCTTCTTTTGGTAGCCCTTACTCACTATTCACAAGGAAAAATTTGAGAGATAGAACTATGCATATGCATGCCTGTCCTCAGCTCAGAGCATAGTGGGCCCCCTCTTGGGCTGCTTTCAATTGGAGAAGGTATATTCTCATCTGCTCCTCTGTGGGATACCTGCAGTTGTCAGCAGTCAGTGTCTACTTGTGAACTGAATCAGGAATAAAGGCAGAAAGGACAGAGCTGATACTCTTAGCTCTGTCTGATTCCTCCTGTCTGCTTCTCAGAGGGGTCACCAAACTTAGGAAAAAGTAAAGCAACTCATCAGCACCCACCCACACTACAGGAAGAAAATAGGTATTCTGCAAACCTAGACACTCCAAAAGATAACATGTTCATTCATGAAAGGTGAACAGAACAGATATAACAAAGGATGTCTGTGTCAACTAAGAATTACACAATTTTAACCTACTTAGCTTCTTTTGCATAAGGTCTTGGCATTACAAGTGTTCATTACAAATACTTACGGTAATTTATTACACACACCTCAAGTTGGGGACCCATTCTGTGGTGGCCATTAAGTACCAAAGGAAATATTTCTCAAAGATACATTCTTAATTCCATTCAAAAGTTTTGAGCTGCTGCTAAGTAGAACATGTATTCTGATGTTCACAAAATGAATGACTAGTGGCCAAGAGCAATTGACTGTTAGTGTGTGCCCAACACCATGGAGAACAAATTCTATCAATATACACCTAAGCACTTGGAGTTACTAACTTGACCCTCCTCTACATATACTCAAAACTGCATACAAAACTTATAAACAGGAAACTCAGATTTACTTTGAAGCCCTGAAAATACAACTAAATGTTTCCAAAGTCCCACAATACTGAAAACCGGGAAGGAAGCAGCCATGTGAAGATTATTGTAACACTTCTTAAGATCATTCTGTCTTGTGAATAGGTCGCAATAGTGTTAGCCTACATGATACGGAAGTCTGTTTGGAATAATGCCATACCCGCAGGCTGAGTTGGCTTAATTTATATTAACCCTTTATATATAAAATCACTTTACTTAGTTAAAAATTCTACTCAGGAGACAGGCATATTATGAAAGAACACTGAACTGTGAGTCAGGGAACCTGGGTTCTAGGACTAACCCTGCCCTCTGAGGGTCCTAAAGGCATATAGTTTCAAACTCCAACTAGTATTCTATTTTATTACAGATTTTATTTATTTATTTTTTAGAGAGAGGAAGGGAGGGAGGGAGAAAGAGTGAGAGAAACATTGATGTACAAGAGATACATCAATTGGTTGCCTCTCGCAAGCCCCCAATTGGGGACCTGGCCCACAACCCAGGCATGTGCCCTGACTGGGAATTGAACCAGTGACCTTTCAGTTCACTGGTGGGCACTCAATCCACTGAGCCACACCAGCCAGGGCCATCTAATATTCTTTACATATCTCCCTGTTTTATTTCTTTTGTGTCTAGGTGCTGCTACCAACTAACATACACATTCGTATACATTTAAGCCATAATTTTTCAGGGCAAAAATTATCTCATGCTTTGCTATACCTCTAGCAACCAAGAATAGTGCTGGGCATATAACACTCAATTACTTCTGAATGGACCAACAAGTGAAATTCTACTTCTAATTTGTAGAAATCAACCATATATTGTTAAATAAACTCAAAGTACTACATACATCATGCTTTTTATCACTAACCCTAAACCATCACTGTCTTTCATCCCTGGTTAAGAACACTATTTACAGGCCTCACACATAACCACAAACATTGCATATTTCCAGGGTCAGAGGAATAAGTGTGCCTCTGCAACATTTTAAATGCTTTTCAATACTTAGAACAGTCTACCCTTGGCCAATCACTCCTCTTCAGTAGAAGGCTCGAAAATCAATCTTCAGATACCATCTGATAAACACTGAGTCACTGAGAGGCTCATGCACCATCAATGTACCCAATATTCCTTTTATAAAAATGTTTAAATGTAGGTGGCGATGTAATTTGTGGAACTATGATTTGCTCATTCATATAACAACCACTTGAGCAACAACTATGTGTGAAAAGCAGGTATGAAGGGTCTCCTATGTTTTGGACACTGGAGATGCAGTGCCTGTTGCCAAGGGTTCACAGACTAATAATAATCATGGCTAATGCTTCTTATTGTGTGCCACATCCTTTAACTGCATTCTTATGTATTCTTAAACTGCTAAAAGGGTATTATTGCTATATCTACAGTACATACAAAATAGGTTCAGAGAGGTTAACTATTCCAAGGTCATACTGTGACAAAGTGAGTTACAAACTGCACCCAGAGTCCAAGCTTAGGTCTGTCTCTGTACAAAGCACAAACTCTTAACCACTATTACTATCACCTCAAAAGCACTCACGAAAAAGAGAAAGTAAACACGCACCATCTTATGGTAGGTATATATGAAATGTAAGTAAAAAACAGAGGGGTATTAAAACTGGTTTGGGCCTTAGGAGAGAGGACTGGGAAAAGTGTCCTGAAGGAAACAGACATTTGACTTGTCTTGAAGATGACTTAGAGTTGTACACAGAAAGAAAGAGGTGGAAAATACACACATGGAAGATTGAACACATGTGTTTATTCCAAGTTTATACCTAAGTCCTAAAAAATGATAGAATAAAAATGATATAAACTCATCTACACTATCTTTTCTTTCTAAGAATATTATGTGGTACTAAGTGTGTATATGCAAATATTTTATTCTATTCCACGCACTTACATTTTCTTTTTTCTTGATGATTCACACACAGAAAAAAATCCTGCATCCATGAAATAAGATGCTCTTAAAAAAAAAAAAAAAGACACCAAGAATAAGAATAAATTCTTGGTAAGTAAAACTATGACAGAAAAAAAGGGGTTGAGTGTCTCCCAGAAAGCAGAGAGAAAAAAAGCCAAGAAGGAAAATGGGAAATTACAAGAAAAGAACTAGAAGGTAAATGCTAGAAGTGCACGTGCAGTGGCAGGTATGCCAGAAAGCAAGGAGAGAAGGAACCAGGGAGAGAAATTATCAAAAAAACAATCCAAGAACATTTTTTAGAACTGAAAGACAAGAGCCACCACATGGAAAAGGCTCAAGTACCTACCACAGCAAAGGAACTAAAATGGCATCAGACTTCAGTAACAACAATGTAAGCTAGATAATGATGCAATGGTATCTCAAACACTTTAAAAGAAAATCTATTTGTTAATGATAATGATAATCTATTCTGCCAAACAAGCAAGAATAGAATACAGGCATTTTTTCAGATCCACAAGGTCTCAATTTTATCTACCAGAAGAGAATGCTGAAGACCAAGACTGTGGAGGGTCTAAGAGTCAAGATTCTGAACTCTGACACATCTCATAAACTGCCTACAGCGTCTACTGTACCACACTGGGTACCTAAGACCTAACGATTTCTGAAAGAGTGATGGAAAAGCTTTGGAAAGTTATTGTAAGTGAACTATCCCGCATTTAGAATATGATACAGGCTTATATTAATATATGTATGTATATTAAATTCAACAACTGGGCATTCATGCGCATTATAGATCATGTATTGAATCTTTACTTTTGTGCAAATAACCAGGAGACAGTGGTTATTTTTTTTTAAAAAACCTGCAAAAAATATGAAGATATATCACTCAAACCTGTTACAATTTTAAGAAAAGTTATCTTCTAACAATACTGTGCCTAACAGGAAAGTTTAGTTATCTGAAAAAAGCATTGTTTTGAGCAATTGCTATAATAAGCAAATTTTTACATTAAAAGGGTGGATGTTTTTAATACAATAAAGCTGTTAACAGAAATGTACATCTGAAGATAAAGAACCAGCTTGTAACAGAAAAAGATTATGAGTTTGAAGGGCAAGTGGAAGAGAGAAACCACATAAAGCTAAAGACATAAATTTGAAATTTAGGAAATAAGCTAAGACAACAGATCCACAATTTGGGATAACCTTAAGAAACAGTAACTTACGTTGTGATACTGCAGGAGGCTGTCAAGAGAGAAAGTGCAGAGAGAAAAAACAGGATGATTTGAAAGCAAATGAAACACTTGTTAGCATTCCCACTTCTGGGTAAATATCCAAAGGAAATGAAAACAGGATGTCAAACAGATACCTGCCTCTCAGCTTCTTTCCAGTATTACTTGCAATAGCCAAGATATGGGAACAACTTGTCAATAGCTGAATGGCTAAAAAAGATGTGTAATGTATACACAATGAAACATTATTTAATCATGAGAAAGGACATCTTGCTATTTGTGACAACATAGATGGACCCCGAGAATATCAGGCTAAGTAAAATAAATCAGACAGAGAAAGACAAATACTATGCGATATCACTTACATATGGAATCTAGACAAGCCAAACTGTAGAAATAAGAAATAGTGGCTATTAGGGGGTTAGGAGGTAAGGTGGGGAAAGGTGAGGTGATAGTCAAACAGTACAAATTTCAAGGTATAAGATGAGAAAGTTCTGAGAACCTAATATATAGCATAGTGAATAGTTAAAAATACTGTATTTATGTATTTGTATGTATATATGATATAATTGACAGGTGCCAAGAGAACAGATCTGAAATGTTCTCTCCACAAAAAAAGAAACGGTAATTTTATGATGTAATACAGACATTAGCTAACATTATGGTGGTAATCAGTTTGTAATACATAAGTGTATCAAATCAACATATTGTACACCTTAAACTTATACAATAGGTCAATTATATCACAATAAAGCTGGAAAAAATGTAGATACTAAAACAAAAAACTGTTTTAGCTCAAGAAATGTTATACAGCTATGATTCTGATGTTTTTGTCTTTATTATACATGAATCATAATTCCCCAAAGCAGTTAGATTGTGTTTAAAGTTACAGTAGCCCTGCGCAGTGTGGGTCAGGGTCAGCCTGTGAACCAAAAGGTCGCCAGTTCAATTCCCAATTAGGACACATGCCTGGGTTGTGGGTCAGGACCCCAAGCAGGGGCATGTGAGAGGCAACCAATTGGTGTATCTCTCACTCATCAATGTTTCTCTCCCTCTCTCTCTAAAAATAAATAAATAAAATCTTTAAAAAATAAAGTTATAGTAAACAGAATCTTCTAATAAAAAAAGGTTCTCTTTTAATTACACAGTTTTAAAAATAATACCAATTTTTGGTTAAAAAGCACTTGAGCAAGTCACCTACTAGGTCATTAAGCGGGCCTAAACCGGAATGTTCTCATCCAATAGTCTCAAAAAGTATTCATTGGAGTTTGTTGGCAACACATTGAAGCACATTTTTAACATGTCCTGAATGAACTGCTGGAAATAGGTTATAAAAACAGGATCAAAACAAAATTACAAACCACTATTTTATAAAAAAATACTTTTTCTGCAAAGGATAAAAATTTAACACTAATATAGACTGCTCTTGAGCTAGTTAGAGTGTGATTAATTTTTTACCTTTTATTATATACATATTATCTATTATATGGTAACATTTGCTTTTTAAAACTAAGTCTAGATTATTTCATTTTTCTTTGTTGGCAAGTATAGATCGAACTGAGTATGTGTCAACCAAATCATCTCTCCTATTTTCCTAAAATGATAGCAAGACTAAGAACAAAAAAGACTGTGAGCGAGCTGCCACTCTCATATCTGGAAGAAGCAGAAGAGCAGGATGGAACAAAAAGAAAATTTGAAAGAGAAGCTATGAGATATGAAGACCAAAAGTTCAAGAGCCAACTTCAGGAAAAGAAGTCCTAGGAACAAAGGAACTATTTTAAAAAATAATGAAGATGAGCTCAGTTGGTTAGAGAGTTGTCCAGATATGGCAAGATTGCAGGTTTGACCCCTGGTCAGGGCATATATAAGAATCAACAAAGGAATGCAAAAATAAGTTGAACAACAAATCAATGTTTCTCTCTCTAATGAATAAAAAATTTAAAAAAAGGAAGATGAGCTTTCCAAACCTAAAAAAGTATATAAAAATACTTCTCATTAAAAAAGCTAACAGAGTCAAACAGAAAATAAAGAAACTATGACCAAGTAAGTCTGCAACTGGGATTATATGCCCCCCAAAACTGTCCTATTGGCTCATACAGGGAAGTGTAAAAAATGTTCATCACCGCAACGTCTATGGTGGGAGAGAGCTGATGGCAATCGGAGTGCCCATCACTAGAAAAGGATGAATAAAATGTGGGTGCACACCACAAAATACAGAAATCGGACAAAAAGGACTAGAAAGAATACAAAACAACATAATAGATGGATCTTAAAAACAACGTATTGAAATTTTTAAAAAAGCAATGAGATAACATAGTACCATTTAGATCTACAAAAAATACATGCAGGAAGAGTTATTTAACAAAATCCAACATACCTTAATGATAAAAATAGTCAACAAATCAGGAATAGAAGGGAAGTTTCCCAACCTGATTAAGGGCATATATGAAAAACTCACAACTAACATCATACTTAATGATGAAAGTCTGAAAGCTTTCTCCCTAAACTCAGAGCAAGACAAAGATGCCCCTCTCACTATTTCTATTCAACATTGTATTGAAAGTGTTAGCCAGGGCAATAAGGCAAGAAAAGGAAATAAAGGACATCCAAATTGCAAAGAAAAAAGTAAAACTATCTCTGTTTGCAATTGAAATGATCTTGTACGCAGAAAATCTTAAAGAACCACCCCCCCCCCGCCACGCACACACAAACCCTGCTGAAGAGCTCACCAAAACTGCAGGATACAAGACCAACACATACACAAAATAATTTATGTATACTGTCAATGAACAAGCCAAAAATGAAATTGAGAAAATAATCACATTATTATGTTAGCATAAAAAGTTAAACACTTAGGAATAAAAGTTTTAACCAAGAAAGAGCAAGGCTAGGGCACTAAAAGTCACAAAACACTGGTTCCAAGAAATTAAAGACGTGTCCCCTGAGGAGACACTCTTCTAACTTCAGAGAGCTGGGCTCTCAAGAAACCAAAGGTAGTAAGAGTCAGTTTTGGTTTTCATCCTTATTTGAGAAGCTGCTCATATTTATGGACCTCTTGCCCCAGAAAGCCCCAGAGTTTCGCATCCTTTCATAGGCTTCTGACAACGTCCTAATGTTCAACCATGAATCACAGGTTGCAAGCTCTGCAGCGCTAAGGAAAAAAAGGTACTTAAGCAAAACATTAAAATGACAGTTTCTATGATTTCAGAATGAATTTGGATTATAGCTTTAAAATCAAAAACAGATTAAGATAAACCTGAAAAGTATTCACCATAATTCCATGATTCCCCTAATAAGAATATAGAAATCACTATTTGTTGGATCAGAAAAAGGAGTGGAAACAATATAGGATTTAAATCAAAAGACCTGAGTCCATTTTTATTTCTGTCACTTAAAAGCTAAATTACAATCTCATGGACTTGTTTGCATTCACAGCTGATAAAAACATGACCCCAGTGCCCTAGGGAAACTCAAATGACCAAGGAGAAGCAGTCTCTGCTTTCACACAATGTACAATTATGAAATGTTATCTGCTATAACTGGGAAGGATGTTACGGGAGCAGACAGAAAAGGCAGAATACTTTGTCTTGGAGGGCTGGAAAAGGCTTTCCTGGAGGAAGGAGAAGAGACATCTAAACAAACAAAAAAGTGTTTTCAGGAATGAGTACGATTACTTGTGTGTATGAACGTTTAGTAGTGCAGGCCCACTGACAGGCCAGAACGGCTTGAGTCATGACATGTACACCTCGTTAAGAAAAGATGAACTTCATTTTAATAATGTAATAAGGAACCATTTAAATGTTTTAAATAGGACAATGACAGGAACACATCTGCATCTTCCAAAAGACTACTCTGGCTACTAAGTATAGCACAGATTGTTGGGGGCACACAATCATTCACTACAATTGGTAACTTATTGTTATAACCATTACTATGAAGACACAATAATATAAAAGTAACTTATGGTCCATGCCCTTGAAGATCTCATGGTCCAGTGAGGGGAAACAAGAATTTACACAAGTAATTTAAATAATTTGTTAAGATTACTTCTACTGTATAGAAATACAGAAAAGGACAGAGAACTACAAAGGAGGAACTGCAACTGTAACTCTGAATAAAGGAAGATTTAAAAAAAGATACAAAGAAAAGAAAGGATATTCTAAGCAAAGAGAACAGCATGTACAAGGACATGGAAAGGTTAACGTATGGTGGAGCAAAAGTAGGTTTATGGTTGTTCATATGGAAAATAATAGAATAAATAATAAATAGTAATACAAGAATAAAGTGTTTCACATACTCGAAACCACAAACCTACTTTTGCTCCACCCTGCATATAAATAAACAGCCTAATCTGACTCATGAACTTAGTGTTTAAATGAAATTATTGAACAAGAAGGTTAGATAGACATGGAAGTACCACCCCTACTTATTTAGTTCCTCATACACTTAAAGGCATTGTTATTTTAATAATGGTAGATGTGTGATGCCATTAGAGATTCTGATTATTGATCACGTCTGTGTTTTTTAAAAGATAACACTATAGCATAACAAAACATAATATAAATGGGGAAAAGAATGGGAGCAAGAAATACAAATAGGAGGCTGTTAAAACAGTCTAAGCAAGAAATGACAAGACCCTGAATTAAAAGTGGCAAAGAGGAGACAATATGACCCACTTCACAAGTAGGACAAAAGAAATCTCAGGTGCCCTAAGAAATGCCACCTTTTAAGGGATAGGCAGAATAGAACATTAATGAGAGTTACAGAAGAAAACTCAAGAAAGGGTGTAGTGTCACATTAACAGAAGGAAAAGAGAAATGAGAGAGGTTAAATACTTCATGAGTACACACATTCATTCACATACATAAATACACATGTGTATTTTTTACAGTCTGCTGACAGCTCCTACAAGTGATGCCCCAGTAGCAATGACTTCATCCAAAGCCTGGATGTTGGTTTCTAAATATTGTTTCCCACCAGAAGGAACCAGAGCTTATTAGAGAAGTGGCTGATTTCAGGGCTGGGTAAGTACAAGATGAGCCTGAAAGAGCATGTTAAAAAATAAAATGGAGCCCTGGCTGGTGTGACTCAGTTAATTGAACACCAGCCTGTGAACCACAAGGTTGCTGGTTTGATTCCCAGTCAGAGTATATGCCTGGGCTGCAGGCCAGGTGCCAGGCTGGGGGCTTGCAAGAGGCAGTCATCTGATGTTTCCCTCTAATATGGACGTTTCTCTCCCTTTCTTTCTCCCTCCCTTCCTCTCTCTGAAAATAATAAAATCTTTTTAAAAATAAATACATACAATGGAGATGTCAAAAACAAATGGAAGGGATCTTATAGAATCTCTCAATGCCAAATAAGGGACAATTTCATTTAAGCATTGAATAAATAATGGAACTAATAAATCATAATTCATTGAATAAAAACAATAATCCATGAGTGTAAACTGATATAAATCAATTAATGAAAAACTAAATTGAAAAGCAGGGAAAGCTCTTATTTATGCAAGAATGGCAACCAAAAAATACAGAAGGAAAGGAATGATGGATTAGAATATCACCATCTGGCAACCATCATAGTTATGTGATTCAGGCAAATTCACTGGATGTTGAAACTAAAGCATAAATTTGATGGAAAAACAGGATATTTATGTATTTCCAAAAGTGCTCCTATGTGATACTTTTTAATTAGGAGAAAAACAGTAACTTTATATTGGAGAAATCTGGTGGATACCACCTTAATTAAGTGATCAAAGTTGATGATGCCAAAAATGGAACAAATCAACATTATGTGAAGAATACTACTGTAATATTCCTAACCAAAAATGTATAACCTAAATCCAAATAAAAGAAAACCCAGTGAGCCAAAATTGAGAAATATTCTAAGAAATTCAAAAGTATTCAAAATGTGAAGTTTGTAAAAGCAAAGAAAGATTGAGGAACTATTCCAGATTAAAGGATTACTAAAGTAATAAAATTCAAGGTAACTCTCGCTCTCAGGTTACAGTCTGGAATAGAAAAAAAAATGTTTTTTGCTATAGAGAATACTATATGCACAAATGGCAAAATTTGAATGAAGTCTGTTGATTAAATACTATTGTCACTATAATTTATTGATTTTGATACACCTACTGAAGTCATGTGGAAAAATGTCCTTGTTTTTATGAAATAACCTTGTATACGCTGAAAATACTAGGGGCAGCAGGTATCTTATCTGTAACTTACCCTTTAAAAAAAAGTTTAAAAATTTTAGGAAAAATGATATGGCAAATTTGGTAAAATGTTAAGTTGAGGGATCTAGGTCAAGAGCTTAAAAAAATTTTAAACTGTCCCTGGCTGGTGTAGCTCAGTGGATTAAGCGTGGGCCTGCAAACCAAAGGACCACAGTTCAATTCCCAGTCAGGGCACATGCCTGGGTTGCAGGCCAGTTGCCGGCAGGGGACACACGAGAGGCAACCACACATTGATATTTCTCTCCTGCTCTCCTTCTCTTCCCCTCTAAAGATAAAATAAATAAATAAATAATAAATGAATGAATGGATAAATAAATAAATAAAAGAATCATTTAAAAAAGAAAGAAAATATCAGGAAAAACATTAAAATGCCATTAAAAAAATTTTTTTAGACTGATTGTTTTCTACATTTGTCACTAAAATGTGTATTACTTGCAGAATACATACACAAGAGTATGTTTGCAGTTTTCTGGTATGTCTAAAGTTATTTAAAAATTTAAAAAAATTCAAGAAGGATAATTTGTATTTTTAAATTGTAATTACATAAAAAACTACATTATAAGAACTTATATGTATTAAAAAATTTATCATTTCCAACTAACTTGATCATGATCCTGAGGGAAAAACAATATTCCTTAAAGGTCTCTTCTAGTCCAGCAATGTATATATTCTTCCACTTCTCAGATAGCCTTACATCCAAATAAAGTAATTTTCCCTAAACAGTCATTTAAAAAAAAAAAAAAGCTAACTTCATGCCCTATAAAAACATGATCATTATGTCTTTAGGGAAACAGAGTTAAGAGCTCACCAAAAAGAACTGTCAAAATGACTCCACTCAATATTAGACTGTTTAGAGCAGCCGAACTCTGTACTTTACTGTTTAGATCAGGTGTTGGCAAACTTACTCTGTAAAGGACAGGATAGTAGCTATTTTAGGCTTTGTCTGTCATCCAGTCTCTGAAGCAATTACTCAACTCTACCACTGCAATACGAATACAGCCACAGACAGAATGTAAATAAACGAATGTGGCTGTGTTAAAAAAAATTTTATTTACAAAAATAGGCCGTGCTGCAGATGTGGGCAACCCATGATTTATATTAAAGTATTTATCCAATAATAGCAAAAGGGACTACTAATAAGTTTAAGGCCACATTTGCCATTTACCAAGGACATAAAAAAACTTCAATGTTCTTGGGGACTGATTCCAAATTTTAAAGAAAAGGATAACCAATATTGATCTTTATGGATACAGAATTCTCTCTACTAAAAATTTTGAGATTTATTACAGAAATCCAGGGGCCATAATTTCACATAAAACATTAGTTACAGATTACATTTCCAAGCAGTGATTCAAAACTCTTCAGTTAGATAACTCAATATTTTATTTCTGAAGAGAGTTTAATACTCAACTTTCTAAGAAAATAATGTTTGTTGTATTAAAGATAATGTCTGGCGAGAAAGATGAAAGGTAAGAATAAGAATGGTCATTAAGGAGAGTCCAGCTTATTACATGTGGAGAATGTTGTCTCTAAATCATCTAATTCAGGTGTAACTGTAACTGCCTAGAATTCATTACAGAGAGAGATGCACATCCTATAACCTCAATGTCTACAAGACAGGCTCTGGAATCACTAGCCATCACAATCTCTTGGGTGTTTAATCACAACTGAAACTGCAAAATTCACAGGGACCTTACCTCTTTCTCACATGATCCAAATGAATGAAGATTCTCCAGTCAAGCATAATTAATCACCACTCATAACCAGCTGTTTTGCCCTGTGAGGTCTAGGGTATATTTTCAGCATGAAGGGTGATGTACAACAATTCCTTTTTCAAACAGAAATCTATGCACATGTCCCTGCTGAAAATGTAGCCCAGTAAATTTGCTTGTGACAGTAAAGACATGCTCATGTGTAGCAATGTGCTAGGTGGTGTTTCTTGTTTCGGTCTACTTTAGGAGTCAGAATGTGTAAGCCTTGTGGAGCCAAGGCAAGGCAGTGGTCCTGTGTATAGAGGTATAGAAAAAGTAGCTCACTTAATCCTTTCTTGCCAGGAGTCGGGATTTTCCCAGAACGACATCCATTGTCGGCAATGGACGCACCAAAATAACGCCGGCGCCAGTGAGTTAACCACCTCTGTCCTCTTTTCACCTATTATATTTTTCATGCATCATCCAACTTCCCAACCATCTTCCTGTTTCTTCACAGAATGCACGCTAGGTTCTTGTTTTTCTTCAGCACGAAGTTGAAAATGGAGTTGAGAAAAGGAGACACATGGTCAGCTGGTGATGTTAACAAGCTCCTTGCTGCCCTGAGAAGCTAGATGGAAATGGTTCAAGTTACAAGAGGGATCATCATCAGATCTGGGAGGACAAAGAGTAATTCATGAAGCTTCATTCCCTTCCCTCCCACCCTTTTTCATTTATTGATGATCCCTATAGTCTGCCTGCACAGAAAAACAAAGATTAAGGAATCTGAAGCAACCTCTTTCAGTTCTTCACTCCATCCAGTGTGCAGTAAGGCCAACTGGAACAAATGCCCAGAAACATTAAAGTGGCCCCAAAAGGTCAGGGAAGCTTGGAGTGGCTAACATAACCACAATCTTAGATCAATGTTTTTTGGTTTTTTTTTTCCCTTTAGGGAGCTTTCATTTTGATCTCTGCATACAGAGGAGGAAACTGAGGCAGTGATGACAAAATGACTTCCCAGGGTCAGATCAATGTTTTTTTAGTATGATCTCAGAATTAACTTCAGCAACTAACAGTGCTTGGCAACAGGTGCTAAGATTGGGTGAGTAAGACATTTTCTTTCCCCGCCAATGTTTACTTGAACACATAGGTGGAAGTCAGACAGAAGTAGTTAACTCTTTCAATGCCGGATAGTATGGATACACTGTATAGTAATCACATCATGTCAATGTGTTTCTCTTTATAAAATGTTCAAATTACGGATTCCTAAATTCAGAGTTCTTGTTAGATGCTAAAGTATTTCTTTAAGGACAACCATAATTACAGTTTTGAAATTAGAACCATTATAAATGTTAATAGAACAACAGATGAATTAAAAATCCCAGCACCAATGTGTAACAAAAGATCACAGTTAAGCAAAAACATTTCTCAGTAATGTAATTCTAGATGGGTAATGATTCCAGAGCAAAGTAAAGTTTGAAGAAAGAGGATTTTATTCAATGGCTTCCTTAATGCTAAGAATCAGGATAAACCCAAAGTATACAGAGTAAGAAGGATATATTTTAAGTATGAATAAAATTTTAAACTTCAAATCAAGAGGACCATCAAACTACACAGTACTGTGTAATTGCTTTAATCTTTCACATAGAAATAGGGAGGATAACAAGCAGGGGAAGAAATAATTATATAGGACTCAAGAATAATTCATACCATTACAATTACAATAAAAAACTACCACATAAACAAAAACAGTCACTTTCTCCAGAGTTTAAGAAGAGACAGGGTTTTAAAGAATTATGATGATTATCTTTTTTTTTTTTTTAAATTATGTCAACCAGAGGCTTCTTGGGCATAGGTGAACCACTAGGTCTATAACTCCACTCTCTCTCTATAAAATTATAAGGGCTTTTCTAGTCCACCTGTGTATTTGTCTCCATTTCCACCTTTTGTAATGAGCCAACCACAGTACAGGATCTGCTAGCAGTCTCTAAATATGAGAGACTTCTTCAGGGAAGAATAAGGCAGGCCTTAAATAAAGGTCCACCAAGTGACTGACCCAGCATCTCTCTCAATTAATTGCAATTCCAGGTCCTATAGTTCACATGTTGTGCCATAGGCAGATTTACTTTGAGTCCTTCCTTTCATATTTATGAAAAGGTCAGATTTCACAAGGCTTAGTAAGGCTGAATTTAATGCTGAACTGTAAGTGATGGAAAAAGCAGCATGTGTAAGAGCTCAAGTGGATAAACGAGCTGAAACTACATGATACTTAAAGAAGGGTCTCAACACAGCAAATTGCAAATGCCAAAAATAAGCACAGCGCACAACCAACCAACTAACTCATTTTGCTCAGTGTTAAGGCCAGTCCCATAGGGGTCAAACTGCAAGATTAATAGGTGAGCTTTGTAGTCATAATTGGGGATAGGAGGATTCAAGTATCCATCTCGCTGCAAATAAATCTGTATTGCTGGTTTATCTAGTTGATCCACCTCTGGCAGAAGAAAGGAGGAACAGAAAAATAGAAGCTAGAAATGTAACCTGTTCCCATAGGATCCTCAAGACCTGAATCCCAGATCTAGATCACTTACAGTAGAAATGTACCACTTCTCTCCTAGGCTCATCCTGTTACTCACTTCTGTGTTTATCCAAGAGCCAGATGGGGTTTTCTGCAAAGCAAACCCTGCACACCTTGCTACCTTCTTTAAGAGGTGATTATATACATATTAGTCCTAAGGGTCCCACATCTCTCTATTTTTCCTCTAGATAGCATCTTTTGTGGAGAGAAATAGGCATTTAAAGATAGATCTATTTCAGACACAGTATTGGAACTGAATACCAACTAGGTACATATAAAGTTGTTTTACTAGAATAGAAATTTACATCAAATCATTTTTGCTGAAAAGATGCTAAACTACCTTGGTTTTCCAATTAGTTTTTTATTTTAAATTAATTTTCAGTTAATTCAATAAATTAATTTCCAATTAATTTAAACATTCATTTTTTCTTGCATAGACTCTTACACAGAATTTTTTAATGGAGAATCATATACCTGTTACATAAAGAATTTTTTGCTTTTGTTTTCAATGTAAAGAGCACTACAATAACTAAATTCTCTGTTGTGATACACTTTTCCAAATGAGGAAAAGGGGACATTTGCATATTAGTTTGGCTGGTATACCTCTTGCCAAGGTTTAAAGATGTTTGAGACATTTATAATTACCTGACAGTAAGATACTATTCTGTTTTTCAATGTATAGCTAGAAAAGTAGATAATTCGACTTAAAGTTTATGCAACTCTAAACCTGAGTAATTCACATTAAAATGAAAAAATGTTTTCTTACCTTTAGGTCTTTCCAACTATCCAGGAGCTTGGTGGCCAAATCACTTATATCTACTGTTTTATCTGTCTGTTCCTGGCTCCTCTCACTCTCCACATCCGACACACCCTCCTCTTCATCTTGGGATGGTGTTTCCTCAGCAATATGTTCTTCTAGTTTTGTGCCATTGCTCGCTTTAGGCTCTATTTCAATGTCAGCCTCTGGCTCAGATGTGGGTAGCTTACTGGCCTCCACAGCAATTTCACTATCAACTTTAGATTCAGGCAGCTGTTGTGTGAGCAGCTGTTGTGACTGTAACTCTTCCTCTTCTTCTACAGGGATGTTTTCTAACTGGTCAAGGTCCTCTTTGCCATCTTTGCCTTCTAGCTCACTGATAGCATCAGAGATTGCACTGTCCATGCTATTTTCATTTATAATTTTAAGTCTGCGAAACATGAGCTTCTTGGGGGTGTCTGTGTCACCTTCAGTGCTCAGCTTGGTGGAAGGATCAGGTGTGTTGAGCGGTGTGTGAGCCCGTGACGTATTCTCACTAGAATACCCATCTCCTTCACTCAGTGGAGGAACAGCAGTCTTGGTCTGAGACCAACGTTGAATAACTGGAAGTACTTTGCTTTCCTCCAACATATTTTTAGTAGGAATAGGTAAGTGTTCCAAAGTCTTTATAATCTGATTAAATACAACAACAACAAAAAAAATCACTTTGTACAGATAGATGACTTTTCAAACCTCTGGATGGGGGTCAGATCATTTCTGCAGGAGCAGTGGGATTTCTGTTACTGTCTTATCACATTAAGATATAAGTTTCTATAACCACAAAAGGATTTAAATGTCATATTATTATTTTTTTCTACAGAAGGGAAGGAAAAATTTTAGTAAGACTCAACAGCAAGAATAAAATATGCAGTAGATTACTGCTCACAACATTATACAGGCAGGACTGATTAATACTAACATTCCCCACCAGTTTTCAAACCTGAGTAGATTTTTTAAAATATATAAACTATTAGACCTTACCTAGGGGATCGTTTTCTAAAAAGTTTCCCAAGTGACTATTTACAGGCATGAGAACTATGCAACAACATATATAAATGATGTCTCACATACAAAAAAAATGTATATTTATTTACCTCTTTGTACCCTTGGATAAATATCTGTCTAGCAAAGACTCTCTTTTTATTCAGAAATAATCAACCCTCCCACTCTAAAATCCAGGAATTTCTTCCAAAGTACACCCTGCAATGTAGTTCCACCAAAACCCCAAAGTTTTCCCAACTTCTGCTTATTGCCAAATCTCCTGGGAGAAGAATGAAGGCAAGATGATCACTACTTTGCCTACTCCCATGTTTCGTTCTGTTTTTGTTTTTTAAGAGTATTATTAAACAACTTTGGGATTGTATTAGAAATTATGATTAAAAAGAACTGTATTTAGCCCTGACTAGTGTGGCTCAGTTCGTTGAGGGTTGTCCTGTAAACTGAAAGGTCATGGTTCAATTCCCAGTCAGGGCACGTGCCTGGGCTGTGGGTTTGGTTCCAGCCAGGGTGCACATGAGAGGCAACTAATCTGTGTTTTTCTCTTATATCAATGTTTCTCTCCCCACTTCCGACCTTCCCCTTTCTTTAAGATCAGTGGGCATGATCTCCAGTGAGGAATGAATGAATGAATGAATAAAGTAAGAACTACATTTAAACCAAGTTAGGAAATACTGTTTACTTCATGGGAAGGTACAAATCACAACTCCACTAAAAATGATACCATTAGACATTTACTTAGATCTTTTAAAACACTTATTTTTAAAAATGTTCCTGCTCTTGTCATTCACAATTTAGCTCCTCACAAATTTTTTTAGAACCCCAGAATTTAAGTTCCATGTGGTTCCCTATCTTTTAAAAACTATGGTTTTAGCAACATACTGGATCTTTCACTTAAGTATATTATATGTTGTCCTTTTAGTTCCCAGCTATGTAGTACCAATCTTAAAAAAATACTATCAGAAAAACTGGGCAAACTCGCTACTAGCAAGGTGTGTGTAAAGGTTATAATTAGGATGACACTGGGTATTAGGAATACTTAATACCAGCAGCAAATATAATGTTAAATTCATTATCTCTGATATTATCACATACCATCAACCTATACAATCAGTATAATGGTTTTAAGAAGCAAGTTGGTCCTGGCTGGGTGGCTCAGTTGGTTGGAGCATCATCCCAGTACACCAAAAGGTTGCAGGTTCAATTCCTGGTCAGGGCATGCACCTAGGTTGCAGGTTCAGTCCCTGGTCAGGGCATATACAGAGGCAACCAATCAATGTTTCTTCCTCTCTGTCCTTTCCTCTTTCTCTAAAATCAATAAATACATATATATCCTCAGGGGAGGGCTACAAAAAAAGAAAGGAAGAAACAAGCAAGAGGAATGTGAACTTACCTCTTCCTGAAGCTTCTGGTTACTTTCCCGGCCTTCACCTAGCTCTGCCATCCAGATCCACAACAAAGACAGCCCATGGCGTTCCAGAAAGGACTTCAGGCAAGATTGTGAGTGTGTGTTCTTCCATGGTGAAAGGGAAGTAGGACACAGGGTATTTTGTGGGGGTTGGGGGTGGAGAGAAGAATGCCAGAGAGAGCATTAAAGAGGAACCATGGAGAGAACTAAAGAGTTAGTGTATATTTAAAAAAAAGCCTAGAAACTACTTTAACTATAACTAATAAATGCTTTAAAGTCAGGTATTATAATCTCTTTTAATACCCACAAGTATCTTTTCTACTTCATTAAAGTAAAAAATTATATAAATATTAATGTCATTTACAATGAAATTCAATTTTACAGGACTAAGAAAAAATCACATTCACCATTTTTACTGAAAAAGCTGAAACTACAAAAACTAGTCTTTCAATAACTTTCTTTTCTTTCAGATGCTTGTTCAAAAGGCTTTTTTTCTCTTAGATTTTAAAAAAATCATCCATTTTTTTTTACTATCCACCTTCTTGTTGCATATCTAATAAACTGGAGTAAATGAGATTACTGTTACAATTTTTTGTGTTGAGATCCTGTGGTAAAAATGGCTTTCTTATGCTAAAAATCAAGGGGAAAAAATTAGAACTGTCATGAACTATTTAACAACAACAAAAAATCCCACCATGGTCTCTGACTACAGAGAGAAAGCAAATAAGATCTACTAATAAACTAAATGATAGTGAATTTTTAAGCTATTTTTAAGAGTACAAGCTTTCAGAGTCATATAGAATTTACATATCTACTTCAAAAACAAGAGTAATTCTTCTCATTAGACTTATTTTCTCCACTCACTTATTCTGAATTGTAGTTTAAATGTCCCACCTCATATTCAAAATAAAAAATTAATATCAAAATGTTCACCTGTATAAGCTTGAGACAGGTAAGTTTCTGTTCCAAAGTTTCAATTCTAACCATTAGCCGGGATAAGCTGAGCACCTGATTTTTGTCGGAGAGACCCTCACCATTCTCCATCAGAGCTTCTAGCTCTCCATCCACCTACCACAGCAAAGAAAAATCTCTGGTTATAAAACAACAACAACAACAACAACCACCTCACAATATCTAAGAATCAACCTGAAAATTTGCTCAACCTCACCAGTAATAAGGAAAATGCAATTAAGACCATAATGAGAAAGCACTTATTATATGCCAAGTATAACTCTAAAGTACTGAAGATATTGCAATAAACCAAAACAAAAATATCTGGCCTTGTCAGAAAAAAAATCAAGCATTAACTTGAAAAATAAAATATTTGTATCCCTAATGCCTAGCAACAACTGCACTCCTAAGAATAAACCCTTCAGAGAATCATAAGAATGCTCACTGACCAACCATTCATAATAGCAAAAAACTTCCAATGACTGAAATGCCTGTGGCCAGGAGGGATAAACTGGCATGTTCACACAATGGAATATTACACCACGGTGAAAGGAATCAAGTGCAGGCAAATGCAACAACATTCATCAATCTTACAATGTTATGTGAAAAAAGCAAATTCCAGAAGATTACATATTCTATGAATCTGCTTATATGTAACTCAAAACCAATTTTTTATAGCTATGTATCTGAAAAATCTGTTTCAAAAAGGTAAGAAAGTTAAGACACAAAATTCAAAGATAGTGGTACCCTCTAGGGGCTAAGCAGGGAGAAGGAAACAGAAGTGCTCACAATAGTTTACGTTGTAATTTATGCTTTCTACATACATTCTTTGGATGTTTCAGATACTATATTTCAATAATGGAGGAAATCAACCTATCAAAGGCTGTTTTTCTGCTATAAGATAAAGAGGAAGGAGAGGGTGAACAAGGCAGAGGGAAAAGCCTGAACAAAGGAAAATGGGAATTTATGATAGTGCACAAGTCAGGCTGGCTGGAGTGGATTATAGTATGGTGAGAAACTGAGCTTTTGTCATCAAAAGGAAGGCTGGTGTTAGATTAGAGCTAAGATCTCAGTTGTAATATAAAAAAATCTGGATTTTGATGCAAGTAGTAAAGAGAGCTCTATTACTAAATCCCAAACAGGGGAGTAATATGATCAAATAAAAACAGACTTGGAGAATAATTAGTGTGGTGATACCAATGAAATCTACATAAGATAGAGACTGAAGAAGAGATATAAAGACAGCATTAAATCAACATGGCATGAAATAAGTCTAGATAAATAGATAAAAAATTATCTAGACTGATGGCTGATAAAAATTAGAGAAAAGCAAATACAAAACAAAAGAGCCTTAAGAAAATTTTCTGTTACTTAACTGGCTATCACCTCTATTAATACAATTGTACACAAGGCACTAAATATTTTTTTTAATTTTATCTTATTGATTATGCTCTTACAGTTGTCCCATTCCCCCTTTCATTCCCCTGCACACCCCCTCCCATCCACATCCCCCGCCTTTAGTTCACGTCTATGTGTCGTAAGTTCTTTAGCTTCTACATTTCCCACACTATTCTTGCGCTCCCCCTATTTTCTACCCACTGTCTATGCTACTTATTCTCTGTACTTTTTCCCCCTCTCTCCTCCCCTTTTGCTAACCCTCCATATGATCTCCATTTTCTGTGTTTCTGCTCCTGTCGTAGTGGTTTGCTTAGTCTGCTTCTGTTTTAGGCGTGGTTGTCAATATCTGTGAGTTTGCTGTCTTTTTACTGTCATATTTTTTATCTTCTTTTTCTTAGATAAGTCCCTTTAACATTTCATATAATAAGGGCTTGGTGATGATGAACTCCTTAAACTTGACCTTATCTGAGAAGCATTTTATCTTCCCTTCCATTCTAAATGACAGCTTTGCTGGATAGAGCAATCTTGGATGTAAGTCCTTGCCTTTCATGACTTGGAATACTTCTTTCCAGCCCCTTCTTGCCTGTAAGGTCTCTTTTGAGGAATCAGCTGACAGTCGGATGGGAACTCCTTTGGAGGTGATTCTGCCTTTATCCCTTGCTGCTTCTAGAATTCTCTCCATTTTAATCTTGGGTAATGTAATTATGATGTGCCTTGGTGTGTTCCTCCTCAGGTCCAACTTCTTTGGGACTCTCTGAGCTTCCTGGACTTCCTGGAAGTCTGTTTCCTTTGCCAGATTGGGGAAGTTCTCCTTTATTACTTGTTCAAATAAGTTTTCCACTTGTTGCTCTTCCTCTTCCTCTTCTGGTACCCCTATAATTCGGATGTTGGGACGTTTCAAGATGTTCTGGAGGTTCCTAAGCCTCTCCTCATTTTTTTTTGAATTCTTGTTTCTTCCTTCTTTTCTGTTTGGTTCTTTCTTTCTTCCTTCTGGTTCCACTCCATTGATCTGAGTTCCAGTTTTCTTCCCATCACTATTGGTTCCCTGTGCATTTTCCTTCATTTTATTTATTGTAGCCTTCATTTGTTCATCTGATTTGTGAGCAAAATCAACCAATTCTGTGAGCATCCTGATCACCAGGGCTTTCTTTGAACTGTGCATCTAATAGGTTGTCTATCTCTTGGTTGCTTAGAAGTATTGGCTCTGGGGCTTTGATGTGTTCTTCCTCTAGAGCCATACACACACACACACACACACACACACACACACACACACACACACACATTTTTTTTGGGGGTCTGGTTGCGCCTGTTATGTATGAGGGGTGGAGCCTTAAGTGTTCACCAAGGTAGGGCAACTCAGTCGCTGGGTTGTGATGCTGTATGTGGGGGCGGGGTCCCAGAGGGAACAATGGCGCTTGCTCTGCTCTCTCTTGGATTTCAGTCCCTTCCGCCACTTCCCACAAGCAAACTGGGCCCTTCTGGTGCTGATTTCTGTGTGGGTGGGCCTATGTACACTCTAGGACCCTGCGGGTCTCTCCAACGAACTCTCCTGTGAGGCTGGGAGTCTCTCCTGGCACCTCTACCCCCACAAGTGTTTTCAATCAGTGCTTTTAGGCTTTACTTCCTGGCACTGGGGCCCTAGGTTGTGTGGTCTGTCTCCCCATTTTCGCCCAGTTTATCTGCGAGAGAATCTGTGTCCGTGGTCAGCCAGCTGCCTTGTGGCCCAGGGTCGGCTAGCCACCAACTCCGTGCCCCCTACCAGTCTGGATGAATGGTTGTCAAACTTCCTTACAGTTCAATTTTCTGTCAGATCTGTTTTTTTTTTTTTTTTGGTTTCTAAATCTTTGTTGTCCTTAATATTGGTTGTGCGAGGAGGCACAGTGTGTCCACCTACGCCTCCATTTTGGCCGGAAGTCTAAACATTTCATATAATACCTCAAAACTCACATTATGGTAAAGAACAAATATAAATTAAAAAATATAAAATGCTGCCTACCAGAAGTTGAAAATATGTAAACTCATTTTTTCCTTCTAAAATGTACATTTAAGGCTCATTCTTTTTCATTTTCAATATAGTTTCTTAAATTTTGAATAAAGACATGAACAGAAAAGCCAGTTTATAGTTAAATTTTAATCCAAGACAGACAATTTCCTCAAAGATGTTTTTTTCTTGCATATCCTAAATGTAAAACTTCCTGTATCCCAAATTCTAGAGGACTAATATAGGAAAGTCCAAAGACTTTAAATTCACTTTCCCCACCAAAAGCAACAGCCAGAATCCTTCTTTAGACAGTTCTGAGATGCAAATGTTTCACTGAGTTAAGCGTTAAGAGCTGGGTTACCATCATTTGTAATTAGGCATGTAATGGATTCTGTAATTCTGAAAACTTGAGACAAAACTGAGTTGTTACTTTTATTCATTCAATAAACATATGAAATAGATATTATTATAATTAAGGCACTCTTGGAATATTATAAAGTAGTAATCTTATCTTTTTTCCTAAAGATAAGGGAATAAACAGTAAAAATGCAGAAACTGAAGAATAAATAAAATTTTGCAAACAAAATACAGAGGCAAACAACCTTCGAGCATTCCTAGTATAATGATAAGCTTAATGGCTGTACTGATATATGTAACAGTAAGCATGGCAATCTCAATGGTGATATGATACAGCTTCCATAATTTTGGATAAAGGTGACAATTAATTATGGAATTAATAATTTTAGTGGAATTAATAACTTTTAGGATACATAGTGGGGGTAAAAGATGATCGAGTTTAACTGCTTTCATTAATTTAAATTTACTAAAAGTATTATTTTCTTTTTTTTTAGTCTTTGAACTTTTTTCTTTATTGTACTTTTCCCCATTACCATAATCCCCTTATACCTTCCCTCCTCAGAGCAATCACCACACTGTTGTCCATGTCCACGTGTCCTTTTTGCTCCATCCTCCAGCCCCCATGCTCTCCCCACCAAAGCTGTCATCCTACTCTCCCTCCTGCTTCCCATTTTCCCTGTTAGTTCAGTTTGTTCACTAGACTCCACAGATCATTCCACATATCATATCTTATGGGTCACCACCTTCCAAAAAGGATTTGAGTTAAATAACTAAAAGTTAACATACAAGTATAAGAAGAATTAGGATGTATTTTAATAAATTATTGATAACTGAAACTTTATATGTAGATTTATGCACAATTCTATAGCACCTAAAAATTTATTCTGTTAAGTATTTAATCAGTCCAGAAAATTATTTACTCGCAAAACTCAACAATAAAGAACAATTTGATTTAAAAATGGGCCAAATATCTTAATAGATACCTCGCCAAAGAAAATATACAGATGGCGAACAAGCACATGGAAAGATATTAAAAAAAGAAATAAAAAATCATTTTTTTAAATACTTATGTATTGTTTTTAACTATGAACTGTCTTTAATGGGTCTAAGCCCCATTTTTAATATCTTCAGATAAACACAGTGTACAGCCCTGGCTGGTGTGGCTCAGTGGACTGAGTGCCAGCCTGCAAACCAAAGGGTTGCGGTTTGATTCCCAGTCAGGGCACATGCCTGGGTTGCGGGCCAGGTCCCCAGTAGCGGGTATGCCAGAGGCAACCAATCAAAGGTATCTCTCACTCATCAACGTTTCTCTCCCTTTCTCCTTCCATTCCCGTCTCTCTAAAGATAAATAAAATCTTAAAAAAAAAAAAAAAAAAAAAAAAAGAGAGAGAGAACCTAGACCTGCAGAGGGGGGATTTCATAGGAGAAAATCCAAGTAAAACTAAACTAGAATTATACTCTTCATTAGAGTCAAGGACAAATGACCCTTCTAGGAACCTAGATTTATATTAGGTCATTCCTCTACCTGGGCAAAGTTTCATCTGAAATATTCTTATTCCAAAATAACTTCACATCTAGAGCCCATGACTTCAGCCCATCAAATGACTGGATTCACGTTAGACTTAATTCAGTCTATTAATAATACCAAGGCCTACACGGATATTGACACACTATTACCAGAATTTAAAAAAAAACAAAACAAGAACATTTACACTTTGGTTCCTTGGAGTCGTTCTTTAATCTTATCAGGAAAGTAGAAAGCCATCAGATATTGGTATGATTGGGGTATAAACACCGCCCAGGAAACCACCGTATTATAAGGACACTTCCTATCCATAATGTAGTTTTTAAAAGTGTTTATTATGTAAGTTTTGAAAACAGGAAATAGTCAAAGGGAAGTTTCTATGAAGAGTTTAGCTTAGGTCAATATGCTTAATGACTATTTTGTAGCTGTTCTGGTAAACTATTAATTGCATGAAATAAGAGTTAAAAATAAATACAACCTAATGGAGTTTAAAGAAAAATTTCCTGTAATAGTCAAGTCAAAAAGGCTAATAGGCTATGACCCAGTGACCACTTCCATGGATACACCCTTGAAGAAACATGTACAGAAGAGACATGTATATAAAGATATTAACTTCTGACATTAAGACCAAAGAGCTGGAAACACAAGTGTCCATTAGTAGGAATATATGTAAGTAAACTGTTGTATGATGAAAAACTTTACAGCAGTTAAAAATGTTTATTCACTTATACATGTATATAAACATGGATCAAATTTTAAAGAGTTAAATTGCAGATATATACATACATATTAAACCATTTTTAAAACTCCACATAAAACAACTCAATATATTCTAAAACGCAGAAAAATTGGCTGTTATAACCAAATCTGTCTGAGTTGGGAGGGAAGGGGATTGCTCTCTAGAGTTTGACTGCAGTGCAACAGTGGTTAGAAGCAAAGACAAGAACTAGATGAGCTCATTTCCATCCATCATCTACTAGGTGACCCTGCAACCTCTCTGAGCCTTTGTGTTCTTGTCTTTAAAAGAGGGAAAGTCCTTGTGCCTAATTCAAGGAAGGGCTTTTTGTAAGAATTAAATGAGTTAAGATGTCAAGTGCTTAGAAGGGTGCTTGGCACACAGTTACACTATACATGTTCTCTATAAAGGGAGTTGAAGCACACACTCAAAAGAGCTTTTTTCCTATCGGGTGATAGAAACATGGGTGTTTGTTATAAACTCTCCTCCTTCACATTTGTTAAATGGCCCTTTTCAATATTTTTTGATACTTGTATCTTGTTATAGAATTCAGGTTCTTTACATTTAAATCTCTCCAATTAATCTGGGCTTAATCACATCATCTTTGAACCATTATCTGCTCCCCCCATTATGTCTTCTATCTCCTCATTTAAACAGTAAGATCAATGTTATTTATAATTCTTAACATTATTTTTTCCTAAAAAAGTCCAGGAATGAGCTAACTACAAAAGATCTCAGTGGAACAGTTCCTTCTCCTAGCCCTCCACTAAGATTTACAGGTCTGGGGATGGTCTCAGAAATGTGCATTTTCATTACGGACCTTGCCAGGTGGTTATATAAGGCTAAGAAACACTGCTCTAAAAAATGAATTTTCGTAAAAAGGGAGGAGAAAGACACAACATGCACACGTGCACACACACACACAGTCCTTGTCCCAGTTAAGAGTCCTTTTAGTAACAAGATGAGTCCCACCTTCAGTATAACTCAGGTGAGCTGGAGTAGAAAGAGGCTTCAATTACTGTTCTCATGTATTAAATGAAAAGAACATCTGAGACTTCCTTTCTCACTTTAGGGTTGCCTGTTACTTCTCAAATTCATTTTACACTCTAAACAGGGTTTTCAGAGATTTTAAGAACACTTGCAAACTTTAGAGTTCCAAAGAAAAAACAGACCAATAGTAAAAGATTAAGAACACAGATCAACCTTAAGTGAGCTAACAGAAAACATTTTATTGTATTTAGAATTAGGAGTTTTACAGGCTCTGAAAAACTATTAGCCCATGTGTTTTCTGGGTGACTTCAGCCCTGGCTGGTGTAGCTCAGCAGACTGAGCAACGGCCTGCGAACCGAAGGGTCGCCAGTTCGATTCCTAGCCAGGGCACATGCCTGGGTTGTGGGCCAGGTCCCTGGTTGAGGGTGCATGAGAGGTAACCACACACTGATATTTCTCTTCCTCTCTTTCTCTCTCTTCCCTTCTGCCTAAAAATCTTTTTTTTTTTTTAAGACTTCATTAGTTCTCAAACGTTCCAATTCTAAACTCTATAAACCTGAAATAAAAACAGTAACCATCCACCCTTCTTTTCAACAATTACTTCACCTGATCTTGAATTTCTCTGGTTGTAGTTTTGACTTTTCAAACATCAACCAGAAAAGCTCCATCCCCTTCTTAAAATGCACATGGTGAAATTTTAAAGAAAAATGGAACACTTACTGAATCCTTCTTACGAGATCGTTCCTTCTTCATTTTCCCACCTGCCGCTCTGATGCTGACTCTATTCTCTCCTCCTAGGTAACCTCGGCAATTAGCTGACCCACAGAAACATTTCTGAGCTTCTTTTCTGTTTAAGGAGCATAGGAAAGATGTCAGTGTGTGAAAGTGAACCATATAAAAATGTTGACAATATGACAATTACAAAAGAGACGCCAATCCAACCTAATAAAAACAAAAACAATTATTTTGAGACTTCAAAAAACCTTACTCTATCCAATGCAAATGCCTGAAAATTGCTCTTAAAAATATTCATTCTTTTTCTAACCTTACTTTATTAGCCAGACAAAACTAGCCAAGAAGTTAATGAGTAATTTATTAATACAGTAATTTATTTATTTTACTTCTGTAAAATAAATGAAAATACTAATATATGAAAATAAGAGCTCATATACATATTTGGACTAAGAACAAAATTGCTTAAATAGTTCAACATCTATTGCTTATATGTAAATATTTAACTGGTACACAGAACAATCAAATGTATTATTATAAACAGATATACACAGATATAAAATGCATTATTAGTACAGGATACTTAAAAGGAAATACATGATTATGAAAAAAGTTATCATCCCATACAGATGAGACACTAATAATAAACAGTTAATAAATAAATGTAACTACAGAGTCCAGGGAAAATGGTGGAAAGAACATAGGCCTAAGTGTATAGGCCTGGGTACAAACTACATCTGCCACTACATCTGTCACTATGTGACCTGAGAGTGCCACCTGAGGAAAACTATTCCAAAGCAAACGGAAAGATTTAGTATGACAGTAGCAATCTGAGGCACAAAAATAAATTATTCAAAAAATAGAGCAGGAAATCACAAACAAAACAGCACTTGATTTCCAGTTTTCCTTCCTTCAAAGAGGCTAGTATAAACACCAGAGAAAAAACATCGAGGCCTACACAGAGCCTGGTCTGCACTCATGCCTGATACTCAACACGTGCCCAGATTCACTAGTTCATGAAATAATGCTAAATGTGGTACCGTTGTACTTCATTTATTAGCTGAAATAACCTGTATGAAGAAGAACTTCTTCTCATTAGCTTTTGGTTAAACCTGAAGTAAAAATCACTTGGAAAAAGCAAGATACATGCTTGATTTTTTTTCCTTTTTGAATTTATAAAGTTAGTTTTTAAAATCATGAACTGGTTCTCATCAGTTATGATGAATGCAATTTTATTTTTAAAATACCATTAAAACCCAAGGATTTTATATAATGTGTTTCAAACTGCTTCAGTTATTATCCTTATTGATACGTAAGTGTTAATAGGAACTCTCCCACTTTTGCTAAGTGAGAGCCTATTCAAGCTAGGTCCTGAGTCCTTTTCACATGACCCTCCTAATATTTTACAATTGGTTCTCTGGTATGACAAGATAACCCAGGATCACCCTCTTCAATTTCTGTCTCAAACTTGAACCAGGTATTGCCCCAAGGAACCCTGTTCCTCCTTAGTGGGATTTTGTAAAACCCATAGGATATTTTAATAGATGCTAAGTGTATTAATTGCTATTGCATTACTATTGATTTTGGTAAACAAAACTAGGCAACAAATTATTTTTCAAAGTACAATATGGTATAGATGAGAAAAGATGAATCGTGAGTTGCTGATAGATGAATAGAGATTTATTGTGCTATTCTCTTTACACACACAGTTGACATTTCTATACTTGAAAAATGTTTAAAATACTGGAAACATAATCACATGGGTACAACAGTATGAAGGTCTGAGGAAAATAATGTAGTTCATGTACAATATCCCTTAACGGCCCCAAGTGCCATACAGCAGAAAACGCACAAACTGAAACAGTACACTACAGACAAGAGCTAGCAGCATGCACAACTTCTTAGTGGTTCACACCACAGTTTTATATCTCTGTATCTGAACACTCTATTTCCCCATCAGAAGCAGCAAAACGGAACAGAAACAATACTCACCCATATCTTTGGAACTGATAGTCAAATGTTAACTCTGAGCCTGAAGGAACCAGTTTGGTGGTAAAAAACCCAACCCTTAGCTGTCCATTCACAGTCCACTGAGATGTTGTTTTTAAAAGAAAAGAAATTAGTAACTGATTAATCCTTGTGTTTTTTAAATATCATCATTATCAACCTTAATTATGCATGTGCCTCTTTAGAAAATAAAGGTTTTTCCAAATAGGTATATGGAAAACTTTTTTTTTTTTAAATAAATATATTTAAGTAGTAGTTTTATTTCATGAACTACCAGGTTATAATTTGTCTCTTACAAAAGTAACTGCTACTTTAACTAATTTAATACACATTTCCACATAGTAAAGATTAACTTGTACTAAAAATAAGCATATAGAGAATGCCTGGTGTCACTGAATATCACAGGCAAATTTATATTACCTTATACCATGTCTAAAGTAACTGTGTTCTTAGATAAGATGGGGTATGGAAGCAGGCAAAAATGATGCCAGAAGTTGAATTTCATGACACAGTGGTCATACGGCTCAGTGTAGTGAAAGGGAAGAGAAACATCATAACACATGTATAAAAAAACTCCAGAATTAAAGTGGGGTAAACACACAGGAGTTAGACCTTGTAGATCCAGAACATCTGAGATGTAAGTGGACTGTAGAGTTCCTCTCCAGACCATCTGAACATGTTACTGATGAAAAAACCCAGACTTAAAAAGATGAAGGGGCATAGCACAGGTGGAGCCTCACAGCTAGACATGCGGCCACCAGCTACAGGCAAAACTAGAACCAGAACTTAGGTGAAGTAATTTCAGACTGGTTTCTCCAATTCATTACATGAACCAGCTCTTAGAAGGAATCATATCTAAGATCTATTAGCACATAAATCAAAGGTAAAAAATACCCAGGACTCAAAAGCACTATCTTGATATGAGAAGGGATCACTGATATGTATTTTTGTAGGGAGTGGGTCCAGTTTTCTTAACCTGAAAAAGAACCAAAGTTCTAATGTATATATTTTTCTAAAATATAAGCTAAAAAGACAAATGAGAGATACTCAAAATGACAAACCCACTGAAAAATGGAATTATCAAGGGTCGACGATGCTCCAAGCACAGCAACGTAAAGAAAAGCAAGACCCAAAGCCTGGCCTTGCTGAGGAGGAGCAGTGTACCCACGTGCATATCACATATAATCCCTCTTATCTGTGCCCATTCAGCCCCTTACTATGTCATTAAAATAGTCAAATTTGGAACCTGAATAGGAGCTGATAAAAATGTGCATGCCACACACACATCGGACTTTAAAATCAAAGTTTAGTTTTGTATTTGGCACCTCTGAAATAGTATCTAAAATTTATGGGCAAAGAGAGGTGACAGCTAAATACAACAGAAGTTTCCCAGACTGGATCCTAGACCACAATAATGAAATGGCACAATGGCTGGTATGGCTCAATGGATTGAGCGTTGGCCTGTGAACCGAAAGGTCACCAGTTCCATTCCGTTAGGGGACATGCCTGGGTTGTGGGCCAAGTCCCCAGCTGGGGGTGTGTGAGAGGCAACCAACTGATGTTTCTCTTGCACATCGATGTTTCTCCCTCTTCCTCCCTCTCTCCCCGCTGTCAGAAAATAAAAATCTTTTTAAAAAATTATTTTTAAAAATGAGATGACAAAATTTGAATAAGGTCTTTAGATTATCTAACAGTTAATAGTATTTCCTGGATTGAGTAATGACATTGTGGCTATGTATGCTGTGTATGTACACTTGAGGAATCTAAGTAAAGGATAGTATGAGAATATGTACTATTTCAGCACTATTATTTCATTGTCTAAACTTACTTGAAAATAAAAATTTTAACAATAGAGTAGAAGAAAAAGACTTAAAAATAAAAAATAAAAATAAAAATAAAAATAAATAAAAATAAAAATAAAAGCCACAGGCCCTGACCAGGTGGCTCAGTTGGTTGGAGCATCAACCCGAACACCATAAAAAGTTTCAGGTTCAATTTCCTGGTCAGGGCACATACCTAGGTTGTGGGTTTGACCCCTAGTTGGAGCATGAACAGGAGGCAACCGACTGATGTTTCTCTCTCACATCTCTGTTTCTCTCCCGCTCCCTCTCTCTAAAGTCAATAAATACATCCTTAGGTGAGGATTAAGAAAATAATAAGTTTAAAAAATAATTTAAAAAGCTATGGGTACCTTGGATATAGAATCTAAAATGGTCAGAACAGCAATCTTAAACAAATACCCCAAACTCTAAATCTATTTCAACTTACTTTCTGAGTCTCACAGTTCGGTTCACAGCTGTGATTCATGAAACGAGAGCAATTTCCTTTCTGAGTGGCATCTATTATCTAGGGAAAAGGATAATTTAAGAGTTAAAAATGAAATCTTAAAATATACTTGCACTTTGCAAAGGGAAGGCATTCAGCAAATTTAAAATCCCAACCCTAACCTGCTATCCTCTAGAGAATGCTCTCATACTACATCACACATCAAAGTGATGACTGCTTCCTCCAGAAAATCTGCTAACTATAAACATTTTACCTACAGGCAAAATTATCTCCATTTCCATCACCTTCTAGCTATTTCTTACACCCTACTATATTCCAATTTCACTTTATGTGTGCATAACTTCACTTCAAAGTACATGCTATATCAGAGTGTGGTAGCTCTCAAACCTGTGTATCTGAATCCCCTGGACCGCTTTTTAGAACTCCTGCTGGGCCTACCTCCAGTTATAATTTAGCAGGTGCTGGGGTCCATCCCTAGGATTTGCATTTCCAGGCTGAATGTAGAGACAAATGAGAGAATCTAGCTAAGTTCTATTAAGCCAGATATCAAAGAGATTTGTAAAAATGTAAAACAATGGCACTCTTCACTAAAAAACTTTTTAAAATAATCTTCATAACTATTTGTGTCAATATATAATGGGCTTACTACTTTGAAATGGCTTAAAGCCCTTGGGGAGGGTCATCAATAATTTTTAAGAATTATAACATGGAGCATGTATGTCTACATTTATATATATGTAAAGCACCTCCCCCTCGCATCTTTTTTCAAAACAGAAACAAATTATATACACTGCTCTGCCTCTCATTTTTTGCCAATTATTCCAGAGATGAGTGCAGATCAATGAATCTTTCAATTCAACAGCTTCCAGATCTATTTCAAAGCAAACACATTCATGCTGCTCACCTCATCATTCTTCAGGGCCATGAAATAGTAGTGAATGTTTTTATTTCGTGCATATTCCTTTACCCGGGCTTTAAACTCTTTATGATCAAGTACTTCTCCACAATATTCCAGGACAAAGGTGTTTCTGGCAAAACAAAAAGGAAACAATAACACTTCCTGCATAGGAGCACTTTCCCATATGGAAAACACACACATCTAAGCAAAAAGTAATGAGTGTAAAGAAATATTCTAGCCCTGGCTGCTGTGGCTCAGTGGACTGAATGCCAGCCTATGGAATCAGGGGATGTCCAGTCCAATTCCCGGTATAGGGCACATGCCTGGGTTGCAGGCCAGGTCCCCAGTAGGGGACACGCAAGAGGCAACTACACACTGATGTTTCTCTCCCTCCCTTTCTCCCTTCTCCTCTCTAAAAACAAGTATTTTTTTAAAGAAATATTCCAAAGTGGATAAAACTGGTATTACACAAGACATAAGTAAGTAGATGTAAAGTACCTAGCATCTAATCGAGGTTAATTTTCCCCTTCCTAATAGTTTTAAGAATATTGATTCTGAGAAGCTTTTATAATTTATACACAGTACCAAGATGCACATACTTTTTCTAACTAGATATTAAAGCAAACTTGCAAGTCTGGTTTACATTATCATGAAAAAAGTGATTCAGAGCTGAGAAACAACTCTGAAGAAAAAAGGAGGCACTGAAGAATTAGAGGCTTTCTATGTTTTAGAAAAACAGGAGGCACCTTAAACAAATATAGCAGCCCTTCTACTGGCTTTACTCTCAAAGGTTTCCAATGATGTTAAAGGTCAAACATGACCTAAAAGGTCATTTCTCTGACTGCATTCTCTTTTGAGTTTTCTCTAGCATTTATCAATAATTATTATGAATCTCTCTCCTTGGCTTCTTTCAGTTACTTTCCACCCTTGATTGTTCTTTCCTTGGTTATTTACCGATTTTTTTCTTCTATTGAAGATATTAAATTCTCATTCTCTTCTTCTCTTTATTCTATAAAAGCTCATTCCCACCAATGCATCTCTATGCTTCGATCCTAAGTTCTATCCTGAAATGACCTGCCAGGAAATGTCAGCTTATTTCATCAAAATAAAAATGCTCTGACTCTAACCAGAGATTTTTAAAATGTAAATCATTTGTATTTATTTACAACATACTGATATAATCAATGCACTTATTAAAGAAGGAATTAACTAGCCAACTGAAAAAAATTAAACCCTCTTAGCTTAGAAAATAAAGCAGTTAAAAACAAATGAGAGAAAAAAAAAAAGTAAACCCCCAAAACAGGATTATAATGTATTAATGTATATAATATGCATTTGTGCAGCAGTCCATCACAAACAAAGTCAGGTCTCAATAATCAAAATATTACTCACAGATAATCCTGAAAAATTACTATTTTCATAAGTGATACTTGAATTTTCCTTTCTAACCTCAGAAGCTTATTGTTTGGTAAGAAATGTACTAGAATGGTCACAAAATTTGGGCTCCTATAATGCTGGACTACTCTCTATTTCTTGGATCAGTCCCCTCTCTTGAGAAAAAGAAAAAAATGACACATCACAGGCTGCCACGTAGATTAAATGTGATATTGACTAACTACAAAACACATACAGAATTTGGTACCTCCTAAGTAAAAAAATACGTCCATTTCCTCCCCTAGTTTTCATGTAAAGTTCACTGAAGCCCTAACTGGTGAGCTCAGTGGGTTGGGCATCATCCTGTAAGTGAAAGGTCCCAGGTTCAATTCCTGGTCAGGGCACATGCCTTGGGCTGCGGGTTGACTCCCTGGTGGGGGCATGTATGAAAGGCAACCTATCAAAGCTTCTCTCTTATACTGATGTTTCTTCCCTCTCCTTCTACCTCCCTTCCTCACTCAGGAAGGAAGGAAGGAAAGGAAGGAAAGAAAGGAAAGGAAGGAAAAATTCATTGCATAATGTCACAAACCTAGATGTATAGCCCGGGATTCAAACTTCATCTGAATGACTGCTTGCTCCATTGTATCATAAAGACACTCTTTGCAATTACACTAAAATATTCAATTCTCATGATACCGCTCTCAAATCACCTCTACAACCTGACCAAGCATTAAATCTGAGTAGACTTCACACCATCAGGAATTCTGAAGGACATGTCACTACCCATGGATATAACTGCTTGGGCTTGATGATGCAGCTGAGAGACGAGTCTCAAAGTCCTCAGTAACTTAGGAAATGTAAGAAGAGTCACCAGACCCTTTAGCTGCCTAACCTACAAAAAACTAAATGAAGCTGATGAGAAAGCCTATCGTGCAGTCCTTAAAATGGGCTAGAAAAGCTATGTCTCAATTAAAAACAACAACCAAAAGAAAAAAAAAAGAATAACACCAAACTGCCTGATACAGGAAAGGACTGAAGCCCCTGACAGTGGAGGCAATAATTCTTATGATTCTTAGTTCATCTTTGCCTTAGTCTGATGTTGCTCCTGGTTTAATGAGGTCTCTCTTCACTGAACTCCTTAAAGTCTGTGAAAAGCAACAGTGCTGCACTGTGGTGGGCAGAAGATGGAAAGGGGCAGTGTTATTAGCAGTGCAGAGCAAGATAGCTCCAGCTCAGGAAGGTTTAGGGGTTAAAGGCAATGCCTGCAATTCCCCCTTAAAATTCATCAAAAAGATGGATAAAGAGATGAGCACATGGAGAATATATAATAAAGCAAATATAGCAAAATGCCAACAATTTAGAACACATGTGGCGATTATATAAGTGAAATGTTCAGCTCTTTAACTTTTCAATGTTTTCATAAAACATTATGGGAAAAAACGGCTTTTAAAAAAGTCCCATTTGTCCCTAACCAGTGTGTCAGTTGGTTGGGCATCATCCTGCAAAACTGAAAGGTCCCCAGTTTGATTCATGGTCAGGGCACATGCCTGGGTTAAAGGTCTGGTCCCCAGTAGGGGTGGGTGTGAGAGGCAACAGATCAATGTTTTTCTCACACATTAATGTTTCTCTCCCTCCCTTCCCATCTCTCTAAAATATAAGTAAAATCTTAAAAAAAAAAAAAAAAAGTCCCATTTGTCCAAATGATCATCAGTTGATGAATGGTTAAACAAAATGCAACATACTCACATTTAAAAAAAAAAGTGTTGATATATGCTGTAACAGAGGTGAAACTTCAAAAACAGGATTCCATCTATGTTAAAGAAGCCAGACACAAAATGCTGCATGTATATGATTTCATTTATATGAAATATCTAGAATAGGTAAATCCACGGAGACAGAAAAGAGATCAGAGATTGCCATGTGCTGGAAGGAGGAGACAATGAGGAGATTCTCCTTAATGTGTATAGTTTCCTTTCAGGGTAATGAAAATGTTTTGGAACTAGAAAGAGGTGATAGCTGAACAATATTGTAAATGTACTATAAATGCCATGGAATTATGCATTTTAAAATGGTTACTATTATATCATGTGAATTTTACCTCTATTTTTTTTCAAAGCCCCATTTGGTATCCAAAATAGTAAGTCAACCTGAACAGCACTGCCTTCCATTCATTCCTACAGCCTAAAACTAAAAAATTTTGGTAGAGATTTGCTTGGGGTTCTTTGATGGAGTCTATAATACTTTAACACTAAATAGTACCTTAGCCCCAAACGCTTCCTCATCCTGTGCTTATCTGACAATATGTCCTTGTTCACTGATAGAGTACTCCAATTTAATATCTAAGTAGTTCTACACTGAAAATTATGACACTGGTATTACCATCAGCATATGGAAGTTATATGAATAGAAAGGTGTGGGAAACACAGAAATATTAAGTCCCAGTATGTTTTACCAAAGCAGGGTTCTCGATGAATAGCTGAGGAAAGCTAAAGACCTGCAGAAAATTTTAACCTGCTATGTGAACCAGTAATACACTCTCCTCCCTTCCCCAAAAGACATGGATTCCTGAGCCACAAAGTCTGTGTTGCATACAGAAGAATTTACATTAGGTTTTAATGAAACTCTGCTAAGAGGCAGTGTCCAGACTATTCCTAGAATTTAAAAAAAAAAAAAAAAAAAAAAAAAAAAAAAAAAAAAAAAAAAAAAAAAAAAAAAAAAAAAAAAAAAAAAAAAAAAAAAAAAAAAAGGACTCCTCTCAAATAGAAAACCCCGGCCGGCTTGCTGGCTTGGGTAGAATAAAAGTGTCCCTGAAAACCTGCAGCTAGACCAGAGTTAGAGATTTTAGAAATGCACTGGACTAAACTGGGAAGTTCTGAGTGTTTAAAGGATGTTTAGCCTATTATTTGTTTAAACTATTATAAAGGATCCAATGAATTGGATATGGAATATAATGAGATGATTCTGTAGAGAAGAAAATACATGAGGTTCTGACTATCCACTTTTTATATAACAGAACACGTTGTAAGTTTTTTTTTTTTTGTTAGTTCCTAAAAGAATGGACTGATACAAACATCATTTCCTATTTTCACAAGAAAAACAGAACAATTTGACTTTTAAAAAATATATGAAATTCCTGTTAGAAAACTCAATTACCTGGTGGTGGTGGCAGTGGTGATTATTAGATTACCTGTTTCCTGTGGGGATACCTGTGAATACCCACAATAAACAGACTAAAAACCCTCAACCCATTCCAAATCCCATCTAAGCGTAGCCATATGCTTAGAGGATTTTGAAAGATTAGCTTTGCCTGAGTCCCTAGAACTCAGCAAATTTTTTATAGCACATGTGGCAAACACAAGGCCCACGGGCTGAATCCTGCCCTCCACCTTGTTTAATCCAGCCAGGCACTTTGTTTCTACCCAGCAGCAGTGCCGAGCTCTCGCTTAACTGTTAAGGAGCAGTTACATGTACACAGTCCTAAAATTACATTCAGCCCTTTGAAGGCAATTGCGAGGCTGATGTGGCCCCTGGTGAAAATGAGTCTGACACGTTTTATTGTCTTACTTTATTCCTTTTACGTATTCAAAATGTTTTAAAATCATAAACACAGGTAACCT
Source organism: Anoura caudifer (assembly GCA_004027475.1). Lineage (NCBI taxonomy): Eukaryota > Metazoa > Chordata > Mammalia > Chiroptera > Phyllostomidae > Anoura > Anoura caudifer. The sequence continues at coordinate 20,713 of PVKU01000330.1, read as the reverse complement.
GTATAAATTTAACTTTAAAATAAGGCATAAAATTACTTTAATATGTGATACATGAGCAAACTGTATTTGCAAGAAATACTGAATATGGCAGAAAATAAAATGAAACTTCTATTGTATTACATGTATTGTAAATGAGTTAGGTGGAGGGCAACACTTATTCATTCAACAAATGTTCAGAGTGTCTATCAAGTATGCTTTAATTCTCTACTTCAATATCCTCAGATACTCTCTTCTATTCTGATCCCAACTCAGTTTTATACACATTAATACATCGAGTCCCAACTCCTTTTTATAGTTTCATTGGGGTAACATTCAGTAATTGCTTGGAATTAAGAGAAACATAACTACTAGACAAAAATGGACCTGCCTAGTTCAAATGTCACAAGTGACAAAATGTCCATATATATATGATTTTTTTCATAAAAGTGAATTTTTTTTACATACCAGCTACCAAGTGGTCATTCTGTACAATAATCATTATTAAACCTCTATAATAGATAAATTATTTTCCTACAAAGTATCTAACCAACTTCAACAACACAAAAAGGAAGTGAAAGGTGATTAAAACATAACTTACGAAGGAAGGTCTTTGGCAGCTCTCAAGCCCCAGCCTTTCTTTTCTGTGAGTATGACTTCCACATCTGCATGCTGTTTTCTCTGAAATCGTCTATTGGAACAATAATCCCCATTTGGACACCGAGAAGAACTGAAATAAGAAATGGAGAAAATTAATTCTTCAAGGTAGCAAAAGAACCAAAATATGTTTGGTAGAGTACGTAGTATATCCATATCTTTGTGGTATAATCAGCATATATGTGGTACTCCCTTAAGTGAGCCTTCCTCAATAATTCTCTCCCCCATGAAGGGATTTCTCAGAACTGAGTGTCTACACTGTTACTTAATCAGAGGACGCCCACAATACAGTCTCGTCATCTAATCATTAACCACTCTCTGTGTGTCTAGAATACATTTCCAGGCCTCATAGAAGGAAGTTTGCAGTATTCCTGACAACTCTGCAGGGCTAACTTATTTTTTTGCCAGTGCACCTTCTGTTATATTACACTCTAATCATCATTAATTTAATCTTCTGAATGCAGCTACATTGACCTACATTTAAGAGAAACCACAGTCACCATTAAACATATCCTTGTTCAGAGTAAACACAATATGAAGTGGCAAGCCTTTTCCCCATGTATACTAGAATGAAAATAATAAAAACAAATATTCACTAAATTCTCAATATTCCAAAACTGGCAGAAACAAATGTTTTAAATACTGAGTAAGGTTACAATATTAATAGAGACTGACCATCATTTCCAATACATCATTATGTATTGCCAAACTAGTAGTAAGTAACATTTTTACAGAAGCTCAAAGGAGGAAGGTCTCACTTTACAGTGAGGTAGTGAAGGAAAGCTGTCAAAAGGGAGAATTAAAGCAACATCTCTAATGATACATAGGATACAGAGAGGAAAACAAGAGATACAACAGCAGTGTCTGACTGTGTGCAGAAGCAGGAAACAAGGCCTACTTGAAGAAACGGAACTAAAACTGCTAAGGATAACTGAAAAGAAAGATGGGCTGCTGGGATATGGAAAAGCAGGTTGATGCTTTACTATGAAGGGCTCTGAATATCAGGCTCCATTTGAACCTAATCCTGAAAACTACTAAAAGTTTCAGTATGGGAATGACATGAAGAAAGAAATTCTTTTTTTTTTTTTTTTAAACATTTTATTTATTTATCTTTAGAGGGGAAGGGAAGGAGAGAGGGAGAGAAACATCAATGTATGGTTGCTTCTCATGTGTCCCCTGCTGGGAACTGGCCCGAAACCCAGGCATGTGCCCTAACTGGGAATCGAACCGTGATCCCTTGGTTCACAGGCCCGCGTTCAATCCACTGAGCTATACCAGCCAGGGCATGGAGAAAGAAATTCTGTACTTCCTATCTGTTTAAGCAAGGTTGGCAAGGAAAAGTCAGAAGACTGCAGAGACAAGGGCAACGATGGCAAATCAGGAGAACAGCACTAACTCTGTGTCTCCTCCTCTTATATGTATGCTGTCACCTCTATTTTCAGTTTAGGTAAAGGAATACCAAAAATGCTTCCTCTTTTTTACTTTTTGAGGCAAATGTTTTATTTTTATAATACTATAATATGAACAAAAGCAAAAACTGAGCTTTGAAAGAAAATACTTAACACTAAAAATAAAGTACCTACACTATAAATCACCTTAATATTCTTTTCATGTTAAAAAATTTATCACATATTTTTAAAGGTAAAGATGTTTATCATTTGTAAGAAAATTATGAAAGCAAATGTCTATCAATAGGAGATTAATACTTAGGGGTTAGCTGTGACTAGAATACGTAATGCAGCTAATGGAATGATTTATGTAGGCCTGTATGTCTAGCTTGAATAGGTCTTCAAAACATATTTATTAAGCATGTGTGAAAGGGGAAGGGCAAGGGACAACAAAGTTTTCAAAACTACAAAAAGATTTCATTTCAATTCATAAAGAATAAATATTTACTTATATTGGCGCAGACATAAAAATTTTCTAGGAAGGCTATAAATAGATTGAGATTTGGGAGAGGAAGACATTTTATTTTATGAGTTTTTGAAATGTTAGGGTTTTATCTCATTTCACAGTAAAAGCTAAAAAATACCACCACTTACCTCTCAGGACATGAACATTACAAGAAATAAAAGGAGATTGGGTAAAAATTAATATTAATTGTTAGCATTTTAGGGCTACCTTACAGAGTATTTACAACCTATACTATAACCCAGTGCATAATGCAAGGGAAAGACATTTTATTGCTTATAAACACTCAACAATAAGTAGAAAGAAAAAGGTTAAGTTTTACTCTTCACTAATAATTCTTTTTAATATTTCAAGACATTTAATAGAAGCTGAACAAAAGCAAAACATTCTCATTTACTCACCATTCAATCATGAGGAGACGGTTAAGACAATCTTCCCCACATGCTATTTCCCCTTGAGCTCTTTCATCTTTAGAAAGAGGTGCACACTCACACTGCATTCGCTTAATATCCCGATGGGATTTATTCTTCTTTCTATTGGGTAAAATTGTATATACACTGGTTAAATAAATCTCCTGGCAACAATACAACGTATACAATCAAATAATTTGCTAAATCTCATTGGTTTCACTTGTAAGGATTCTGGGGTAAGTCATTCAAAAGGAAGAAAAAATCTAATCACTAGAATTTATGAGACTAAAAATACTACAAATTGTGTTGCAAAAAAGATGAAAGAGGCAACCTTAGCCCTAGCAAATAGGAGAATAGGGTAAGTTCAAATCTATCATTTTGTACTCAGTCCTTATTTCCTAGTCCAGATCTACTAAGCCTAGAATTTTGAGCAATTTCAAGTATTAATACTAACATTTGGTTCAGGAGAAAAACAGGAAAACTCATGAGTATCCAGCGGTGGCATGGCTGATTAGCTAAAGTTAGGTTTAAAAATCAGTCCTCATGGATGAAGAAATAATAGATGAGATACAAGGCTGAGAAAGAAAGAGTTGCTAAAAAGATTTTTAATTAAGAGTTTAACTCAATCAAATCTTTCACAGAATCTTTCAGTAACATCACATTTGTATAAATACTATTTAAAAGAAAATTGAATAATTAAAAATTAAGTATAATTATAAAATAATTGAAGTATAATTGAATGAAGTATAAATATAAAATAATTAGGTAAAGGCTTCAGAGGGCTAAACTTTCTTAACGCAGGCAAACTACTAGGGAAAAGGGGAAGTGTTCAAAATTGACTGGGTTCATGAAAACCTATGCCAGAATTTGCAAAGCAAAAGTGAAAATGTGACTACTCATTGGCCTTTTTGAACTCTTATTTTTGCACCCTTGTCAAAAAGGGGAACAATATTTTTCAGATAAGCCTATTTTCATTAGGCATATGAAAAAATTTTCACTACAGTCATACTATTTTACAATAATGTATCTTCTGGGTGGCTCCTAAATGCCCAGCATATAGCAAGAGGCACTTAAAAATAATGAATATGTAAAAATGCTTCCCATTCCAAAAAGGCTCTACCAACCAAATCCATATGCAGTCTTATCTCTAATACATTGGAGATAAAACCCAAGGCACTGAACCAATTAGCTTCATTTCTATTTTTTTCAAAGACCCTGTAAGTTGTATCAGTCTACTCACTCAATTCCTAAAAATACTTAAAATATTCGATATTTTTAATTTAAACCTAACTTTAAAAAAGATGTAAATAAATATAACTCTAAGAGGCTTTATATATATAAAAAAAAAAAGTTTTTAAAAATAGGAAGTATTTCTGATGGGACCTAACTTTAAAATAGTCTTTTACCTTATCTACAGTAAAACACTGCCTCATCAAAAAAAATTTTGGCCCTGAATGGTGTGCTCAGTGGGTTAAGTATCATCCTGCAAAGCCAAAGGCTGCCAGTCTGATTCCTGGTCAGGGCACATGCCTGGATGCCTGGACTGCTAACCTGGTCCCCAAGTGTGGTGAGTGTGAGAGGCAACCAATCAATATTCCTCTTACATCTCAATGTTTCTCTGTGTCTCCTCCCTCCCTTTCCCTGTCTCTAAAATAAATAAAATCTTTTTTTTTTTTTAAATTAGCCCTGGCTGGTGTGGCTCAGTGGATTGAGTGCTGGCCTGCGAACCAAAGGGTCACTGGTTCAATTCCCAGTCAGGGCATATGCCTGGGCTGCAGGCCATATCCTCAGTAGGGGGTGCGTGAGAGGCAACCACACATTGACGTTTCTCCCCCTCTTTCTCTCTCCCTTTCCCTCTCTTTAAAAAAAATAAATAAAATCTTTAAAAAATAAAAATAAAATGTCTCTCTGCTAAGCAGTCTTTTTTAATTAAATATTTTTTAATTTGAAAGAGATTAATATTTGCCAGGTTATTAATTACACTTACCTCTCTGTTAAATAAACATTTTCTTCAATCAGATCAAAGTAACAAGGCATCTTCCCTTGTTTGGCACATTCCTTCCATCGCTGTGGGTCCCTGAAGTCTTCCATAACACAGGAAGGCCCAACCAGTGCTGATCCTGGGGGCACTGCAGTCTCACACTGCTGCACCTCCATTCTAACTTTCTTTCTGTCCTGAAGCTCACCATCACTTTCACTATCACTCTCCAATTCCTGCCTCCTTTTTTTAGGAGGCCCTCTATCTTTCATATCATTTTTTTCTAAGTTTTTTGAAAGATCTTTCTTTTCATTCACACCTAATGAGTCCTTAATGGAATTGCTGCTTATTTCAGGTGCTTGCACTGACCCCTTGTCCTTCTGAAGGGACAGAAAAAACTTACTGGACTGGCTTGAAAACTGAGATTCTCCTCGTTGATCCCAATTCTCTTCTTCTTCACGATCATCTGTTAAGGAGTCTGGTACTTGACCTTGAATTCTATCATATACAACCCCAGATCCTGGAGGTCTACCCGCTGACCTTGGATCCCAGTAGCCATTGCCTTGCCAGTAATTACGTGTCCCACCATACTGTTCTGCACTTTGCTGATACTTGTGTCCACCACAGGCTCCATAGCTGCTATCAGGTTGCTGATATGTGGTAGTAGGCTTTTCTTGTTGCGAGAAGTCCCACCCTATGTTTCTGAGCTCTTCTGATGAATGGAAACCATCCACTCGGGAGATCTCACAAGAGGAAGAAAAATTCAACTCTGTTCTCCCCAGTCTACTATCTGGCCTATTAGGGAAAGTGGTCTGTTGCCGACACTTATTTGGGATATCTTCAAAATCATCAGAAGAATAAACTGGCAGCTCTTCTTGCCTAAATGCTATTTTGGCTTTCAGTGTTTCCTCAAAATTCAGATGACCTAGAGGGTCAGATTTCACATCAGTATGACTTGTACTATCAACCCCATCATTCTGGGGATGAACAATTTCAGTCAGGTGGTTATCTATTTGTTTTCTGCTAGTCTGGGTAAAACAAATTTCTAGATTTTTTTCTGTTCCTTTATGAAGGAAGAACTTCTCAGTTTGAGGACAGGCTTTACTTGCTATACTCTCAAATTTTTCCTCATATGAATGTCTCCTGGACTCAAATCTCTCATCTTCCCAGTGATCAGAATAGTGCCTGTAACTTTGACTGCTCCGGGAAGAACACGGACTTGTTTCTTCCATGGGTAAAGTAGAATTCTTTGGCACAACCACAACAGACTGAAGACGGTTTCTTGGAATACTGCTATCATCAGATTCTGTATCTTCTGAATCACTTTCATCACTTGAACTTTCAGAGGAACCAGAATAGTCTTCATGAACAGTAGACACAATCTCTGAAGCATGGCCACTACTGTCACATTTTAAGGTGTATGTCACATAGTCACTGTCTTCCATGGTTAAGTTCAAATCACAAGAAGAAAATACAACTTCTGAATCATCAGAAGTATGTTCGTGTCCTCTTCCACCTTCTTCATCTAAAGAGATTTCTGGTCTTCCTCTTTTATCAGGCAATATAGAATTCCCTTCCTCCTGAGCCTCATACACACATTTCCCAGATAACCCATTATTATGCCTGTTTCCCCAAGAAGTAAACCCTCTTCCTGAATCAGGAAGGCCACTACCCACTTCTATTATTTCTTTTTCTTCATGCTTCAAATACTCTGTGCTTTTACTCTTCGGTACAGCATCCAAAATTGGAGATGTGTTCCCTCCACATTGCAAGAGAGCTAAATTGTCCACTTTTATTCCTGGTGGAAGATTCTGAAGAGATGAAGCAATGCCTGAACTCCCTATAGGTGGACATAAACCATCAAAATGATTAACAGAAGTTGAACTAGTGCTACCAACACTCTGCTTATACTCTTCACATGCAAATTTTGAGTGCTGATCTGTCAGATTTCTATTATCACATATAACTGTTTTTGATTTCAAATGTACATTCATAAAGCTATTTGAAGAAATCTTTGTAACTGAAGGCTCAGTATCTTCAGCTGAGGAATGACACAAAGAAGGGTTGCTGTCATTTGAAGTACAGTATATGTCCAAATCTTTGGTTTTACAGCTAGATACACTCATACCAACTGGTTCTTTAACTACTGTTTTAGAGTAATCTATAGTCATAAGTGGTGAAGACATGAGTTTATCTTGGTGTGGTGACACTGGAGGATCTGTTTCTCTAAATGGGCTTTCTGGCTTACTACACCGCATGCAAGTATCATCCAAGTCTTTTTCTTTACATCTGTCAATATTTTGAAATCCATTTGATGAAAGCTTACGTGCTTTGACCAAAGGGGATACCTCCGATCCAGTCACACTGTCATCAGAAGACATCAAGACAGTGTCAGTTTTAGAAGTGCAAAAAGTTACCAAATCAGATTCTACCCCGGGAGATCCATTTATATTTAATTCTATGGGACAATAACTTCTTAATTGATCATTCTTCACTTTAGATAAAGAGCCTAATTCCTTAATACTATCACGGCTATCATGTCCTATAAATTCAGACTTACAAATAGGTGATTCTTCTAGCTTTTTAAAAGTAGGCGAATCATTTAATCGATTTGATAGAGATGGAGACCCAGTCTTTTCTCTTTCAGGAATTTTACTAGTCATTCTTACTTCACTACCTTTTGAATAAGGAGTCTGTAAAATAAAAGAATGAGACTGCTTGACCTCCTCAGTTAATTCTGCACAACAGAAAGAATTTTTAAATTTATCAGACTTGGGTATAGATTTTGAAGAAGCAGATTTGTAACGAGCACTGCTTTCATGCTTGGAGTATGATGATCCCCTTCGGAATCCTAGTTCATTAGGGGGGGAACAATTTCTTTTCGTTGCTTCATTTTCTGAAGTCCTTTTGGATTCTCTTTCTAGTTTTGAAGAATACTTTCCTCTTTTCTCTATCTCTAAGTAAGAGGACTCAGTTTTGCAGTCTCGATCAGATTTAGAATAGGATGATGATGTCCTTAGATCTCTATAAGAGGAGGAATGAGATGAGGTACGCCTTGAGTATGTCTTCTTATATTCATCTTCTGAGTCAGAACTCTCTCGTGCCCTGTTATCTGTATAGGGCCGAGAATAGCGTGTCCTCTCTCGATATGGGGAACTCCTATGGTAGCGACGATCAGAGTCATAATAATGGGATCGTTCTGACCGAGAATAAGATAAGCTAGTTCTAGAGCCTCTGTCAGATCTAGAACGAGATCTGCTTCGTTTTCGCTCTCTCTCTGATCTACATCGAGAGGATATATAACGAGTATCTCTTTCAAGTTTCGAGTAGCTAAAATATTTATCATCTCTTTCTGTCTTAGATCGTGAAGATTTCCCTAAATCTTCACTTTTTAAAGGTGCAAAGTTCTTTTTTGAATCTCTTTCCTTTTCAATGCTTGCTGAAAATTTTAAATCATGTGATCTCTGACTTGAGGAAGTCCGTATAGAATCTTCATCAGATTCTGAACCAAGAAAGGTGCCTTCAGATTGTGAGGATTTCTTCTTAGAACCTGTTTTTTTAGTGCCCAGACTATTCTTAGAACTATCTGGAATTTCTTCTTCCTTCCCAATATGGGAATCTTCTTTCTGTGAGGGAATATCTGCTTGCTCATTCAAATTTTGAGCTACGTGTTCTTCTGAACTGATAGATACAGAGTCCTGTTTAGTGTCCACTTCTGAAGGTTCTGGTACAATTGTAACTGGTGGTTCCTTCAAGGCTCTAACTGCTACATCTACTGGTGCTGTCATCAGAACTGTAATTTGTGTATGTGGCAAGGCCACTGGCTCTGTTATTGGGGTTGGTGGTGAGGGTATTGTGGCTTGGGGTGGTGGAGGTGGTGGAGGAGGTGGAGATGAGGGTGGCGAGTCTACAGTTGTTGATTCTGCTAAGACTGCTGGTACTATGGGGGGAGGTAATGCCAATGCTGTGGACGTAGCTAGCAGTGGCCTGGATGTTACATGAAGCAGATGTTTCTTAAAATGAATTTTGCCCAATTCTACCCTTGATTTTGGTGGGGAAGATTCTTCTGCAGTAGATAAGGTATCTCCAATGTCCATTTTAATTTTAGGAGTTAAGTCTACTACTTGAAGAGGTACAGCTGGAGAGTTTGGAGTATCATTTTGTTTGTCATTGCCAAGTGCAGTCAGAAACCTGTTCTGCAAAGTTTTCTTTGTAAGGCTGAAGCTGAATGACACCTTCTGTCGTCCCTGTTCCTCCAAATTAACTTTTGTCTTGGTGCCTTTGGGCAAAAACCGACTAGAAGCAACACCTTTGAACATTGGTCCTTTGATGAAACTTGTTTTCTGCACATTTTCAATCTTTGCCTATAAATGAACAAAGGAAGCAGTTACTACTATAATAAAGTTACTTTCAAATGACTAGTATCATAGTTTAAAATGTCAGGGAAATGAAAGTCCTTTTTTAATGACAAGCAATGTAAATTTCAATAAGTACATAAACATTTTTAATAACTGTTTATTATGAAAATTTTCAAACATATTCCAATATTTGGAGAATAAACCCCTAAGTACCCACCCAAGTTTCCACAACCAAAGCCTCCCATCTCACTCATTTAACAGATGAGGTTAACCAAATGAGGCCTTTCTGACTTCTGGGAAATTACTACACCCTGGCACACCACCGCTGTCTCTGCCTAAGCCCCACACACCCAGGCCATGCTGATTTATAGTCTGATCTTCCTGTATAAGCAACAACCACAAAGTATAATCTAAGAAGATGACATTTCCCTCCATTATTTGCCAAACCATCAAAGGAAATGGTGGGCTTTAGAAGTAAGATGTATAACATAGGGCACAGGTGGCAAACACAAGGCCCTCCACATTATTTTATCTGGCTCATCACCTTGTTTCTACCCAGCGGCAGCACCGAGCTCCTTAACCCTGGTTAAGGAGTCGTTACATGTATACAGTCCTAATATTATATTCAGCCCTTTGAAGGCAACCACAAGGCTGATGTAGACCCCGGTGAAAATGAGTTTGACACCCCTGTGCTAGAGTGTAGACCAGAACTTCAGAAAAATCTACAACAAACTCACAAACTCAAACCTGAATTGGAGATGGTACACTTGCCATCTGAAATATTCTTCTAATTAATATTCTTTAATCAACTCTGGCTATTTAAAAGGATAGTTTTCCCCCCAACATGGTAAAATCTAAAATCAATTTTCAATATTATACAGTAATCATTCAAGTGGGAAAGTAAATATCTTCACATGCATCATCATATAGAGCAGTGGTATTCAAATACTTGTAAAAAACAGAATCCACTTTTCAAATTAAATCTTACACTGAAGCTCAATACTTAAAAACAGGAAAGAAACTGTCTCCAGAGTTGCTAGCTTCCTTTACCTTGCCTAAAGCTCTGGAAGCACCAAACTTTAACAAACATTTTCTTGATGTATATAATATCCCATTCTGGAATAAGTTACTGTAGATCCAAACCAAAATTAAACAAAAACTATTACTTCATATCACATTCCAAATGATAGCAAAATTTTAAATATTTTCAATCCCATAATTACTGAATAAACAGTTAAATTATCCTTACCTCATTTTCTTCTTCTCTATTACCATCCAGCCAAGAAAGCATGCAAAGAAATAAAAAGAAATCATAAATTGAAAGTTGTTTTTTTTTTTTTAAACTTAGGATACCTACAAACTACAGGTATATTCTACATGGACTGTCCATTCCTTCATATCCTCAGGTACATTCAGTATAGCAAATATTTATGGAAGGTAGTGCCATGTACTATGCCAGGTGCTGAAGATAAAAAGAAAATAAAACTGAGTCTACAGACCTTAAAAAGCTTATAGTTATATATCCAAAATATAATTTTGTTATAAAATTATGTTTACTCCAACATAATGGAGTAAATAGAAGGATAGAAATACAAACAGTGTAACAGCAAAGAGTAAGTTAAGTGACTCAGTTTAGTGGAAGGGAAGGAATACAAAGAATCCTTCCCAAAAGAAAAGCACCATATTTTACCAAGTCTAATGATTATGTACCATAGGTAGAATCATCTCATTTTTAATGCACACAAAAACAAGGGTATGCAGTATACACAGGAGCACAGTGTACATGACAAAATCTGGTAGTTTTTGAAGAATATATCTGTAGGAAGACTTCAGCAAAGGCACAGAGATTAAAACATAAAACTGTATGTACAAGGAAACTATAAACAATTCAACATTACCCAAGTATAAAGTGTAAGGCAGAACGAAGCCAACAGGTGAAGTAGGAAGCAGTGGCTAGATCCAGAAGCCATGTTTCTCCTGAAGAGAAACATATTTTATCTTATAGATTAGTGGTTCTCAATCTTTTCTGGTACACATTCAATGTCTTTGACAAATGCAAGGTATATATACTCTGCTCCACATCACAGCACACCTCTCTCTGAGCTCCTAGTTATGTTCTAACAAAGGTAGCCACAATGACTCTGAGGAATCCAAAGCCCAAAAGTCTGGTATGCACAAGTGCACCTGGGCATAAGGGGGAGAGGGAAGCTACAACAGGGATTTAGACTATGACACACAGGTTTATATTTCAAGCAGGGAACTCTATAGGCTATGTTGCAAGACTGGAGTACAGTATAATCTGTTTTAAACACTCCTTAAAAGAAATGTATAAAAACCCTTTCCCCAAATGTAGGCCTATTGCCACCATAATTCAGTCAATTCACTAGTATGTGTGGCAGCCATATGAAACCAAGTAAAAAAGGGAAAGGAGTTGACAATACATGGAGGAGAGAGAGCTAAAGCAGCGCTTAGGTGAAACGCTTGTGTCTCACAACATATTGCATACTAGATTTGATTTAAATTAGTACCGTGTACCATTTTCTTCCAAGAACAGAAAGTTACCTGGAGATGTCCAAGCACTTGGAGTGCCATTCCTATCTGTACTCCTCTTTCAGTGGATATTTAAGAGCATCTGTGCTCATGTGCATGGTATCCCTACATATAAAGTGCTAAAAATACTGAGGTGACGGAGCCTGTTCCTAAGCCTCAACCATTCTACTCTAAACAAGCAAATGAAAAGAAAATCTTGACAAACTGTGATAGTTAAACGGCTGAAGAACATTTAATGTTCTTATAATGAAGAAACATTATAAATATGGTATTGCTGAGGGGGAGGGGACAGGGGAAGAAAAAGGTCCATTTCAGAAATCAGAGAATGCTAGACAGAGATGGCAAGACATATGTCATGACTTTATAATAAAATAAAATGTTTGTCATAAAAAGGATGTAACCACATACAGAAAGTTTGGAGAAAATATCAAGTTTTCACCGTGAGAGCATTTCATGTTAATAGAAAAAAACAAATTACAAACAACAAAAAAAAAGAGTTTATAATTCAACCCATCCAGAGACCACTGCTATTAAATCCTCAGTCTATGCTCTTCTAACACTACTTCTGTGTACTTGTGTGTGGAGGACTTAAACAGAGATCTCTCCTTTTCAGGTTTAGTAATTACAGCATGCAAGCCATTCTGTATCTCGCTTCCCTCCCTCATCATAAATAGAGCAGGTGAGCAAATAAGGTGTTTACATCACAGAAAAAGTATGGAATCACAACAGACTGAGGGAATGATCTTGAGAGAAAGGGATATAAATTAATGAAGGCATAGTTAATTTTCAAAATAAAACAACCAGGTCTCTTTTGGCCTCTATTTCTGTCTGACATAATTAGTTGAAAGCTGGGGGGAAGAGACAGGGTAAAAGACCTAAAGAAAATTCAAGGATGGGAAACAAATGAAAGCAAACTATAAATCTTTTCAATGTTGCTGCCCAACACTGGACATTACTAACTTATAATCAAGCTCATCAGCACACTTACTCTACTTCTGCTGGCAGCATTAAGCTGTCTAGAAGCAACAAGAGGAAACAACTGATGAGCACTCCAGCAAGTTGGGTGGGACAAGAAGGGTAGAAGGCAAGGAGTCGAGAAAATTGAAGGGATTCCCAAGAACGTTGAAGTGACTGACCTAGAGATCCACAGACACGAGATAAGGGAGTGAAATCTGAAGGACGCTGATAAACTGCAGGACCAGTAGGAACAAGATATCAGTGCCTACAAAGAGTAGATTTGATGGAAACCAAAAAGAAAAGTAGAAGAGTAAGGTGAAAGAGTTAAAAAGTATGGCCAGATATTAAAATATGGCCAATATTTTACAGTTGTGGTACACTTCCAGGAGATAACAATATTTAAGTGTGGGAGTAGACTGCCACAGCAATAAGAGGATAAGACCTTTTGGAAGAAATTAATGAAATTATGAGGCCATAATTAATAGCAAGAAACAGCCCCAAGTGTCTTTAACAAAAGACTTGCTTTTAGTAAATAATACAATGTCCACAGCCAAGAACAGGGTATGGAAGCCAGGGCTAGAAGTATGGGGCTCCCCCTTGCCCCTGCCATGAAAACTAAGGAGGCATGCAAAAACAGGCACTTAACTCTCTAGCATGACATCACGTTTGAATGGCCTTATTTCTCCTTTTGAAAAGAAATTACAGAAGAAAAATCAGAGGAATATTGCAGCAAGGTGACTGTCAAAATGTACAGTGTGCAGATCTGCAGCTTGCTGAAGAACTATATTTAAAGAATGTTGATTAATACATGTCAACACAAAGATAATCATTACTAGGTCAGAGAGTGCATGTGGAAAAAGACTTAAAAGAGTTTTAGTCTTAGCAAGGTCAAAGAACCAAAGAATAACATGATTATTAATGTCAACCAACCAACCTCTCAGGCTAGGACACAAGAAGTAAAGTTTCCAAAGGCAGGCCTGATATGAGAGACTTGGCCATATGAAGGATATTCATAAACTGTTATAAACAGGTTGGATAGTAAGAAAAGCTATTCTAGATACCATGGCACACAAGAAATGGTTACAGTTAATTGGAAGTATTTTAGTTACTCTAGAAAAAGGATGACTTACATAGGACCATAGTGATTCATTTCAAAATATCAGAAAACTCAGAAGATAAAATAATCTTATTTTACACAATTCCAAAAAGTTGGACCTGTGACCAATAGAAATACAGAATGATGGATTTAAGTTCATTTAATTAGAACATTTTAAATTTATTTATTTGAAAAATATATGCACCCAAGGCAAATTTTTTATAATACAAAGAGATATACAACTAAAATGAGATCTCTCTCTCCAGTGGCAACTACTGTTAAGCTTTATACATACTTCCAAAAATTGTGTGCATATGAGAGCATACACATCTCTTTCTAGGAGAAAACACACAAATGGAAACTTTCTGCACCTTGTTTGCTCTCCACTTAAAGCCTTGGTTATCATTACACATCAGTGTATATAGATGTAGCTTCAGCTGTGCTTCTGCCAACATAACAGCTTTTCTTCCTTCTTTTTATATTGTTTTTTTTTAATCCTCACCCAAGGATATATTTATTGATTTTAGAGAGAGGAAGGCAGAGACAGAAAAACACTGATGTGAGAGAAGAACATCAATTGGTTGCCTCTTGTATGCATCCAGACTAGGGATGGAACCCGCTTTTTCTTTCTGTCCCTGAGACATTCCAAGCTAATTTCTGGCCTTTTCATCCAAAGGTTTCTTCTTAGAATACAGTACTACTCCTTGTAGATGTTTCAAAGACTGCCCTTTAAAAACAGTAAGATGGTAACACAAATATTACCTCCTCTGATATTCCCCCATTATTCTTATAGCATCTTATTTTATTCCTAGTATTTATCAGTATGAGGTTTTTTCTCTATTTTAATGTAGTGCCTGTTTCCTCCCACTACAACACAAACTCCTTTAGGGCAGGGATTTTGGTTTACCTTGTTCACAGCTGCATTTAAGTACCAAAAGCACTATTTGGAACACAGGAAGTACTTCGTAAATATTTGACTCACATCATTCCCACCTCCCTCTCTAACTAAGCTTGCTTTACACTACTCACCAGGAGAAATTTCAAAGAAAACTAAGTTCAAACATAAATCAGCCTCAACTTCAAATAACTTTTCATACTGCTCTTCATTCTACCATCTTCCTATCTCCCAGCTTGCACACAAATATCATCACCACACCCATCTTAATCCTCTCAGCCACTTCTATCTTGCATTTATTCACTTGACAATTATGAGTGATTACTATGAACTGTACTATACTGCCTTTTCCTATCCCTTTCCTTACCATTCTAGATACTACTACTAAACTCAACTCCTACACCATATACTTTGCAGAATGACAATCACATACAGCCTTGACTTGCACTTATTATTCCTGCCTTCCCAACTTGAGTTTAAGTTACAAAGAGACAAAGGTGCCATCTTGCCCTTATTGTATAATCTCCCCCAGGCTTATCATTCCCACTCCTAGCATAATTCTCATAACATTTTGAATTAAAGAACTTCCTTAACAACAGAACCAAGTTTAGCTTTCCCACAATGTCATACACATCAACTATCCTTATACCCTTAAATAGTTGTAGCTTTATTTTAATGTGGTGAGTAAAGAGAACTTATTTTCTTTTAACAAGAAATCACTTTATAAACAAACACAGTTGATCTCAAATGTATCATTGTAGAGTTCCACAGTAAGTGAGGAAAGGTAAGAATATTATCACAAGTATTAACTGTATGTATACCTGAAATCTGTCTACCTGAAATTAGGAAATTTAATTCCTAAATTTGTCTTCCAAATTAGTTTGCACAAACACTTGCATAAAGTGAATTATGTTCTCCTGTTAAAGCAATGTGCTTTTTCCAAAATCCATGAATTAAGCTATATGATGGCCCACCCAATTTGAACATTTTAGGGCCTGTTATATGCAAATGAGTTTCACTACTTGTATTTATTATTTTTTGTATTCATTATTTTGAATTAAATCTCTTAAAATATCTATTTTATTTTCATTATTAGCAAAATGTGGGAGAGGGGACAGCCATTACCAAATAATTTTCAAAAGGCAGAAATGTGTACGAACTGAAATTCATTTTTAGTATTAGCCAATTAATCACAACACAAAAAACTGAAGGTAAGTTCTTAGTGACCTGATCACATTATACTACTGTCTTATAGCCCCCATTTACTAGCCCACCATCACCATTATAAGCAGCCAACAAATTGTTTTCCATTTTTCGGGTACTGGGTTAAATGCTCTACAAACTTTAGCTCATTTGACCCTCAAATCTATGAACGGTATACTATTTGTATTCCCATTTTACAAATGAAGAAACAGACAGTTATATAGCTAGTGAAGCAGTAGAGCCAAGTATCCATAAGCCATTTGACTGCACAGCCCTTGCTCTTTACATCAAATATTTACTAGTTAGTACACAGATCTGGGAGCAAAGGGTAAAAAGTTTCAGGAAAACATATTTTGATTCCATGTACTAGTAAATGTGATTTGCCTAGCAACAGAAGAGGCTATAAAGTGAAATAAAAAGTAATAGAAGTATTTACACTGGGGTCCTGATGATCATGTCTCTATTAGAGAGCAAACTCCTAAACTGGATGTTTAAAAAAAAAAAAAAAAAGAACTGTTTTTTTCCAATTTAGGACTAGATTCTTCTAGGAAATAGATACTACACTGAAAGCAGTATAGAATACTGGCTCCCAAGAGTCTGAGAGATGGCTTATTACAGACAGACTGCAGGATATATAAGATCATCTAGTTAATGTTTAATAAGCTGCACCTACCCTGTATTTTACCAGACAGTACTTAATGCCAGCCTTCCAGTCCTACTCCTGCTTAACCACATTAAACAGAAGCATAAAAATACATAGTGGTCAGTTCCTTCATGTGGCTATAGACTTTCATGCAAATTAGCTCTTTAATATCCACCTTCAAAATAAAAACGGTGAAGAGGAAACATGTGACATGATTAAACCTAAACACATGAGAAAGATGAGGTTTCTCTTTTTAAACACAAACATGATAGAGAATTCAGGATCTTCATAAGTACCTGCTTACTTTGATGTTAATATTAAAAATGCTTCTGAAAACAATTTTATTCTTTCATGTTTCACATTTTTTGTTTCAAGTATAAATATTAAAAATATACATGGGCCATGTTTTATTTTGGCAGCACAATGAATACAGAAAATCAGGAAATTTCTAGCATAATAAATTACCACCAGACAAAAATCAAAATACAACAAAAAGGAATGAAACTCAGTTTTGTTAAAGAACAAAAGCTTAGCCCTGCTTGGTGTAGCTCAGTGAATTGAGTACTGGCTATGAACCAGAGGGTCGCTGGTTCGATTCCTGGTTGGGGCACATGCCTGGGTTGCGGGTCTGGTCCCCGTGGGCAGCGAGAGGCAACCACACACTGATGTTTCTCTCCCTCTCTTTCTCCTTCCCTTCCCCTGTTTCTAAAAATAAATAAATAAATAAAATCTTTAAAAAAAAGAACAAACGCTTAAAGGCAATTTCAAAAATAGTCATCATTTGCCCTAGCTGGTGTGGCTTCATGGATGGAGTGCAGGCCTGTGAACCAAAAGGACGCCCGTTCGATTCCGTCAGTGCACATGCCTGGATTGTAGGCTGGGTCCCAAGTAGGGGGCAGACAAGAGGCAACCACACATTGATGTTTCTCTCCCTCTCTTTCACCGTCTCTTCCCCTCTCTAAAAATAAATTTAAAATCTTTTAAAAATGTATCTTAAAAATAGTCATCATTTATTTTCTGGTAGTTATGAAGAGTTAAAGCATTTTCCAAAAATATAGCAAATTAATGTCTGAGGTGTGGAAGAGAAGGTTTCAAGGAAGTACACATTAAAAAAAAAGCAAACTCTCAAAAAATTATTCTTAAAATGCCAAGCCAATGATAACATAGGATCACTGTAAATTACAATGCACTGAATACAGCACCCCTCACCACTTCATACATGGAAAACAAAATGCAAAGGTTATCCATATGGTAGCAAAACACTGGAAATGGTCTAAATGTTCATCAGTAAAGTGGCTAATACAACCCTGGTACACCCATCCATTTAATGTAGTTGTACGTAGCATTACAAAGTAAGGATAAAAATCTCTGCTTTGGAATGATCTCAAGAATTTACTGGGCAGGGCGGGGGAGCAAACTACAGAACAGTATCTTTAATATGCTTTTATTTTCAAGAAGGAAAATGGAAGACTCAACCAAAATGAAACATAATGATTGCATATTAAAGGAAATGGTAAGCAGAGACCAGGGATGAAAGCTATACCTCTTTGAACACTTTTATTGCAATAACTTTGGAATCATGTAAAATGCTGTAATTTTAAAATCAGAAAGTAAAAAATGATTTCTATAAATTCCAAAAATAAGAACTGTATTAAAGTGATGGTATAAACACATAACTAAGTTAAACTGCATATACCTCACTGGAATATATCCTAGGAGTTTAAAAAAAAAAAGAAATCTTAAACTACACTTAGTAGTCTCCCTGTTATGATAATATCAGTACTACTGGACTGTCATATATAAATAGACAAAGCAATGAAGTCATTCCACTTAATGTTATTAGGAACCAATATTTTCAACATAAAAGTTTTTTTAATTTCATTTTATTATTTTTTTTATCCTCACCTGAGGACACTTTTTCATTGCTTTCAGAGAGAGGAAGGGAGAAAGAGAAAAATCAATGCAAGAGAGAAGAACTGATTGCTTGCCTTCTCTATGCACCTGGACCAGGGATCAAACCCACAACCTAGGTATGTGCCTTGCCCAGGAATCAAACCCAAAATCCTTTAGCTACAGAACAACACTCCAAACACCTGAGCCACACCAGCCAAAGCAGCATAAAAGTTTTATAATAAATAAAACCCCTTAAATATGAATTGGAAAGATCAGTATGAACTGAAAAGTTTTTATTTTCTAACAAATACAAATATCCTAACTGTTCAATAAAAAAGCCTGAGCACTGATGACCCAGCAGTCATGGGTAGCATGACTAGTATCTAGATTGTGGTGTCTAAATACCATTTTCCCTAAAAAGAGAAAAGGCTCAAAGAAGAAACATTTGATTTCAGGACTAAGGCAGGAGGTATATAAACGAGCTAGGGCCAAGGAAGTTATTAAACACTACCAGGATTATGAAAAAGGACATTGAAGCCAATTTGAAAAGGACTGCTGGTCAAGATGAGGCAACTTGTACAACAGTAAGAAAAATGAGTGTGACATATTGAAGCCCAGCAAACAGGTAAAGTAAGACTACCTGATTATGTGCCCCCTGATGTGATAAAATAGGTAACTGATAAACTGCTGAAGTGGGGAAGGTGAGGGGAGTATGATATAACTACCAGTCTCCAAAGAACACAGGAAACAGAAAAACATGTCAGGACCATAAGGATACATACAGCCAATAACTATAAGGAGACTATTAGAGATTGAGAGATCTGAAAGTTAGTAATCATACGGTTATTTAAATACTGATTTTAAAAAATGTATAAGGACTGTGTATTATACATAAGTAACATTAAGAATTACCACATCCTGACCAGTGTGGCTCAGTTGGTTGGGCATTGTCTCGCAAAGCACATGGTCACTGGTTTGATTACTGGTCAGGGTACATGCCTGGGTTTCAGGTTCAGTCCCTGGCCTGGGCACATACAAGAGGCAACCGATTGATGTCTCTCTCCCACATCAATGTTTCTCTTCCTCTCTTTCTCCTCCCTTTCCCCTCCCTATTAATATATAAATAAATAAAGTCTTTTAAAAAAGAATTATTGCCAATTGTGCTGGGTATAATGGTATTGTGGGCTTTTTTTTTTTTTTTTAATCCTCACCAGAGGATATGTTTACTGATTTTTTTTTAAAGAGAGAGGACAGGAGGGAGAGATGGAGGCAGGGAGGGAGAGAGAGAAACACAGATATGAGAGAGAAACATTGGTATGTTGTACCTCAACCTGGGTGCAACCTATCTACATGACCTGAACAATAATCAAACCCAAAACCTTTTGGTGCAGGGGACAACACTCCAATCAACTGAGCCACCCGGCCACAGCATGGTTACTTTTTTTCTTTTTTTAAAGATTTTACCTCTTAGAAATACAAATACGGAATAACAGAAAATCTGGGTAGCTTTAAAATATTCTTGTAACAAGAAAAAGAGTAGGTTACAGATGAAACCAGAATGACAAAATGTTAGTAACAGCTGAAGCTAAATGAGTACACTGGGCAGGGGGTTCATTATATTATTCTCTCCTGTATGAATGTTTTAAATTTTCCAGAACAAAAAAGTGTTTTTAAAGTTTAACTGTAGACTTCCGGCCAAGATGGAGGCATAGGTGGACATACTGTGCCTCCTCGCACAACCAAAATTAAGGACAACAAAGATTTAGAAACGAGAAAACAACCAGAACTGATAGAAAAATTAAACTGTACGGAAGTCCAACAACCATTCATCCAGACCAGCAAGAAGGGGGGAGTCGTGGCAGGAAAAAGTGGAGGCTGGCGCACCGGGCATGCAGGCAGCAGCTAGTGGACCCGGGGCACGGGGTGGCAACATTACAGACACAGTGAGGCCACGCAAGGCAGCTAGCTGACCAGGTGGTCCCACATTCGCATGCACATAATCCAGGCCAAGGGGAAGCAGCGGAAGGGACTGAAATCCCAGAGAGAGCAGAGCAAGCGCCATTGTTCCCTCTGGGACCCTGTCCCCACATACAGTGTCCCTAACCAGAAACTGAGTTGCCCTGCCCTGGGGAACACCTAAGGCTATGCCGCTCATTACGTAACAGCCGCGACCAGACCCCCCCCCC